>OZ018336.1:7875556-8238134 GCA_963969495.1 Ceratothoa steindachneri
CTACAGTCCGGATCTGGCCCCTAGCGACTACTTTTTATTCCGCCAGCTCAAGGCTGCACTGTGTGGACGCCAGTTGGGGACGATGAAGATGTCCAGCTCGCTGTCCAGGAGTGGATTGAACAGCAGTCGGGAGATTTCTGGTTGTCGGGAATTCGAAGCCTCAGGGACAAGTGGCGCAAGTGCATTGAAGTCTAGGGTAGTTATATTAAAAAATAATAAAACACTTTTCCTCATATCTCGTTTTCTTATATCCGAATTGCAAAACTCATTGACCGCCCCTCGTACCTTTCCATTTGAGGCCTTTACTGGTGTGATATTTCTCCTTTGCGGAACGGAGACAGCTTCCAATGCCTCGTTTTAACCATGAGTATCATTGCAAGGCTTGAATTCCATGTGCTTTACTTATCTACCATGTATTTTCTATGTTACGTAAAACTCTCTTTACTTACGCCCGAATGTTTGTTATTCAATCCCTTAGAGACTGTAATGCATTGTGAGTGAGTCTTGTGCTTCTGAGAAGATTATTGATGCGGGTAGAGTTCTCATCAAAGCAGTTGTGGTGACGCTTCTTGGAGAGGTCAAGCCTTTCTTCAGCTTTTTTTCTTACTGCAATATTAAATTGCATCTCATCATTTTATAAAGTATTAAGTTCATTGGCTAGTTAGTTGTTTTTCTCTTATTTTAGTATTTTATTAAATCAAAGACATTAGAGTTTATCGGAGTTCTGACAACAAGATACGGCTTGGACCGTGACTTATTTGCTTCAATCTGCTTTTCATGCGAAGGTCGATCCTTATAAACTTGGTGGCTTTATCACATTTAGCCCCTCTTATGGCTTTTGTTACGAACACCTCATTTACATTGGCTTGGTGGACAATAATGCAATCAATGAGCATGCAATGGTTTGAGTGAGGGTGCTTGTATAAGGTTTTGGGGGTTTCCCAATAAATAATACATTAATAATAGATCGACTATATTCTTAATATAGTGTAATGCGGCAAATACAATTAATGGTCATCTTTTTTACCATATATCAGAGCAAGATCTAACATACGCATTAAAATTGCCTGAGAGATTAATTGTATCTGTATGATAAACATGATGAATACAAATCTCAAGTAAACTGCAGAGACGGTCTTTACTTTCTTCCTTTACATTTACACTAAACATTGATACTAAAAGGTATGCACCACGTAATAAGCTTTCTATTTATGGCCAGAGGTATTCCGTGAACTGTGTTGAAGATTGGTGTTCTAACAACAAATCCCATATCATGGTTGCGATGGCCTTTCTTAGGTTTACGTTTCTAAAAGAAAGTATACCCCTATCCTTTTTTTAGAGAGTCTTCTCCGCTTAGTTAACTTTCGCCAAGTAAAGCTCTATCATTATTACTTTCATTCATTTGCGGCCAGTGTTGTTCTTAGGATTGGTTTAATACCTTCTTCCTTGTCTAACAGAGTTTTTACGTTCCAAGACTTGATTATACAATTATTTCGTAGTATTTTTATCTTAAATGGTGTTATGCCTCGAGGATGGATTGCTCGACGGTTTCAGTACACCACCTAATTTTAATCAAACAGCATTTATTTAGGAGTACCTTTTCTAGATCCATCGAAACTTTCGGAATCATTTGACATCTGCTTGATTCGCTAGAAGCTGCCTAAGCTACACTATGATTTATATCATGTCTAATCAACTATAAGTGCATCACTACATACTAGCAGGTCGGAGCTTAGCACTCCCATCCATATGCTTGACCTGTGCTCATCACTCGTTACCAGTCACTGGACTTTGGGATGAAAGTGAAGATTAAATGAAATAAAATGGGTCTGAAAGCCTGCGCAAAGAATTTATTTGAATGAGAGTAGTGATGTGTAGTCCCAGCTTACACTATCTTTGCCCTTTTTACTACTTGATAGTGGCACGAGAAATTCACAACGCCTGGCTGATGCCAAGGGTTGAAGGCTTTAGCGGGGTCAGTTTCTTGCGTCTCGCCTGATGCGTGACTCCATGCACACAACTTTCGTTAGGAGACATCTCACGTAGCCTTGGACTTTACTAATTAACCCATAAGACAGTTGGGCAGTAGTTGAGGGAGGGCAGGGAATATCATGAATCACTGTATCTCTGGGTCTCACTGGTGCTCCAAGATCCCCTGGTAGTTTAGCTTGGGTCGGCAAAACAAGAATGCTTTAAGATCATCCACTCACTATCAAGGTTGCAAATGTGAATATGAGACACAGTTTTAATGGATAATTCTATTCACAAGGCTGTTTCGGGAATGACTGACTTCCATCTTCACTCCAAGAACGATGAAAACAAATAGGGCGAGGGAAGAAAGGAGGAAGAAAGAGACGGATTTTAAAGGGTGAAATGGAAATATTTAGTTGAAGGAGGCGAAAGGCGCCAGTGGAGCTAGTCGCTTTAGAAAATAGTTTTCTGAATTGATTTTCAGATTTAAAATTTAATTTGATAATTTTCATAAACTTAATTTAATAATTATCTAACCTAACTTTAAAACTAATAATTTCTCAAAATAAATGAATAAATAATTAGAATGCTATTGTTATAATGCTCCCGAAGAGCAGATGACCTCTGCTGCCTCTTACCGCTTGGCCTACAGCCTGAGCTGTAGGCCTCCTCAACGTTACCACAATAAGTGAGGCCGAGCCTTCTGTGAGTCTGCCTTGAGGGACTAGGTTAGAGTGGAGGGAAGCTGTTGCATGCTATAGGAATTTTATAACCCCCCCTTCCCCCTTGCTAGCAATCCATGCAACAGTTAAGAGTGATTCAATTGCAGCTTAACGTCACAAAGATTACACCCAAATGGGGTGGTCCCATACTGGTGGAATGGTCATGTCATATCCATCTGAGAAATGAGTGACCACTCTTCAACCCTCTCTCTTGCCCCCATAGAGGGGCTAGAATTAAAAAAAAAACACAGCCTCACCAGCTCGGCTTCATATTTTGAATCTTCGTAAAACCTGAATAATACTGAAATGTAAAACAAAAATCGGAGAACGTCCAAAAGATCCGACAAATTGGGGACTGAGTAATTAAAGTATGATAATCCACCTAAAGCAACTTGTAATACCAACTTATACTCATTTAGTGTAAGGATTCATCCACCGTATAAAATCTATTTATTTTTATGTCAGTTCTCTTTCGACTTCTTGATGCTTCAACAACATATTGAGGGAAAGTTAATCTAACGCACTTCGGAAGCCTGAGTCTCAGGAAACTAAATTTATAGCCTACTTTAGTAGAAGTTTCCCTTCTACCATATAGTTTAGATCAGTGGTTTTCAACCGGGCTGCCAAAAAATAATTTTTAAAATACCTCCTTAATTGCAAAAAATAAATATTTCAAACATTGATAAATAAGGTAAATACATTTAAAAATAAACTGAAACTAACTTCTCTGCATTGTGAAACATAAAAACAACGAAGAGAGAAAGATTGCAGAAAGTGAATGAGGAAATGAGAGTTGCCTTGTCAACTCTACGTCCCGATATTAAAGAATTATGGGACTCTCATCAAGCTCAAATTTCCCATTAAACTTTTAAGGTAAGACTTATTTATTTTCAATTTTGTATGTATTATTTCGATTAAAATTAGGTTTAATGTCAATCTTGGTTAATTTTGTAGTGCTTTTCACGCAATTAGGCATTTATACGTAAGTAATTTCTTATCGGGGTGCAGCGGCTGCTTCTAGAAAACTACTGCTTAATGTAGATATGATTCTTTTTTTAGAATTAAGGTGAAATAACTATTTAAGTGTCTACCCTGATAATTAACCCACTTTCCTAGAAATAATTAGTGATCAAATCGACTACATAATTAAGACAAGCCTACCTGCTTTGGTAGCGTTTGCTTAAAGGATATCTAATAGTTTGAACCCCAGAAATGTTTCAAGGAAAGGTAAAGTAATTCTCATGATTTGGATTACTATTCAACCTCTGGCGTAATGTGATTTCCTTATTTGCTAAGTGTAAATTTTTGAGGTTTGAAGTTGATCTTTAATTAAACTAAAATTAAACTCCCCCCAAACACCAGCGCTCTTTCCCCTCGGAATGTGAAGGTAAATCAGAGTAGGAAGCATTTTTTTCCCTGTAAATGAACTTTACGCCTTTAACCAGTTAAATAATTACTATGGATCTCTTATAAGTTGTTACAGATATCCGATGATAATAAATTGGTTATGCATAAACCAGATTAACTAAGAAAACAGGGGATACCGAACTCTCGGTCATTTTTGCTTTCATGCCAAACTAACGGAGAGAGTTTAGCATCCATATGTACACAAAGTTGTTCAAAAATAACGGCCAGCCTCAGATGCCAACTTTCATTCGTTTGCTTTAAGGTTGTTTTAATCACATGAACTCGTCTGATCCATCCATTTCTCGGTGGATAATATTTTTTAAGATTTATTTTAAATGAGGACTATAATTTTACTTATGATTCACAATCTTGATGGTATTTGGGGGTATTTGGAATAAGTGGGGCCATCTAGCAACTCTATTTGTGTCCGTGTCCATTGATTCAACTGTAAACGCGTCTCAAATGCATCAATGTACAGTCACAAATCAACCGAACATAATTTATGTGCTCATCGTGAGAAGTATCTTTATGCCTCTAATTCTTCACTGCATATCATAATAAATCATGAGCAATAAACTTGATATAAATACTTTGTGAGTTATATGAAATTATCAGGAGTATATTATTTATAATACTGATAAATATTACCCACAAAAAATTCAAATAACGTTTCGCTATTGGATATTCTTACCAAATTTATTATATTTAGTTAATTTATTATAACCGAAGGAAAGAATAGATATTTTTATGTCATTATTTCTTAAACAACTATTAAAAATTACAATAGGAGATAGTCAAAGGCTGACTGCTCAAGTGTGGTGGAACACAATTCACACCGCCCTACAAATAAATTGCCTCTCTTTTGGCCTATTATTTACACTCCAATCTTGTCTTTATAAACAAAAGTTCTGACAAATATTTACCATCATCCCCACAGTATCTGCTGTACTCATCCTTAGTATACACGTCAAAAGCGGAATCGAAAATCAAGTCGTACGAACTCAGTTCGCTCGACCGGAGATCGGATAGTTGGCAGTTTTCTCTGCCATACCAACCACTTCCGTAAGAGTCGTAGTAGCTGTTGAGAAAGCGGGGGATGAATTGGGCAATTTGAAACAGGTAGGCTCGTAAGAGGCCATGGGTCGTAGTAATTGTTGGAAAATTGAGTGTGAATCGGCTAATTCGAAACAAGTAGGCTCACAAAATGTCATAGCAGTCGTAGTAGCTGTTAGGCAAATGAGGGGGAAATTTGCCAATTCGAAATAGGAAGGGGCCCAAGAGGCTATAGGATTTAGAGAAGCTGTTGCGAAAACGAGGGGGAATTTGCCAATTCGACACAAGTAGAAATTCAAGAGGCCATAAAAGTTGTAGTGGCTATTGGGAAAGCAAGGGATGAATTGGCCAATTTGAAACAGGGCTTGCAAGAGGTCATAGGCTTGTAAGAGGCTTTAAGCGTTGTAGTAATGAAAATTTTCGGATGAAAGTATACAGGCTAGCCCAAAGGTGGCAAATGGTATTATTTTGGTAATTATTCATTACTTCATTTTAAAGGACAATCAATAAATACTGAAGAACTATTTTCGCCACCTGTATATTTTAGGGTGGCGTTGACTAGCATCAACCCTGTAGGAAAAAGTTACATTAGGAGTTATTTTATTAAACTAATAACAGTAACAAACGAGGCATCTCCCCCAAGAAAGTTTGTAAGACAGGTTTGTAAAGAAATGGTACAATCAGTGAAAGTGAAAATGTGTGGAAGAAACTTAGACCGAAAGGGTTTCACAATTGCTCCAAGCTGGGAACGTCAAAGGAATGGTGAAATTGAGGAGAAGAGAACTGTAGTGGAAAACACCAAACCTCATCATTCATACTAGGCTCTTCCACTTCAATCATCGATCAAACACTGATCTATCCTACGATAACCAACAAAGGCCTCTCGCGGATCAAGCGATGGTCTTCCACACCGGAGGGACTTAGTGTAGAGTCTCTTCAAGTGCCTGAAGAAGGGGGATAGGGGACGTTCTTCAGTAGGTGAACGTGAGGTCAGGTGATTCTGGGTGCGATTAGACGGAAGCTCTTTTATAACAATTTTAACCTTATTGTGGTAAAATTGTAGGTATCCGATGGTAAAGATCACCTTTAAAGCTGTAATTTTGCCATTACTAAGCGCAGATTTTATGTCGTGTATACAATGATTTATAATTAATAATAATAATAATATAGGGATGTCTTCTAGTCACGCTTGAAGGTTCTGAGCAAGGGAGTTAAGCGTATCGTAATGGGCAGCTCATTCCACATTATTGGGGCAAATATAGAGAAAGGACGATCCGCCATGCAACACAGGCGATTAAGACGTATAAATACATACATACATACATAGAGCTTTTGAGAGCCTGGCTAGGTTCAGGAAGCATGACAGTTAGGAGGGGTTTGCCACCCTTAAAGTCTTATATGTAAAAAGGTGGGCATTAGACGTGACTATAGATTGGATGGGTAGTGCAGTGTAGTTCACGAATCAGGGATCAGGGAGTTGCACTAAAGAAACGTGCCCAGCGGAGAACATGGCCTGCAATTATTACAGCAGCAGGCTCTTTGTTGTAGATACCAACTGGCTATGAACTGGGTCAAGTATTCTAAAAGCAGCAACATGTTAGGTTAGGTAAGGAGCTTAAATAATGCATCTCTCAAAACATTCAGCAGTTTTTAAGAATTGGACATCGACGCGTTAAACATTCTCTTCACTTTGTGGACTCAAATATAAGAGTTAATAACCAAACCATATTCTTTTTAGAATAAATAGGAATAAAATTGAAGCAATACTGCGGTGTAAATGCAATTTCCTTGAAAATTCCCTTTAGGAATTTATATGGATGGAACACTACCCAAATAAAACCTTTGAAAATCTTTGTAATATTATTAATCGGTGTCTGAACTGGGAAAGCGTGTATTCTCCCGTACTAAGCAGTGTATTATAGCCTGTGCAGCTGTAAAGATAGATGATGCATGATTGTCTTATCCCGATAAAGCCCCGCCAGTTTCAAACAGGGGAAAGATAGCAATGAAGACAATTCCCTTCGGACTTTAAGCCATCCTTCTATACTGGCACGGACCGAGTATAACACGTTATTTGCTTCAAGAAATACGAACGCAGTACTTCCGGTGCCTAAAAGCTTTGAGTGCAGACCTGTGTTGATATCGAATTAGAGGTTCTTTCCTAGGGTTTTGTCTATAGTAGAGGTAACAGCAGCACCGGAACAAGAGTTATATCAAGCTCTCCGAGGAGTTTCCTAGCTGTCTACCCGAAAAGCTTAGGATATAATTTGCACCTCGAAACAACAAAGGCACCGTCGTATTCAACTGTGGAGGAAATAAGAGCAGTTGGTGACCGGAGGAGATACTGTAACGACGAGTACAAAAGCAGTGTCTTGTCAACGACATCCACTCATCATCGAAAAGACGCTCTCTACAGAGAAGGTGCGGAAGGGTCCGGTCACCAAGCAGAGATCAATTTCACCGACCAAAATGGACGCTCGGCTGTGAATGAGTATAACACACATCCGTAGTCTATCTTGGGGAACAAAGGAGCGGTCAAACATCAAAAGACTACCCCAATTAGCACCCCACGTGTTCATCCGGAGAGAATAAGGACAGTTCAAAGCAGGAAAATAAAGCGTTTCTAGGACACTGATGGGTGAATTAATAAAGTTTTATGACACCAATATACCGCTCTTTGAGCAGGTCTGCTAGCATTCGGCCGCAGGTTTTGAACCTATACCCTCCTTCCGGTTATGTCATCGATGAGGGGAAAGGTACTTGGTAATCGTGCCACGACACGACTAAAATCCGTGAAATATTAACAATGACGACAGATCAGCTCCAACCAGGTGTAGTTACACTACCACTGCCCTTACGGAGGTATTTAGCGAAAAAGAAAGAACGGAGAGATCCCATCGGGTTTAATTTGCGGATCCACCTGTTCTTCCCGTGGTGGTGGAATTGCAAAACCTTTATAATCCGGAAAGATGTTCAGGAGCTCGCAACCATCATGGACTCCTAAATAAAAAGTAATAATAAGGAACTGGTGGAGAAAAGAATCCTCAGCTCCTCCCAAATAAATCGGGGTATATTGCAATTCCATTGATGAAAAATGCATTCCAGGCTTATTTAGAGGACACAGCGGAGGCCTTCTTCGAAGAGGAGAACATCGCCTTCCAGGAATTAGTGGAGAAGGTTCGGCAGGGCACGCGAGCCTTCTCTTTTTGTGAAAAGCGATCACCAAAAGCGCCCCGTCTAGTTGAAGATAGGGGCTAGGGAGTAGAGGCTACTTTGGTGTTTCCCTTATCTAAGAGGCAGTCTTAGAAATGCCCTGGAATTGGGGTACGGCCACTCTTTTGAGCGTAGCTGGTTCGTTTTCTACGAACCGGTCAAGTGGAGAGGAAGGGTGAACACGGTATTGGCCTTTACCAGAACATTGCTTGTGCCAGTTGAACGGCTAGGTGGGCCGGGATAGCGCTCACAGGAGGTAGAAACTACAAAAGGGTTACTAATGGGCGCGGGAACTACGAATACCGGACTCATGAATAAAAGGAGGGGGGTGCTTTCTTAAGTTGAGAGGCTTATGAAGTGCCTGGTTGCCAAGACCACGAGAGGACCAAGTCTTTAGCATATGTAAAGGAAATTAAGACAGCAGCCTGTATGGCCATGACATCCTTTTCCATCCAATTACGAATCACAATATTTATAGGAAGCAGGGGGCAATTTAACACAATATGAATACTTGACCTTAACTATCTAACTTTATTGTGTACAGCAATTGAATAAAATATTTTTGTGGCGAATTTTCCTTATGGCCAGATTGTCTTACGGCGAATTTTCCGGACACGATTTAATCAGTTAGCACAAATTTCGGGTTGAGCCGACTACGCCCGTGTACAGGACCTAATATTGTGGCTGAAACCTTGAAAGTTGGAAACCTTCGTGATAATGGCACGAATGCCTTTACATGGTAGATTTGCCAGTCAGCTTACACCGACTCAGAGATCTTATCTTGGTCAAACGTGGCGAACAGTATAGGAGCGGGGAGGTTTATAAGTCCTCTATTCCTTCATCACACACGCATTGTTTAATGCAGCCTTTTCTGCCAGCTCTTCTCTAATATCTTTCTAGGGAGTAGTCAAGAAGTTCCTTCGTATAAACCATTCATTTATGAAATTCATGGAAGAATGCAGGATTAACTCTAAAGATGAGCCAACGAACATCCAGATATCGTTTAATGTGGCCCACTGGAAAATGTCGGCCGCATTCACTAGAATGCTCCCGTAGGATATTCTAGATACCTTCGAAACTATAGCTAAAGCCTAAAGCTGATGTAACATGTATCCGTGGAACAAACTGTTGCCATCAGTGAAGCGAATAACTAAGAAACTTTTAAAGTCTGCGTATGGAATAGGGGTTTCCTCTCCTCCATTACAGGGTCTCCAGAGACTGGACTTAACGGTTTTGGCCTAGTCACCCTGAAAGAGGAGATCTTATATACATCTTACTTTTTTCTTTATTCATTAGGGAGGAGAGCGGGGTTTGCATCCTCTTTTCTCCCCCTTCCAAAAGACCCCGGGGCTGGATGGCCCTGATTTTGCCTGAATCCATTTGAGATGGAGAAGGAGGATTTTTGCTAGAATTGGAGTTAAGCTCGGGATATTTTTCGCTAGGCCAATGTCCTCTCTCAAGGAAGAGCCTACCGGCTGGGCTAGGGTTACTTTAGGGTCTCCACTCGTCTGAGGAGCGGCCTCCTTTTGGCAATTTCGTTCTAAGAGGTCTTCGGATCTCGCCTGAGAACTTCAATGGCTTGTGGCCTATTTCTGGTCTGTATGTCCGTGTGCCAGAGCGCTGCCATCCATAGGGAAGATTCTGAGAATGGGTGCTACGGCGCCCAAGAATCTCACAACCTTCGATTATGCCAAACTTAGTCGTCCTCTTTAAAGGTTTGAAAAATCCTCCTTGCCTCTCTTTTCGGGAGCTGTCGAACCACCTCCATTGGTTTTATCTTTTACGCGACCACTGAGAAAGCACCGTTATACAGTACAAATATTCGCCAAGAGGAAATTTGATCTGTTTTCGGAGAATGGCTCCCTCACTACTCAGAGGATCTCCAGCTCCATGGTAGAGCTATGCCCCGCTTAAAGGCGACGCTTCTTTCGGATGCCTTGTATTTTTTTCCTTTACTTGAGGGCAGAATTGATTGATTAGAGAAAAAATTAGGCATTCGGGAAGAATACTGTGGCCTTCCAATGGCTTGGGAGATATAGAAAAAGACCCCGGAGGATTAGGAACATCCATAATAGGATCATTTACACATACTTGGCATCTTCGATTCCGAGCTAGGAGGATTTTTCTTTCAACTTTGTCTTGAACTCAACGGGTCCCGTTCTACATCAAGGTCATGAGGATAAAAGTGCCCCATGGGCGGCGCCAGTAAAAAATCTGCAGGATTACAGACCTGAGCAGAGATTGGTATGTGGTGTTGTGAAGGCGCGAATGGAAATATAGCGGTGTTGTGATTGGCTATGTGCGTGATGATGCGTGTGGAGCTACTTGTCACCACAGACGTGGGTATCAGTGTATACTCCAATGGGCTGCCATCTCGTGACGAGGCTGAAGGTTAGGCGCACGAGCTCAGGGGATTGAACCTATACCTAGACGTCTGAAATCCAAACGTCGTACCAACAAGGATAGCGAAAGAAGGGACAGTGGTCTTGTAATGAGTATTACGTGGAGAAAATGGTGAAATTAGGAGAAGTGAAAATGTATGAATGGTGTATAACTAAGACACGTAAAAAAAGCGCGCAACTCTCTTAAACTCCTCCATCACCAGTTCAAACAAAAGTGGCGGGAGGTGTCGTCCTAAAAAGAAACTAGATGCGCCTGCGCCCTTGAGGGAAATAGCTAAGATATTCTGCTGATATACGATTCCTGTATAATAATCCTATGAGTCCGTTAAATTAACTTCGATAGGGACTTGAATTTACATCTCAGATATTCCTTTTTATCTATTATCCATTTAACCACGATCCTTTTTTACCATCTTTCCTTTTTCATATTTTTGTTATCTATTGTTAATATAACCAGGACAAATTTCCTCTATCTCCCTTTTTGTCACCCTGGGGCTTTGTTGGCACCACAGAAGAGGAAGAATTTGTCAAATTGGGTCAAATAATGTACGCTTCGCTTCCGCCCGATTCTCATCCTTTAATTATAAGGTGTCTACTAAATATGAGACACAAAAGAAAATCCAACAAGGTCAACAAAGCTAAGTCGCGTGCTCACAATTATTCTGACTTATGACCTTATGACCATATAACTTTATGACCTTCAAAACTTTCAATAATTCCAGGATTTTCATTGGAAGGACCTTGACAATTATATTATTCAAAATATAATGTAAAACAACATAAGGGGTTCAAATTTCGTTAGAATTGGCCGAACAGTTACAATGTTATTACAAAAACTATACAAAATCACGCCTTTGGCAATTATTACATTCAAAAGAGAATGTAAAACGACATAAGGGTTTCAAATTTCGTTAGAATCGGTCAAATAGTTATGATGTTATTGCCAACACAAAATAATTCCTCGGCTAACCTTGGGAAGACTTGGTAAATTATATCATTCAAAAGATAAAAGTAAAATGATGACCATCTGACCAACGACCGATGGATATACATAGTAACTTATGAGTCCGTGCAAGCACCTAATAATATTTTAAGGAATGAAAATAAACAAAATAAATCACCTAAAGGATTAAGTAAAGGAGTATTTTACGTTCTATGTCATTTGTTTCTTTATGTTACAATATGAGCTATGGAGAAGCACAGTGGAAATAAAACATTGAGTGTGGTTGCCAGGTAGAGCGCAAATTGAGGTCGGCTTTCCGCCGTTGCGCTACGTTATAGATACCTATGGTTCGGATTCTGAGTTAAATTGTATCTCCCAAAGCGCAATAAAAAAAAACATTGGAAATGAACGTAGATCGATGATAAAAACACGCTCAATGTATTTAGTAGACGTTGAAGTGTTAATATGAAAATTTAATATAGAACTTACCGTTCAAAGAATTGATTTTTCATCCTCTTATATGGTTGGCCAGAGAGTCCTGACTCGCTTAGGAAGCGAAAGTTTGTTTACATACTCTTATATGGTTGGCCAGAGAGTCCTGACTTGCTTAGGAAGCGAAAGTTTGTTTACATACTCTTATATGGTTGTTCAGAGAGTCCTGACTCGATTAGGAAGCTAAAGCTTGTTTACATCTTCTTATATTGTTCGCCAGAGATTGCCGACTCGCTTAGGAAGCTAAAGCTTGTTTACATCCTCTTATATGGTTGGCCAGAGAGTCCTGACTCGCTTATGAAGATAAAGCTTGTTTACATCCTCTTATATGGTTGTCCAGAGAGTCCTGACTCGCTTAAGAAGCGAAAGCTTGCTTACAGTTTTTGATTCAAGGTTGATTGGTATTTGGGACAGATTCGGATGCTGGCTGATCACTGCAATAAGAGCGTAGAGCAGTGCTCTTTAACCTGGGCGATACTACCTACTACTGCATGTTTTGACCTTCTGGGTGGGCAGTACGAAAATTTATGAAATTAAGTAAAATTAAACACATTAATAATTTTATAAGGAAAATTCCTGCGGCCACAACGTTGTTCGCTCATAACTAACGGTCATTCACGTGTGAGCGTAAACTGCCGGGCTCACCCTGTGGAACGTTTACGCATTGTTGTTAATACACAATGTTTTATGATACCTATAATTATAATATATGTACTGTAACACATATATTTTGTGGGTGGTTGACCAATTTAATTTACATAAAAATAGTAAAGGTGGGTGGTGGGCAAAAAAAGGTTGAGGGGCAGTGGCGAAGAGAATGATGGACTTTATTTTGAAGAATTAATTTTGGTTTAAATCCATTTTTGTCTTTCTTTTCGCTTCGCTGCGGGAGGCAGGACGACTTCCTGGCCAACCTGATCTACGACTTAGGAGAGGGCATGAATGCTCTCGCTGAAAAGAGTTAATATGAAAGATAGGATTTATTAATATGAAATCTTATTACATTCCCATTTTTCATATTTCTAATCATTTAAAGATTTGTACTTCTTAAGTTAAAATTGTAAGAGTTATATCATTCGAAAGAGAATGCAAAACCACATGAGGGTTTTTAATTTCGTTAGGATCTGCCGAAGGGTTACGATGTCATTGCCAAAAACCTTATTGAAAAGTTAAATGGTTACCATCTGCCCGACAACCTATGGACCGATATAGTAACTTATAGAGTCGCATGCACGCGACTAAAAAGAGGAATGTGTTTTAATATCAACAAGGTTAATTTCACTCATCTCTAAAAAAAATGATGGGAGCGTTTTCTTCTATCTCCTTATTTTCTTCATTGTTTCGGTTCTTTATATTTATCCACTTTTATATATATAATCAATCCTTCCATTTGTTAGGCTTCTCCGGAGTGAAAATACTTTCGTTGGTTACATCCATTTCCTTTCTTTTTCTCATTAAAATAATCTCAATTCATCAAATTGTATTCTAAAATATTCCAACATCAACAATTTAAAATAAGTATTATAAATCATGAGGGAAATAAATCTCTTTAATCTAGTTTTATAAATAATTCAAAGGGATTATCCTATCTCAAATAAAAAATAAATCAAATAAAAAATTCTAAAAATAGGTAAAGTCAAGAAACAGGACCAAAGAAAGTGTATGAGTTAAATGAAATTGATTATACTGAAGCAATTAACAATGTGCAAACCATAACATGGCTCTATATTCTATGTTTAATTAATTATCTTCTAACGCGCTGTTAACAATTAACTCAAAAGAGCCATAAGGGTCTTCATTTATCAAATCTCTTAACTAACTCACCCATTCAGAATAAATAATAAGTACTTTGAATTATTGATAAAATTAGATTTACGAGATTTATTTCCCGCTTGAATTATTATTACTTATTTTAAATTGTTCATGTTGCTAATTCTTATAATCTGCTATGAATTTGGTAGAGGAAATATTTATAGCTGATAAATAAATTATTTTTCGGCATTATTATCATTTAGTCTGACATCTGTATCTATAAGAGGCTCGATCTGTCCCTGCGCCTTCGACGTTGTTTGCTCATAACTAACGGTCATTCGCGGGTGAGCGTAAACTGCCCGGAGCGGCCGGTGAAACGTTTACTCATTGTAAATAAATTATATGATAGAAAGAGTGCCCAACTCTCCTAAATCTACCTTCCCCCAACAAATAATAATAATAATCAGCAAGTAAATATGAAATTGAAATAATATGAATCTGTATTTATCACAATTCGAGTCTGTCAGCGACCTTGCAAAAGTAGTCAGCCGCACTAGTAGATCACTTTGGCGCCAGCGTAGAGTGTATTTATTGCTAATGAGATGGAAAAGAGGGAGGATAATCGTGCTTATTCGATAATAAAAAATATGGAGACTCTCACTAAGAAGGTCCCGTTGAGGGTCATCCCCGGCCAACCCCCAGAAGAACCAACTTTGCTAAGTGCTATGGGCAGAACTGAGAGTAGCACTTGTAAAGCTTATTGAGGTGCAGAATGGTCTCATTGTCATATGCACCGAAATCATCAGAGATATGGACAAAATCCTATCCGAAGACAATCGGCCTTGAAGAACAAACCGCATCGCAAGTGGCAGCCAAATTAGAAAGCTAGGTTGGAGAGGACTCAGCCCAAGAGCTAAAAACTGAAATTGACAAGCAGCACACATGGGTAAATGACAGAGAGATCATTAAATACTGAGACCACACTCATGTCTCCAAAGTGACATTCACCTCTACAGAGATAGCACGTAAGTCTACCACCGAAGGAGTTCTCGTGTTCGGTATGAGCATCCCAAGAGACAATATAGAGTAAGAAAAGGAGATGCAACCATCGAGGGCATCTCCAGAAAGAAGGATCACCAGCGATCTGAACGCCGGCATCCTGGTATGCATTACATATGAAAATGTAGAAAATGCAGTCAAACCAGGCTGCTTTAATGGGGTGCTTAACTCTGTTGATGGCGATTAACTTTCCAAAAATAGTTAACCCGACTGACCCTGAGTGATCCAGAGAATTCAGTAATCAAAAACAATACAACAAAAACGCAGAAATAGAGACAGCAGTGGAAGCGGCCTCGTAGGAAGAATTTGAAGAGAAATAGGAGGAAAGGAGGATGAAGAAGATAACACCAGCTCTAAGAGCGACGAGGGACCCTGCACAAAAACAAATCAAAAACCAGTCAAACCACCAACAGTGAGAAGCCTGAACACACAATGGACGTCCACCAGGCAAAGAAAAATTAGAAAAACAAGAGCAAACATCGGTAGATAACACAACATCATGCAACGAACGCACTGAATATATTGGAAATAAACACCAATGGCTGGACAATGAAATAGACTTTACGGAAATATTTTCAGAGCAATTGATGCAGATGTTATCTTGATTTCGTAGGATGAGATCGATACGCGTAATGATAAGCCCTTGTGGCTTTTATCATCCGTGAAATTATATTATATTATGTTATGTTAGGAACAAATGAAAATTCGCAATTACGACGTGTTGATTACGAACAACTTACCAGAGTGGTACAACGGTGCCACTATTGCAATGAAGAAAGGGATAAAATACAAGCAAATCAGAAAACTTGAATAATCCAATCCCGCGATAGAGGTCGAGCTCTCTGTGATTATGTCATGGAGAGAGTGGCTTATGTCAGTATGAACCTAAGTTCATGATTAATGCAGGCCTTCCGCAGGAGGAGTGTATGTCCCACACGTTTTACTCGATAAACACAACAGATGTGCCAGCACCTGGCAACCCCACTTGCTTTAACATTCAATTCGCGAAGGATTTCAGCCAGAAAATACAATGCCCCTTTAAGGACGCGCCCATGCAAGCTCGAATGACGACGGCAGAAATCGAAAGACTAAACATCTACGAGGCCAAATGGGATATAAGAACGAATCAGGAGAAATTCTAGGTGGTCCCGATCGAAAGGAGGTTACTTTCAGATGCTAGGGTGGGGGATAGGGGCTATCCCTACATCACGGATTGCCTTGTACTCTGTAGGAAAATTACATCGTTCAGGTACAGGAAGTATTTCACTGATCGAATTTCGAGAGCCTCGGCTCCATTCAGAACTCTAATCATGTTTAGAAACCTCCGAGAGAGCAATAAGAAGAAGATTTACAATGCGCTTGTAAGATCTACGCTGCTCTACTCTGCTACCGCCTTCTCTTGTGTCTCAATGTCGCGACAAAGGAGACTACAGGTCGTTAAAAACAAATGCACGTATCTAATTACGGGTACTCGTAGGCGACAAAGCTGATGCGAAGAAGAGCTACACAGGGAAACAGGGATAAAATCCATTAAAACAGTCATACAAGAACGCACTAGGAATAGGCAGGAGATGGTTAATCAGGAAATGAAGGAAGAAATAATGAGAATGATTAACCAGAACAAAAGAGCCAGAACCCATCTAGTATTCTCATATTCCGCTATCCTTGTGTCTAACGTATGATAAAATGTGTGAAAACATAGGAAAATAGAAAATCTTTTAACCGATTAATGGAACTATTACCTAACTGGAAAACCCGACTACGACAACAGCCATACCAATTTTGACTCAAGACGAAGGATCGCGAAGAAGGAAAATGACAAAAAACAAAAAAACAACATACACTACAGAATATAAGAAATTCAAAAAACACTAAGAATTACAAATAATAATAAAGTAATTGAATTATAAAACAACATCAAATGTTGATCGCACAAACAAGAACCATTAATCTTTCAAGATAAAAGGAATGAACGCCGGATCACGAGGTGCCTTGCATCCCTTTGCAAATCTCCTTCACTTCCTTCTCTTTTCACCACTTTTATTTCTTTCTCTCTATCTCACATATGCTCTGGCCTCCCTTTACACACACACTTACATAAATTTATAATTCACACAGCTCTTGCCTCCTAGCTGCAAGTCTTGGGGCTGGTGGTGATTTCTCTAAGTGAGAACCCTAACACGTTATTGACAATTCTAAGGAACTTCCTTCATTTAGTCTCTAAAATACATCTTGCATAATGAGAAAAATAATTGAATATTAATCCTCATCATCATCGCTAACTCTATAATTTAAGAACGGGATTTTTTTTAATATTTGAATAATAATTTCATCTTAGTTTGGTTATGACTTTTGTTTTTTTACCAAAGTTATTTCTAATACTTCTTTTATAATATCAAAAAAACAAAATGGTGAAGTTTAGAAATAAATATAAGTATCGAAATTTTGTGAACTTTTTAATACCCACAGAATTACAAATGGTGAAGTTCATAAAATTTATTTTTATATATCTTCTTCTATAACTATATTTTAGCAACGTGATATTTTGAAAGGGAGAAAATTTAGTTTAGAGTTTCTTTTTAAAATTATTATAATTGGCGAAGTTCAGAAAATTTATAAAAATTTAACCATGGCTGCTTTTTTTTAGATTTTAATATTTAATTTCGATTTTAATTTTAAGTTTTAATCTTAATAGAGAAGCGCAAGCTTCCCCCGTAGGGGGAAGTAGCGAAGCCATTGCCCGGTAGGATTATGCATCAGCTAAAAAGGATCAACTCTAAAGTTGACTCACCTTTTAATGAATTAGTTGCGAGTATTTTTTTGTAGGAAATCCATAAAAGGATTTAATCTACAAAATTTTAATTCATTCAAAAGGCCGCACTTAATAGCCAAGAAGGCTTCAGGCGGCCTATTTTAGTCGCGCGCACATGACTTGATAAGTTACTGTGTCTGTCCGAGGTTTGTCGGTCGGATGGTAACCATTTTACTTTTCGATGTGTTATTTGGCAATAACACCGTAACTATTAGGCCGATTCTGACCAAATTTGAAACCATTATTTTACTTTTAGGTTCTATTTGAAATAATATAATTTCCAAGGTATTCCCAAGGTTAGTCCAGGAATTATTAAAAGAAAGCTAACTAAGGGTCGGATTGCTTCCCTTGTTGAAATTTTTGAAGGTCAAAATAATTGAGAGCACGCGACTTAGATATGTTGACTTTGTTTAAGATCTTACCCAGCCTAACACAATGAATGCGGTTACCATAGCAAGAGGACCTACTTTGATTATTTTTAGCGTCGATCTGGCGACGGCTTACGTAGGCATAAGTGGCCGTCACAAGCGATCTAAAGGGCTCAGGCTTTCCTTCCCTTATTTAGGGCAATTGTCGGTTGCTCTGTGAAGGTCTATGGTCTTGGAGAGCTCAATAAAAGTATTATTATTATTTATAACTACCTCTCACATTCTCTACGTCCTTTCCCTCTGCTTTTGTCTGATTTCATGCCTTTTTATGCATTGGATTACACAAATTTGCCTTTTTTTTCATAATTATGCCATATTTTTTTCCCACAATTGTCTATGTATATCCTCAGGTGAGGTAGTAATTAGGCGTAATTTCCTTGCATAATTACAGGAGTCACTCTTTAATTCCGCTCTGGTTCAAAGATGGCAGCTGGACCTTGAAACAGGGAGCAACTAGATGTGGAGAAGTGGAAATTTTATTTGACGCGGTTGAATGCCCTCTTTCACTCTTCGTCTGGTCTTGACAGCCTTGAAAAAAAATCGACGCGTGATAAAGAGAGGAAGCAATAAATGGAAAATTGCTAAACGCAATGTTAAACTTAATACTTGATGCTGAGGCCGGAAGGGCACTTTGGAAGTCTACCGAAAATGTTCGTATCTAGAGGCACTTAAGGGACGTACTTGTTCTCACAAAAACACAGGTACTCAGAAGTGCGACGACCACAAACCTCCATTTAAGGGAATTAGAAGTGATTTCATAAAAGTAAATAAAAAAAATTTAATTTCGTGCCGCGACGATATAATTTATCCCTGTTGGTCCGTAGGTGGTGCTGTCGGTTGGTAAGTATTTTACTTTCCAATGAGTTTGGGGGCAATATCATCTTAACCCTTCGGCCGATTCTAACGAAATTTAAAACTATTATGTTATTTTACATCCTCCTTCGAATGATATTATTAACAAGATCCTCTCAAGGTTAGTCCAGGAATTATTAAAAGAAAACAAGTATTTTTCGGATTGCCTCACTTGTTGAACGTTTTGAAGGTTATTAGTCAGAATAATTGAGAGCACGCGACTTAGGTCTGTTGACCTTGCTTTTAATTGATCAAAAAATACCACGGGTGTAACCCACGGGGCAACTGTAACCCCCTTAAAGAATGAGATAATGGTCAGACCAAAGAGGGCAAATAAGGAAATGAGAAAAGAAGCGCAATAATAACAGATGATTGAATTAACAAAATAAAAATACGCAGATTTAATAAATAAAAAATAAGAAAGATTTAATAGTAAGGAAATTAAATAATTCGTAAAGTTGCGACTAAATAAAAAATAAGAAAGATTTAATAGTAAGGAAATTAAATAATTCGTAAAGTTGCGACTAAATGAAAAATAAGAAAGATGAAATAGTAAGGAAATCAAATAATTCGAAAAGTTGCGACTAAATAAAAAATAAGAAAGATTTAATAGTAAGGAAATTAAATAATTCGTAACGTTGTGACTAAATAAAAAATAAGAAAGATTTAATACTAAGGAAATTAAATAACTCGAAAAGATTCGACTAAATAAAAAATAAAGATCTAATAGTAAGGAAATGAAATAATTCGTAAAGTTGCGACTAAATAAAAAATAAGAAAGATTTACTAGTAAGGAAATGAAATAATTCATAAAGTTGCGACTAAATAAAAAATAAGAAAGATTTACTAGTAAGGAAATGAAATAATTCATAAAGTTGCGACAAAATAAAAAATAAGAAAGGAAGGAAATTAAATAACTCGAAAAGATGCGACTAAATAAGTTTTAATAGTACAGAGGTTTGATATTTTTCATAATTTCTTAATATCACACAAAAAAAATTGACCTCCATCACGCCAGCAGCATTCACGTGACACACGTGAGTTTCGAGTTATTAAATCTCCCGCCATAATAATTTTCCATTGTCCAATAAATATTGTTCATGCGGAAATGTAATAATTTATATAAAATTAATCCCACATAAAGAAAGAATATAGGAGGCGAAAGCTAAAATAAAATGTTAAGAAAATTTTATTTTTTGAATACTATATTTAAATGACTCGAATCATATTTGTTTGTTTTTTCCTCCATTGGAGTTCTCTGCTAAGCTTGGCATTGTGTCTAAAAAGATCAAAGACTCATTTAATTTTGTAGTGTTTCTATTATTGCCCCCTAAGGCCCAGGTCACACATAACCGAACTGCTTCGGTGTCAGCCTATTAATTATTAACTCGATGGAGGTCTTTAATTGCTCACCTGAGCAAGAGAAATTCACAAAATATTCCATACAAATATTCCTAATTTAAAAGAATATTGATAACATTTGAAATCAAGTTGAATCTCTCCCAAATACTAGTAATTTGCTCATCTTAATTGCTCATCTGAGCAAGAGAAATTCACAAAATATTCCATACAAATATTCCTAATTTAAAAGAATATTGATAACATTTGAAATCAAGTTGAATCTCTCCCAAATACTAGTAATTTGCTCATCTTAATTGCTCATCTGAGCAAGAGAAATTCACAAAATATTCCATACAAATATTCCTAATTTAAAAGAATATTGATAACATTTGAAATCAAGTTGAATCTCTCCCAAATACTAGTAATTTTCAGATTATTAGTAATTTTTTTTTTATTAAGAAAATCAACTAAATTTTCTCAAAAATAATCAGAATTATTTTATTAATATAACCTTGCAACATTTCGGCCAAATCTCCCACAACTATGCTGAAATAGAAATATGCCCATAACTTTCATACTTTTCTAAATTCAAGTTAGTCACGCATTTTGACTTTGAGCAATAATCATTATTTGGTTTTATCACACATCTTTACTTCGCAGAACTTCTCCTTGCTTACTAAATCTCTCACTTTGCAATTAAATAAATCCCGCTAAATGAAGATAATTAAATGACAATATGAACGAGATAGGTAGAGCTGCTGTATTATATGGCTGATGATAAAGATAGGGATGAATGGCGACTGATGATGAGAATGAATGATAAAGAGGGGTGACGATCATATTAAGAATGAATGATGTGTGAACGTTGCAGATAACCAAGGATGAATAATGGGAGCAAATAATGTTGGATCATAAATGATGAAAAAGAAATAAAGAGGGTGAGTGAGGCTGGATTAGAAATGATCAAAGAGGAATAATGATGACCGAGTACAACATCGTAGGGGCACATTTCAGCAGAGAATGGAAGGGAAGCAAACTGAGACAAATATGAAATATTATTTCGGCCGAAATAAATAAATAAATAAAGTATTTATTTATTTGAGAATTATTTAGGATTCTTAACTTTAGGATCCCATAACAGCGCTGTATCTTCATCCACCCTCACTTCGTACACACAATACATCACTCTTCCGGCAACGCACTCAGTCGAATGGATTTGCATGTCCACACTCCCATGAAGTGGAATGGTTGGTTTCTAAATATTTAAGCCACGATAGGTACCCTACTGGTCAGTGACAAAATACACTACTACTGCTTCTTTTGTACCTCTAATTCAAATAGGGCGGCTCCTTTGGGCGCACGGGCTTTCTAGCTTTTGTCATTCTACTTTTTATGTAAATTTCATTATTTGGTTTAGCGTTACGGACCATTAATTAATCGTTGTTTTAAATTCCGTTTTTTTTTAAAGAATTAGGCGAAAAAATCAAAGCTTAATCCTTTAAAGGAACCTTCTTCGGATAAGGAAGGGGGGGGGCGAAGTCTATTTATAACTGCAGAGGCCCTCTGAGATTGGTGTCAGAAGGTGCGCGTCATTCGAAGTCAGCTGTGCTTTAAATGACTAGACCAAACCTGGGATTGACCTGGTCGTAATCTCTGTTATAATAATCCCAGGTATTCCTTTTCTCTTACCCTTTCAAGGGTTCAGAATTCCCGTGTCTACCTCGCCCCAACGGCCGCAAGTGGAACTGCGGCTATCTCCCACGCTTTTACACCTCCTCCATTTTCCCCATTTCCTTAAAGATCTCTCCTTAAAAAGTCTCTGCCGGAGATGCCCTCGTTGTTTTTCGCTTCTTACGCTGACTTAAATCACAACGCCAAGGACAACATCAGGTATTGGACCTTACAACTACACCGCTCAACTGCACCAATTATTTCTGTCGGGACTGCCCTCGTTGTTGTTTTTTTTTCATTATAAGAAAAGACTTTATATAATTACCCTCTGCACTGGCTCTCGAAGCTCTTCCTCTCATAGTAGTCATAGTCTTCATCCCGCGGGAAATAGTAGGTGTCGGCTGTGTCGAGGTTGTAGGTGTCTTTGCTGCTCAGTTCGCAGTTTTCCCGGTAACTGGAGGTTATTCTGCATGAAAGAGGAAAAGGAAGGTTGTTTAAAGAAATGTTTTCACCATAGTTAGGTAGTAAAACGCCACTTTATTAGCTGTGTGTTGTAAAAGAGGACAGTTATCGCCCCTATGCGCGTAAGGTTAGGTTGTCAATGTTTTGGTATCATCTGATGATTGTATCAAATGAGCTTTGATCAGATTGGCGGAAACTTCAGAGAAGATCTGCCTTAGAATGACCGCCCTCCTACACTTGACTCCTCGTTTTATCTAACCTGCAGCTTTTATTCTTTTAGGTATTATTGAGAGATAGAAGTCTATAAAGATAGAGGACATATACTAAAAGGTTAGAGTTCAACATTAATATTTTATTGAAATATTGATTTCAATGTAATCATTTAAAGAAAAAATCGAGAATTGGATCAATCATTCTGAACCAGTTTCATTCATAGTCTGGCAGTGAAGAAGTTTAGGACTCAGTGAAGGAGAGTAACTGTAGGGAAATATAATCAAGTTATCCCATAAAAATGAACTCATGCTTAATAGTACCGTTTGCAATCATGGTTAGGTAGAGACGGTGGAATCAGATGCATATATTGGGGTTATTATTTTCATCAATTTAGGAGTTACTTTGGCCCCAAACGGGACAGACTTGTGGCTTTCGACGTTCCAGCCAACAGAGGGTTACAACGAAATTTGTGGTGATATTCCCACATGATAATGTGGAATATCCTTCAATAACACTGGTCTGCGTCAAAAATGTTCCTGAGGGTTTGATAGGTGTTCCTTAATGAAATTTGTCTCCTAAATCCAAATCAAGCATTCATATTGCTCAATCCGGTCTAGTTTTTAAGATACAGACCAAGCTCCCTAGATGGCGTTAGAGAGCTCAGTCTCTAGCTGACCGCAAGCGCGAGTGGTTGTGTGTTGCTTGCTCACTCTTCAACTAAGTGTTAGTTTTTTAATCCATGACTTTTCTCATCTATGAACAGTGTTTAAAGTGTATTTCTAAAACTTTATTTATCTTTGTGAATTTTTTTGCAGGCAAATACATTAGCAAAACTCCTTATATTTCATAAAAATGAATAGAAAGTGTAAAAACAGTCCTGATAGATTTTGTTTTGTTTGTGGAAAGGTAACTTTTAGTGACCAGCAATGCAAAGCCCGTGTCATAGCCTTAAGACGCTGGAGTGAGGGCAAAACGAACTGTTTGTCATTTGGTGTACCTATGGTGTGGAGAGAAGGCAAGGACCACATTACAGACTGCTATTTTTGCAGGACAAATCTTAAAGGTGAGATAATTACTTTAACAATATAGTCCTTGACAAATTTAGAAATGTTTATACAAATCCTTTGGTAGCCTATTAAAATTGTAATTGTGTATAAAAATAGTGTATTATGCTGGTAGAAAAATTGTAGTTAAATTGTATATAAAAATTGATTGTATTTAAAAATTGTAAATTTACCTGGTATGAAAAATGTGTATAAAAATGTGGAAACGAGGGTCGAGTGAATTAAAAGTATGTAAATTAAGTATGCGAAACTTTTTTTCAGGTGTCAATATGAAGAACAAACACACTGTAGTCTATCCTGATGTTCCTTCTGCCATTAAACCACAACCACATGGTCCAGGAGTTCCAGTTCATTCTCCACCTAAAAATACTGAGCTACAAGACAATATAGAAGATATAGAAGTGGACGACACTGACACTTCAGTGACATATCAGCCTACGTCTACAATGACTTTGCCAAGACCACTCACTCAAGGTCAATTAAATGACTTGACTAGAGATCTTGGTCTTTCTTAAGAGAACGCACAACTTCTTGCATCCCGTCTTAGTGAGAGCAACCTCCTCTCTCAAGAAACTACATACTTTTGGTTCAGAAATAGAGACGAAGAGTTTCGAAAGTTCTTTGCAGTTGATTCTTGCAGCTCTTTGGTGTATTGCAATGATGTAAAAGGTTTAATTGGGGCACTTGGCGTTCCTTACCAACCAAGTGAATGGAGGCTCTTTATTGATTCTTCTAGCAGAAGTTTGAAGGCAGTACTCTTAAATATTGGCAATAAAATGGCATCTGTACCTATTGGCCATTCAGTTCAGTTAACAGAAAGCTACGAAAATATGAAAGTATTGATTAATACAATCAAGTACTCTAACCAGAACTGGTTAATATGTGGTGATCTCAAGGTAAGATATATTTTACTTTATTGAACTTGTTAAATATTTCAAGGAATGTTTGTTTCTAAATACCAATGACAGAAGGATATTATACACATATTAGTTTCTCCCTACCCCTAATAAACTTAGTGAAAATTGCCTATGCAAAAAATAGAAGTTCTTAGAAACCATGTACATCAATATGCATCAATATGTTTTCTTTCAGGTTGTGTGCCTTCTTCTTGGGATGCAAGGAGGCTACACAAAATATCCATGCTTCATGTGCTTATGGGATAGCCGGGCGGATAGTCTTCACTATAAGCAAAAAGACTGGCCATCTCGAGAGGCATTCCAAATTGGCTGCCACAATGTGGAAGCTCAACCTCTAGTCCCTCCCAAAAATGTTTTATTGCCTCCTCTTCATATAAAGCTTGGCCTGATGAAGAACTTTGTCAAAGCACTAAATAAAGAAGGCCAAGCTTTTAAGTATCTACTGCAAAAATTCCCACAGATCAGTGATGCCAAGCTCCATGCAGGCATATTTGATGGTCCCCAAATTAGAACTCTGTTAAAGGACAAGCATTTTTACACCAATATGGGAGCCAGTGAACATGAAGCATGGCGAGCGTTTAGTAAAGTAATCGACGGTTTTCTGGGAAATAAAAGAAGCTCAGAATATATCTCACATGTAAATGAGCTTATGAAAAGATTCGAAAAAATGGGAGCTCGCATGTCGATAGAAATGCATTTTATCCAGTCACATCTTGACTATTTTCCGGCAAACTGTGGAGATTAAAGCGAGGAACAAGGAGAAAGATTTCACCAAGACATAAAGACGATGGAGACAAGATATCAAGGACGCTGGGACATCAACATGTTAGCTGACTATTGCTGGTGTCTTAAACGCGACGAACCAACATCGCTTCACAAGCGGAAGTCATCAAGGACTTCTTTTCTTGGAAAATAGTTTCTTTGCACTCCTAGGTAAGCTCATAAGTAGTCTGTAAGTTTAAAATTAATTAAAAGAAAGTCGAATTGAGTCGGTATTTTTTTTATTACAAGTAATTGTAATTTATTAAATAACTTTTATATAAATAAGGGATTTTTTCAAAAATGGCTTTTTTCTAAAAACAGTAGTACGCTGTATCTCAAAAACCAGATCTGATTGAGCAAAATGAATGTCATATTTCAATTTAGGAGAACAATTTCGTTAGGAATCACTAAAGAAAACTGCAGGAACAGAAATCTTTTTTCAAACGCAGGCCTGTGTAATAACCGAGTCGCGAAAACTATTTTAATGGAAAACTTTTGTTATTAATGTTTTGTGTTCTTTCTTTTTCAGATATACGAGTAGGTACATACTCGTATGTTACGTTTTGAGTTTAATAAAACCTTGATTATGGTTGCTCTTGCTTTATTTATAACTATATTTTCAACTCAATGTAGTTAGTTAAACCAATTTATCGATTTACAAAAACCTAATAAGAAACTTAGTAAAGCTAATTAAATCTATTCACCTAAAATCAAACATTGAACGCCTACTTTTTCATGATAAAATAAACTCTAATCCAAATTGACCGAATAGAGAAATGGAATTTAAACACTGGCAAAATTTTGTATAAATTCTTTCAATGGAAAGATAGAGTTCTTAATAAGCTTAATAAATGAGATAGAATAGAAGGATAAGCATCGTTGTTTGACTTAGTGTGTCATCTAAGTTAAATAAACATAGTGCTGATAAGACATCTTTGGGATGCAGCCATTGCAGTATTTGATAGAGCAAACGCCAAATAAAATAAGGCGATATTTTCTTAACATCTCCTTACTACAAGGAGGCGACAGAATTCTGAATAACTGAATGAGTTTCTTCTTGTGAAAAAAAAGATTCAGCCAAAATTGGCATCTAAAATCTGCATCAGCTGAAGAGTACAGAATGGAGATTGTCTGTAACGTCCCTATCAATTGATTATCTTCTATATTTCGACAGCTTTTCTCGATGACTCAAATTTTTAATCATATACAGTTAAATTATTAGACAAGGCCACTTAACCTAGCACAAAGCAATTCAGAATCATACAGATTTGTGTGTCAATACACTGTTCCTACTCAGTTATGGGCGCTTCCAGTACCTTCAGGTTGATTTTGTTGTGAGCCTAGATTTCCTAAAACCAAATGACCACCGCCACACTCTAAATGCTTATCATGCGAAAGGGTTAGCCCATGAAGATAATTTGCCGTCTAATTCTGCCCAAAATATCACAATATCTATATTTTCACATCCTCTGAGTCCAATCGCCGCTAAAGTACATCAAAACTTAAATTCCTCCACTACAAAATTAATCTTTAATGAACTAAAGAGTTCAGCCATGTGATATCAGCAAGAACTAGCAGCTTTAGTAAATAGAAGGTACTCTTTCCACTACAGCTTCATATTAAACCAGTGAAACAAAAAAAAAAACCCTTGCAAAGACTTGATTAACAAACAGCTCCTGTAAAGCAGGTATGCAATGCCGAACAGAAGTTAAGCATATTTCTTATTAGCTTAGAATTCGCCTGTTTGCATTGAATGATTTATGCAATAATATAATTCTCGGTATAGATTTCTTGAATGAGAATTAATTAGTTTTAATTATTATGACGGAGAAAATAAAACAGCTCAAATTTCTAATTGTGATACTTTCTACTTGGCAGTGGTAGTTTGCTTCAAACGATGTTATTTTACAATATGAAGAAGAGTGCCAACACAATAGCTACGAAATCTAGCAAATATAAAGCCTCTATCTGGAAATAATTGGCTCAAGAGATTATCTATTTCCTCTCTGATTGCTCTATTGTACCAACTTCCCCTGGAAAGAATAGGCGGTCGTATCAATGGGTTAAATGGACGAAATGAAATGAAATGGACTGTAACCGGAAGCAATTGTGTACCTGCTACGCCTCAAAAGCTTATATATATATATATATATATATATATATATATATATATATATATATATATATATATATATAATAATTGAAAATCACATGACACGTGATATATAATAGATGTATTTTAAAGGCTCAAAGAAATGAAAACTGGTAACACAACCCGGAAAAATGCTAAGACGCAAGACGCATACATGACATCACACGCAAGACTCATACATAGCACCACACCGCAAGATGTACATACATATACATGTAAACACACGCAAGATTCATACATATCACCCCACTGCAAGATGTATACATGTCACCACAGTCAAGAAGCCCACATGGCACCACACGCAAGACGAATACATGACACTACACGCAAGATGCATACATTGCCCCACAGGCACTACGCATACATGTGCCAGACGCAATACGCATACATGGCACACCAATAATACTCATACATTGTACCACATCAATATCATACATAGCACCACACCGCAAGATCCATACATAGTACAGCCCGCAAGACACATACATGGCACCACACGAAAAACGCATACATGGCACCACACCGCAAAATGTATACATGGTACCACCCGAATGACACATGACACCACACGCAAGCCGCATACATGTCACCACACGGGAGAAGCATACATATGGCATGTACTAAACAGGAAACGTTCTCTCAATGCAAAGGAGGGTTGTAGATAAAAGCCATGGCGTGAAGGGACTGGAATTGCTTGGAAGATGCTATTTCCATATCTCTAGCATCCGGAACCCTCACTATATCTTAACGAAGTGAGGTGTAGGGAAATATTAAAAGCGAAATGGTCAAAGGTAAAGGATAGATTTTAACATTTTTAAGAGTGTTTGTTAAAAAAAGTGAAGTAAAATTCATATATTATATTGAATTCAATTTAATGTATACTACGAAGTGAATATATTAGATAAGATAATATAGAAGTGAAAGTATAGAAAGACATGAAAGAGTGTGATGCAAACTAAAGATATTAACCTGATAGCAGAAAACGTTGTGATGCAAACTGAAGATAAAAACATGATAGCTGAAATCTTTATGAAAGAGTAGAGAGAGAGAGAGAGAGAGAGAGAGAGAGAGAGAGAGAGAGAGATGGAGTAGGTGAATAAATACAAACAAACATATTTATTTGTAGACCTGAGTGTTAGAAGGGAATTGTTAAAGAATCGTTAGAAACATGAATGAGTTATTTGTAAAAGAAATACTTTAATATTTTAGCTAAAAAAGTTAATAAATTGTCGAGAGAGATGGAAGAGACTTGGATGAGTAAAAGACAAAGTAAGTATATTAAAATATAAGGAAAGAAGTTGCGAAATTCTAATGTGTAATGGAAAAGCCAAGCGTAGAATGAATATAATAATATGTAAAGTAAAAAGTTTAAGACCTAATCATATGAACAAGGGTGCAAAGTCTTCTTTCTGAATAATTTAGTGAACCAAATACATCAATCACCCTGTCCACTCTTTCTGCCTAATTTCCCGTAAAGGTTTTCGTATTGGATTTGGTATCTTCCTTTGCCAGTTAAAATTAACATGTGAGGCTTCTTACTACCCCTTAAATTCGTCATTTCTGCTAAAATGAGACTTGTGCTACCAACTCGTTCGCCCCAAGTATCGTCAGATATTTCAATTCCTCTTCATTCATCTCCTTGGTAACTTGAACGCCTCGTTGAATCATACGATCTAGCAAACTACCACTTAAATCCTTGAGAGAGAGTTATTAGCGGAAGTTATTTCCCTAATGTCCTCCAACATCATTGAAAAGATCTAGTTTCGAGGTTGTCAACTTCTCTAAATCTGCTATCGCGAGCGGTTGATGCTGGACACTCTTCCATTCTAGTACCTATTTCTTGTTCTCTTCGCAGCATTTGACACTGTCATGAACTCTCATCTTCCCCGTATTCCTGAATTTTTGCGGGAATTCTAGAATAGTCCATGACTAATTCTGCTCTTACCTATCATCTCACATCCAATTTGTTCATATCAACAGTGATATATTTAGTCCAGCAATCCTAAGATATGGTGTTCTAGAAGGCTCGGTTCTTGGTCCACTCCTGTTTTAAATCTACTAATCAAATACTAATCAAAAAATGAAAATTAAAACAAAAATTCAGAAAAAAATCAATTTATTCAGCAAAAGAGATTCCATAATTAATGATGGAATCCTCCATCGATCAAATATAATATCTAATATGCTTTTCCACATCCTTCTCATCCAAGTAAATTTTGCCATTTAGGTGACGTTAATTAGATGGTTCAAGGTTGGGTACGTAGGGATGATGAGGAAAAACTTCATAACTTAATACTCTAATATTTCCTTAAGTTAAACCTTTCACGTTCGGGTGTGCTTCTTCTCGGAGGATGAAGAACGATTCGGTTCATCAGTGAAGAATTTATTTGTTTAAAAACTTCCTTTAACCTTTGCCCTTGTTGAACAAAAGCGGAGTGTTCAGGCTAAGTTTGATGATATTTGATGTCACCTTTTTCAGAAACAGGTTAATTTATCAATGAACAATTAACGGTGGTTGAAAATATACATAATAATGTTTTACTTGAAAAAAATATACTTGACATGGATGAGGGAAGTCATTTGAATATTGAAAAAAAGTTGCATGTACGAGTATCATGATGATTAGTGCAGGGTATCAAAATACAGCCACTATGACTGCAACTCAATACTATGTGAACAGTGGAAAGGCTGAAGATGTGACATGGACAGCTGCAAGGTAGACTACGAAACCTGGACCAGCGGGAAGGGAAACAGCAGGGGTCCTGACCGGGTCCACACGCCTGAATTCATCCAACAACTGAAGGAGAAGGTGGTGGAAGATATAAGCAGGGGAATCAATTGTTTGGTGAGAAAGATGGAGGTTAGAGTCGCCACCCTGAAGCTTGGCGTGAATAAGGACCTTCGTTACCACTCGTCCAGGAGGTGCAAGGCACACATTAATGCAACCAAGGGCAAGAAGAACAAGTGAATAATGCAAATAAGCTTATGGGCAAACTGAATCATCCTTTTTAAGCCGAAGACGATCTGGTTCTTATCAGATGAAAAAAACTTCTCCAAGGACGAGTTGCACAACACCCAGAATAACAGGTCGCTTGTTTATAATCCATTAGACGTTCCACATATTATTAAGCCCAAGTTCCACCCAACTCTGATTGCCTTTGAGTGTGTCTCCAGTGAGGGTGACATTATGCAGCCCCACATCCTTAAGTAGGGTCTTAGGCTAAATTCAGACGGCTATGTGGAGCTGCTGGAGACTTTAGTCAAAGCTTGGCTGTAGAGAGTTACTGCTGGAAGGCCATACCTCTGGAAAGAGTCAGAAGTGGTTGTCGGGGAATTTCTACCACTTTACCAGCCCCAGGACCTGTCCTCTTAATTCCTTAGATTGTGATCCCATTGATCACTAAGTGTGAGGCGCAGTTGAAATAGATAGCAACCGCTGTACTTCCAACAGGTCGACAACCAACCAACGAAATACGAGTATTATAGTTTAATCTCTTAAGCTACCTGTCGAAATATATACAAAAATGCATCTATGATATAAATAAAATATCCACAAAGGATTAGGAAAGACAAAAGCAAACCTAAAAGAGAACAAATTTAAGATAAATTAGGATTTGACCAAGTGACCTATAGAAGTTCTACCTTCCCCAAGAACTCGATTTCACCGTCAGCTAAAAAGGGATCTTGCTTCTATGGTAAGCTCATATATCCTGCAGGAGGAACAGATGTTTCAAGAACACTGACATCATAATCTACCTCGTAGGAACCTGCACCAAGAAACAGAGACAAACGTATGGGCTCCTTTCGTTTCGGTACTCAGATAGATACCAAGTGCAAAATTCTCAAGACTAGAACTTTCAAACAAAGTGTAGACTAGTGTCTAAGATACGGAATAACCCCCCTCCCCCATAAGGGTTCAAAAGAGCGGTCCATTGATGGCGCCACGTCTCACGTGTGTGCCCTATTATGAGGTGACAAATGGAATTGATACCAGAGAGACATTGGGAAATAGGTTCATGGGAAAATTCATGTAACGATATGGGAAGCATAATTTCATTTATATATGTCGTACTTCATCTTCTTTGCCATGAAACCTAAAGAGCTTCCCAGAGGAGTTATTATTGTGAAGAGCGAGATGTCCCTCCGGTAGCTCAATATCTGCATATACCTTGGCTTGTTCATCAGCTCGATTCTTCCCAGCATACAATACATATTGACTATCCTTTGCTAGGTAGCAAAGGATAGTCAATAGTAAAAATGGTGAATACTATTGTAGGTTAATAATCGAAATTACTGGTAAATGATGATAAAACTAACAAATTTTGGCGAATCCTACCAAATTGTGGTAGAGTGGTTATTCCCGGGAAATGTAGTAAACGATAGTAAATACTCGTACATTCTGATGAAGTCTACTAATTGGTGGGTAATCTTAGTAAATGTTGGTAAGTACAAATGAATAATGTTAAGAAAGGTAAAAAATGTTAAATATTTTTGAGTAATGATAAATACTACTCCATTTAGTACTATAACAAGCAAATGGTAGAAAATAGTGGAAAATATTCGTGAACTATGTAAATGCTGATAAATAGGAATAAATACTGGCATCTAACAGGAGAGACTTTAAATACTATTCATACCTAGAGAATACTAGTAAATAATCGTGTATGTAATGAATAGTACAAAATCCAAGTAAGTGTCGGTAAATATTAGTAAATACGGTGACTCCCAGGAAATGGTGTCAAATACTGGTTAATCCTTGTGTATACTAGTAATACGCGGTAAATTCTCGTGAATCTATTAAATTGGGGTAAATTCTACCAAATACTGAGGAATACTTGAAATTGGCAATAAATACTGTTGAGTACTAGTTCATAGTGGCAAATCCATGTGGACACTACTAAATAATAATAATAATAATAGGTATTTATAATCCGCCCTTCAGGGCTATTAGCCCTCCCAGAACGCAGGTTGTGTAGCGAGTGTAGAGAAAGTTTAGAGGTGAGAGAAGGCAATTCTGAAGAGATGAGTCTTCAGGAGACGTTTAAAAGTAGCAAGGCAGGGAGAGGATCGGATTTCGGCAGGAAGAGCATTCCAGAGTCTAGGAGCACAAACTGAGAAGGAACGGTCACCCATCGAGCAGAGGACACAACGAGGGGTGTTCAAGAGGGGAGCGAGGTTAGACCGGAGTGCCCGAGGAGTTTGAAGAGGGGAGAGGGCAGACGAGATATTAGGTGGAGTCTCGAGGTTTAGGACCTTGTAGGTGATGAGAAGAATTTTATAGTGGGTACGGAAGCGAATAGGTAACCAGTGTAGCTCATGTAACTAGTTGAAGGGATCGAAGTGACGAAGAAGGGAGATTCACTAGAAATGATAATAAATAAAGATAAAAATAAAATTAATTCAGTGCGTATCAATTAATCTCGGTCAGGTTGTAAAATGGGAGTCTTGGTGTAACTAACGAGGGCATTTTAACATAATGGGCAAAAAACTATATATAACAATGAGAGTCAGAGAAGTAGGAAATATGAGGGTGAGAATAACGAAAGAAAACGGATAAAAGAATAATAAAAAATGAAATATCAGTAATTCCCATTTCTAAATACCTGTCTAAATAGTGTTTAATAGAGTTCGAGGAAAAGTTCGTACAAATAGCACAAGTATTCAAAATTACAAGCTTGTTCAATAGAGGAGTACATGTACTCAATGTACAAAGTTTGTTTGCAAAAAATGGGATAGATTCAGAGGAACCAAATTAATCGTGAAAAAGAGTATATTAAGGAAAATGGTGAACTTGTCCAGCAGAAAGACAAGATACTCAAAGTTACGAACATGTTCGTACAGGGAGAACATATTCAGAAGAACGAAATTAATGGTAAGAAGAGCGCAAATGTATAAACTTGCTCGTGCCAAGAGCAGGAATATTCAAATGCACAAACTAGTTCTTACAAAGAGCACAAATTGTCAAAGGCAAGAATATGTTCCTACAAAGTGCAAAGAAAATTGGTCGCCAAATGTTCCGCCATAGATGCGGGGTGCGAGATTGTGCTCCCCTTCTCGTGGAGAACGGGAGAGAGAGCCTGCGAGAACTTGCCCAAAATCTTTATCACTCGCTTTCACACCTCAGCAAAAGAGGTTTCCCGTTAAGTAAAAACACGTATGCACGCCATGAAGAGCGGCGTGCGTGCTACCAAACATATCGGAACTTAGCCCTAGCTCGAACAAAATTCACCAACGGTGAAATCATTCGAGCGGCGCTAATAGTGCATCTAAGCATATCGCTTCTGTATATGGGCCGTGTTACGCTCGGCCGACTGCCAATGAAGCGGTCACCGTGCAAAACGGCCAGACCTTCTAGGAATAGTAGTTAGGTCCACGGCGATAAGGTTGCCGGAGAAGAACTCAACGGTCTTATCAAACGACCTAAACTCCTCGACTAGGACAGGAAAATCAGTCAATTCCAGAATTGCGAAACACAATGCACGCTCAAAGCATAATCAAGGCAGTTTCTCTGGCAGCAGCGGCCAGAAAATGATAGTTGAATGGATAAGTGGTCACTATCCTGAATGTCATAGACCATCTTACGGGAAACAGGAAGAGACGAGCCTCCGCATCTCTTATCATTTGGCCCAAGGTCGACGAAAATTCTCACCAAAGAATATGCTCCCAGGGCTATTCGGAGGAGATGCCGGGTACCTATTCAAGGAGAAGACTCTCACAGAAATGGGTGTAGGCTTTCCAGAGATAGAACTTAGGTCCTGAAGGTACTGTTACATTTAGAGACTTATTGGGGGAGGGCAGGCTCTCCATGCGTTTTTTTCTGAAGCTATCTTTGCTGCTGGCTCACACTAATTGCTCCTTCACTATATAATTGGCAGAAATTTTCTGATTTTAACTTAGCATTAATGCCTTTTCTAATCTTCCAAAGCATAACATTGCGAATGTAGTCTTTTGACACTTCTATAATATTCGGCATTTAACAAAAAAGGCACCTTAAATTAATACTTATAATAGCCCAAAAATTGACGACTGAGGTATGTCGAAATGGAAGCCTTGGGTTAGAATAAGACTTAAGGTACCTAGACTTTGAGTTTAGTAGACTAGCCTAGTCTATGAACGAACCTGCTTTCGATTATTCCTATTCCTAAAAATAATGAAAACATGAAAAAATAGGCCGCATTACTTGTGGGATGACATATACTTTACACTAATGTTTGGACACTTATATTCACTCGAATATTTTAAACACTGGTATATTAAGGATCCTGCTTAAACTACCTGCTCTTAAAGACTGGTATTTCAATACACGATTTAAACCAGCAGCATTTAAGCACAAATATATAGCCTGCCGGTATTTAAAGGCTAGTACTTAAACCACCGAAATTTAAAAATTAGTAGTGAAACGGCTGGCATTTACATACAAGTTTTTAAACATAAGTATTTAACCACCTGCATTTAAGTTACCAACATTTTAATACATGTATTTAAAGCAGAAGCATTTATACAAGGATTTAACCACCTCTATTTAATTCACCGATGATAAGCATTAGTATGAAAACCAATGGTTTTTAAACCAGCGATATTTGAATACTGTTTGTCAACACTACTAATGTTTAGAAATAAATATACGAGTATATACATATGAGGACAAAGATTTATACCTTCGGCATTTAACTTCATGTATATACAGTATATATTAGGTTGATGGATAAATTCTTGCGTTTTTTTAATGTTGTGTTGATTTAAGTTTTGTTGACGTGATTTGTGCACATATTAAGAAACAATAATAAATAATGAGAGCAAAATTTGAAAAGGTTAGGCTACGTCTCTTAACAGCGTACACTATTAGGTTTTAGCTTAGGCTAAGTCTTGAAGTTGAGCAATAAGTCATTGCGGTTGATTTAAAAGTTGTGTTAATTTAATTTCTGTTCTTTACTCTCAAAATGGAATGTCAAGTTGAAAGAAAGGCGCATTTTTGACACTTGTTGTTATTCATTTTCAATCGACCCAAGAACAATGCAAATGCAACTAAAGCTCGTCGCGATATTTGTGTTGTGTACGGAGAAAATGTTTTATCAGAAAGGACAGCTCAATGGTGGTTTTAACGTTTCAAAAACGGTCATTTCAATCTTAATGAAGAAGAACGTTCTTGTCGCCCCATTAAGTTGGATGAAGATTGATTTAACGACCTTCTTCATGAAAATCCTCGTCAATTGACTAGAGAATTGGCTGTACAATTGGCGTGTGATCAGAAACCTGTAGTGAATCACTTTCATTCGATGGGAAAAGTTTATAAACTTGGTGCATGGGTTCCGCACGCTTGCTTTAAGCGAAAGCAACAAACTTCAACGCTCCACCATTGTCGCAGTTTTGCTTGCTCGTCACAAGGCTACTCGTCGATATAAGGATAGATTTCTTCACCGCATCATCACTGGCGACGAAGAGTAGTATGTTTATGTCCACATGAACCATCTAAAACAATGGCTTAGCCCCAATAAAAAAAACCTTCCGCGATTAAAGCAAGGACTTCATCAATGAAATACGATGTTGTGTGTGTGGTGGGATTGTGAAGGCATCATTCTTTATGAGCTCCTTGCGAACAACGAGATTGCCAATGCAGAACTCTACGTTCAACAAATGTATCGACTCGCCGAAGCTATTCGTGAAAAGTGACCTCATCGACGTTATGGAGTTCTTCTGCAACACGACAATGCTCGTTCTCACATTACCAATATGACAAAAGACGCCATCCAAACGCTTAATTGGGAAATCCTGCCGCATCTTCCATATTCGCCAGACTTGGCTCCATTGGATTTTCATCTGTTACATCAGAACAGATGTTGCCTCCTGTGAGTCTAACGACTCGGTAGAAGCGCGAGGCCGTTTCGCCTTACGGTAAACGGTCACGCTGGGGGAAGAGGGGGGGAGCCCTGGTTTTAGCCGGGGTTGGGTATGAACCCTTTTTGCCGCCAGCATTACCAGGGGAGCGTCCGGGTTGAGTTGAGCCCGCAGAAGGGCTCTGAACGGGCGCGGAAACAACCGTGCTCGTTGGCCTGGATAGGCCAGGAGCAGAGGGTGCCTTTCTAAATATTGTGTGGCGTTTTGTTCAATACTGATGTGGAATTAAAACCTTGGTTCGACGAGTTCTTCGAGTCAAAATCCAGAGATTTTTATTGCAGAGGCATCGAAAAACTAGTTGAACGTTGGGAAGAAGTCGTAAATAACAACGGAGAATACATTATCAATTAAATTGCATATTGTTATCGATTAAAAATGAATTTTTTCTAAAATTGTTAATAGTAATGAAAAAATTTGATAAAACCGCAATAACTTATTCCTCAACCCATTACTTTAATTTTGAACCAATATTTAAAGTTCTTTTATTTAGCTAATTATTTAACTCATGTATTTAATTCATCAGTGTTAGATCTAAACCCTGGTTTTAAATCGAGAAATATTTAAATTCGAGTATTTTAATCAGGGAGATTAACAAGACATTATAAAATATGGGGATTAATTGAGAAGAAATTGAAAAATAGATCAACAAATGCAAGGATGTAATAACTACATAGATATTAAAAATTAATTTGGAAATGTAGGGATTTGTTGTCTAGAGAAATATAAAATAAAGATACAAAGAAAATTGAGAGTTTCTGGGATTTATTGAATAAAGATTAATAGACTTATGAATTTAATAGAGATTGAAAATTTGCTACCAAATTCAGGGGTTTGTATCGAATGAACTGCAAAAAGAAAGAGTGATGTAAGTAGGAATTGAAAAAATCTGAGATAAATTGTAAAGCAGTCACAAGGATATTACAATAATGAAGTGAGAATGTAAATAAATGAACTGCACGATTTCAGTTATCCTCTTTTTGTCGGTTGTATTGGGACAACCTAGTTTTCGGGTGTTCTTAGTTGAGGAGGGATAATTATTTTAGAACCTAACCTAACAAATCCAGAGGAAAACGAAGCTTGAAGTGTGTTGGCAGAATTCAATGGACCACTCCCTTCCATAGGATTTGCGCACAATTTACATTTTAGTTCAAGCAAATTAGAAGAAGATGAGTTGCAGGAAAACTTAACGGTTAAAAAATAAAATTTTTAAACAAGTCCAAATTTTTAATATTTCAATGATTCTAGTTTTTGAAATACAATATTAAAGTTTAGTTATTAGTTATTATAGCATTCCGGAGATACTGTATTTATGCTAATCCTTTCTTCTGTTAATTTTTTGTTGTGACTGCTTTGATACAGTATTTATAGTTTGAATCAGAAGTTTAGTTAGCGCACTGTCGACAGTATTACTTCGTATGCATTTCTCATCACAAAATTGATTGGAAAATTGTTTATACATTAAAAAGGCACGTGACACGAGGCGCCACCTGTGTCTGGACCTGTTTATCCCATTATATATATAAGGATTTTATTAAAATCCAGGTCCATCTGAACTTTGATTAACTTTCTCTTTTGCTTCTTCAATTTTCTTATTATATGTTTTTCGCCTTCGAAAGGTTATGAATAAGGGTTCTAATATTCATAATTCATCACAGCTGAGCTTTTGGCCATGTTCGACCATCTTCTGAGCAAAATTATTTTTGCATTGTTTTTTTGTTTTTTTACAGCCCATCTGGCGACCGCCCACTTGGGCATAAGTCGCCGGACACACGACAGCCTAGAACTAGGATACTTTAAAATAAGAATGTGAAAACAACAATCATAAAATTGGAAAAAACATAACAATTAGGAAGCAATCTCCGACGTCGGGGGGAGGTCCCCCTCACCCCGGCGCAGGAGCGTGCAACCTACAGAGAAAACAAAAAACAAAAAATAAAATGAAAACTACTTAAATAAAGGGAAGAAGCGTGGCCTTTCCCCCAAAGTCAACAAGTCCACAAGTCAAAGTGCACGAACCCGTCCCGAGTACAAGGGACAGGTGGTAGCGATCCCGCCCATCCCGGTACGGGGACAGGTAACGTGCGCGAAGATCACCCAGACTGGGACATTCGACAAGAATGTGCTGAACAGTCTGGGGGACGACGCAGTCGTCACAATAGGGCGCAGGCGAGCGCTCCATCAAATAGCGATGCGTCACACGAGTGTGTCCGATTCAGAGACAACAGAAAGCGATCTGAAGCCGTCGCGGAATCGGGGGATAGGTCCATGGGAACAGTCGCGGCGCAATGAAACGCAACTTTAAGTTCCCTTCGAACCTCTTCCATCTTCTTTGCCAAGCAGTCCCAAGAGCTGCCCGTATTTCTACCATTTAGTCTGTGTGAGGAAGAGCAAAACGTTGGTCCGGTCGCAGACTCCATGTGGACTCTTTGGCGCCCTCATCGGTGCGCTCATTCCCAGCAATTCCTACATGTCCAATAACCCAGCAGAAGATAATCTCGACATCCACTCGGTTCGCCAAAACCGTGGGGTCACGGATATCGTGAACCAGAGGATGCGGAGATTCCAATGCCCCGAGAGCACTCAGGGCGCTTTGTGAGTTGTAATAGATCACAATCCGGTCTCCGAAGCGGGCACGTCGCGTAATCTCCCGTACCGAGTGGTGTATTGCCACCAGCTCAGCCGTGAGAACAGACGCAGCACCTGGCAGAGCCCCGCTGACTTCAAACAGAGGGGATACGGGGTGGAAGCCGACCCCTCTTGGGACTTGGAGCCATCCGTATACACTGGCACGGTTCCAGCGTGACACGAGGTGTGCTCCTAAATGTTCGAACACAATACTCCCGGCGCTGTACAAGCTTTGTGAGCAGAGGCGTGGCGACAAATAGCCAAATGTGGCACCCTCCAGGGTGGCGTCCTGGTCAGAACCATGGGCGCCACCGGCCCAAGAGCTATATCTAGCTCTCGAAGGAGTTTTCTGGCCCTAAACCCAAAGGACATAGGGTATGACTGGCGTCTCTCGGTGGAATAATAACCGTCGAGATCAGCTGCGGATGCAGTGAGAGCTGTTGGCGACTGAGGGAGGCGGGGGTCTCGCGCGTACAAGCGAGTGATGCACTGCACACGGCACAGAGCGAGTGGCATCTCACCAGCTTCAACCAACAGGATCTCAATGGGGGAAGTGAATGAGGCACCGGTCGCCAAGCAAAGGCCAGTGTGGTGGATCGAGTCCACCTTCCGCAATACACGCTTGGCTGCGGATGCATAAAACTCACATCCGTATTCGAGCTTCGAACAAACAAAGGATCGGTAGAAAAGTAAGGCAGTAGCCCTATCAGCACCCCAAGCGCTGAACGTCACGGAACGGAGAATATCCATGGCGCGGATACAGGAGACCCCAAGGCTGCGAATATGAGCCTCCCAGGTGAGGCGTCGGTTGAATACAAGACTAAGGAAACGGTGCGACTCAACCACATCCAGGCACACCCCATTAAGAAACAAATCTGTTTCGGGGTGGAGCCGTGGATGGCGGCAGAAGTGCACCACCTTAGTCTTGGCCAAAGAAAACCGAAACCTGTGCGCTTCGGCATTGCGAGAGACGCGGTTCAATGCCTGTTGGAGTCGACGCTCCAGAGTTGGCATCTGGGCCGCGCCAAAAGATATCAAATGGTCGTCCAGGTAGAGGTAGCGAGAACATCTTCCGGCAGCACCGAGGTGATGCCGTTGATGCTCAGGGCAAAGAGTGTAACGCTGAGGAAACTTCCCTGCCGGACACCCTCTTGCCGCTCCTTTGGGCCGGAGAGAGCTCCCCCTACCCGTACACGGAATCGACGATCTCGCAAAAATTCAGATATAAAAACTGGGAGGCGTCCTCTTTTCCCTATCGTGTGGAGAGTCTCCATGATACCGTATCGCCATGCGGTATTATAGGCCTTCTCCAGATCGAAAAAGACCGTGGCGTAGTGCTGTCTACGAAGGAAAGCCTCGCAGACGGCATTTTCCAGTCCGAGCAGAGCATACGACGTGGAGTGGAACTTGTGGAAGCCGCACTGTGCAGAAGACAGATGGCCTCCGCTGTCCCGGAAAAAGGCTAGTGTAACATTTACCAATTTCTCCATCAACTTGCACACGCAAGAGGTTAGAGAGATTGGGCGGAAACCAGTAGGAGTAGAGTGATCTCTCCCTTGCTTGCGAAAGGCGAGCACAGTTGCGATTCGCCAGGAATCTGGGAGAAGATTCTCCACCCAGGTCTTGTTGAACAAATCTAACAGAAATGCCATGCCTTGCTCACCCAGGTGTTGAATCATAGCGTACGTGACATCGTCCGGACCATGGGCGGTGTCCGCGCAGGAAGCGAGAGCGGAGCGCAACTCACTTACAGTAAACCTGTCGTTGAAGGGTTCTCCGCCTCTGATGGGAAAGTCCAGCCGGCGGCCTTCCGCGACATCACGACGTGCGTTAAATGTTGGCGGAGCAGCATTCCGGCTAGAGAATGCGGAAAAAGCGGTCGCGAAGGATTCCGCCACGGACGCGGGGTCCGAGATTGTGGTCCCATTATCTTGGAGAACGGGAGGGGGGTCCTGCAAGAACTTGCCCCGAATCCTTTTGAATCGCTTCCACACCTCTGCTAAAGGGGTCTTCCCGTTATGTGAGAGCGGTGGGCGAGCTTCGAAATATACCGGAACCTAGCCCTAGCCCGACGAAATTCAGCGAGAGAGAAATCGTTCGGGCGGCGCTCATATCGCATGTAGGCATAACACTTCTGTTTGAGGGCCGTCTCACACTCGGCTGACCACCATGGGAGTGGTTGGCGTGCAAAACGGCCAGACGTTCTAGAAATAGTAGTCAGGCCCGCGGCGATGAGGTTGCCGGAGAAGAACTCAACGGCCTCATCTACCGACCTAAACTCCCGGAGTGAGATAGAGAATTCAGTCATTTCCTGAAATGCAGGCCACCGCGCCCACGCCAAGCACCACGCAGGGGGGCTCTCAGGCGGCAGTTGCCCTGAAAATGATAATTTAATGGGACAATGATCACTACCATGGAAGTCATCAACCACCCCCCAATCAAAATCAGGTTGTGCATCCCAAGAGCACAAAGATAGGTCAAGGCAAGAAAATGAAGCGGTTCTCAGACAGTGATGCGTAAACTCATCCACGTTTAGGACACCTATCTCAAGTTCTTCGTTCAGTTCGGCAAGGACTTGTCCCCTACGATTTATTGAGTAATCTCCCCAGAGAGGATGCCTGCCGTTCAGATCTCCAAGCAAGATAAAGGGCCTCGGCAACCGTGCCACGACGCGGCGGAAGTCCCCCGCGTCGAAGTCAGCTGACGCTAGAATGTACGCAGAAATGATAGTATATCTCCTATCCAGGGGCAGGTGCACAGCCACTGCCTGAAAGGAGGTATCCAAAGAGAAAAGAAGAACGTAGACATCATGCAGGGTGTAAACCGCGCATCCCCCAGCCTGGCCATCCCGCAGGGGTGGGGTCACAAGACCCTTATACCCCGGGAGGGCAGACAGATGGCACGCGCCTAGCATGGTCTCCTGCAAAAAGATAGCTAACGGAAAACGGGACGAGACGAGCCTCTGCAGCTCCTCCCAATTGGCCCGGAGTCCACGGCAATTCCATTGAAGGAATATGCCTTCCAGGCCTAGCTCGGAGGAGACGCGGGGGGCCCTCCTCGAACAAAAGACCCTCACAGGAATGGTCATACGCTTCCCGGAGGCAGAACCCCGGGTGCTATTGGCTGGACAAAGCGTTGAAGGCGCTGTCGCCTTCGAGGACTTATTGGGGGAGGTTGGGCTCGCCATGCGAGTCTTTTCCTCCCTCCGCCTCGAAACCTTAGGCTGGCGTTGCAGCTTCGGAGGCGGGGGGCCCTCTTTTCGAGGAACCACCGTCTCCGAGCCACTCGCTCCACCTCGGGGCGTGGGCGAAGGAGCCGAAGCTCCTTTGTTGCTGTCCTCCTTTTGGGGGGACAGCTTTAGGAACCCCCGAAGATGGCTAGCGACCATCTTCAGGGGTGTTGCCTCCTGTGAGTCTAACGACTCGGTGGAGGCGCGTGGCCTTTTCGCCTTACGGGAAACGGTCACGCTGGGGGAAGAGGGGGGAGCCGTGGTTTTAGCCGGGGCTGGGTATGAACCCTTTTCCACCAGCTTTACCAGGGAAGCGCCCAGGTTGGGTAGAGCCCGCAGAAGGGCTCCGAATGGGCACGGAAACAACCGTGCTCGTTGGCCTGGATGGGCCAGGAGCAGAGGGTGCCTTTCTAACTATTGAGGCATATGACACCCCAGGCAGAGCCGGTCGCGCCAGGACCAAGTCTTTAGCCTCACGGAATGAGAGTCGATCCTGGGCCTGAACGGTCAGGATTTCTTTTTCAAGGAGATATGCACCACATTGCTTCGAAGAAGCGGGGTGTGGCTCTCCGCAATTGACACACTTGGCGACACACGATTTGGACTTATCGTGTGCGACCTTGGAGCAATTTACACATACTTCGGGTGACCCCAACTTTGCACGTCTAAATGAGCGATTCGTATGGCCGAAGCGGTGACAGTAATAGCACCGCCGCGGAAGTAGCACTAATGCCTTCACGCGGTAGCGGTACCAACCGGCACGCACCGACTCAGGGAGCTTTTCACAGTCGAACGTGACGAAAAGTGTATGGGTGGGTCTCGAGGCCCCTTCCTGTTTTCTTATCACACGTTCGACCTTGACCGCCCCATGGTCGGCTAGCTCTAAGGTGATGTCTTCAATGGAGTAGTCAACACTCCTTTCACAAAGTTCATGGTAGAGTGCGGGGTCACACTTTCCGGGGTGCCATGAAGTGTCCGAAGAGCACTTATCTTGGCTGGCCTCGGCGGGATTCGCCGCATTCGCCAGAAGGCTCCCGTCCGAGAAATGGGTCACCTCCGGCTCTCTACCTATTGCACTAGGATCATGTTGCCCTTGGACAACATGGTTCCCTCAGTGGAGCGAATAACGAGGAAGCGTTTGAAGCGAGCGAGCTCGAAAACGCCACGTAACCTCTGAATCAGGTGCCCCGATGTCATCGAGGCTCCGCCCTATGCACTTTTATTCTTTGTCATAGTCAGGGGCTCCGCACTCGGGGGGGGCAGATGGGCCAGATTTGGCGATATTGGCTTGGTCGCTTACCAAAGTGGCAGCAGACCCATCCGTCCCCGCAGCCCCCACGGATTGAGAGGAGCCCCGAGTCTTCTTAGTCTTTTTTGTCTTAGTCTTTATCTTTTTTGGAGAGGAGGGCGAGGAATGAACCTGCTTCTCACCTCCGCAGGCAGAAGCCCCTAGGCCAGATGGACCGGCCTAAGCCAGGTCCTTCTCCGAAATGGAGAAGGTCCTGGTGGTCTCAGGGGCACCGATCGGAGGAGATTTCTCCCCTCCTTGTACTGCCTCAGAAACCCTAGCCGTTTGAGGAGGACCTTGCATAGAGGCGGATTCGGGTTCGGTGTTTGGCGCTGAGCCCGGATTTTCCCCCATGGAAGGCCCTACCGTCTGAAGCTGGGTTTCCTCAAGGACCATGTCTATCACAGGAAGAACCTCCAGTTGGCTATCCCCTCCCAAAACATCGCAGGTCCCCTTGGCAGTTTCGCCAGTCGTGTGTGGGCAGGCACAGGCCTTGACCCCGGCAAGGTTTAAAATTCTTGCCAGCAGGTCTTTTGAGGGAAGCGACCGAAGGGGCCTGGCTTCCCTCTCCCCCCTAAGGAGGTTTCCCTTACCGAGCCGCTTACACGAGGGGCGGTCGGCAATGGGCTGCCTATTGGCTTTCTTGGCAGGCCCCTTTAGAAAGAAAAGGAGGGACTGCCGCTGGAAATAGGGAGGTGCCTGAAAGCACCTCCAGAGAAGGGGGTGAGGAAGAGTCCCCTTCATCCGTAGGCATAGGAGAGGAGTAAGCCTCCTCTCCGGTTAAAGAAATATGGAGGTTCCCCTGCGCAAGCACAGGGGGGTTGGGGAGCTCTATTTTCGCGGTGGAGCTGCTCAAGGGTGGCTCCGTCGATGTACAAGGGGGAATGGGGACAGATTTGTGTTTTTTTTATATTTTTATACATAGGCATGGTGACCCTCTTTTTTATACAGGACGCAATAGCTCATCACCTCTCGCAGTTGCCCGCACTGCAAGAGGTGCTTACAGGTCTGGTAGAGCCATGCGCCGCTATTTGGGACCACCTCTCCCGCCTGGTGACCTGGCAGTCCATTGGCATGGTGGCTCCACCTTGAACACGGCGTAAAACTGAGTGTGAAGAGGAAAGTAAAAGGGATGTGAGGAAGGTATGGGTGGGGATGAAGCAGGTTGTTAAAAGCCAGCCACCCCAGACCGGAGCTCAGGGGTTAGGGAACATTGTCCCCTCCCCCCTCAGCCCAGATCCGGGATGGTTGGCTGAGAAGAAGGTCAGCATCTACCCTGTGAAATTAGAGGTTGACCAGAGAAAGTTGTGGGAGAGGTTGTATGAAAAGCAAGGAAACAAGTGTTTCAAAAGAAGGAGAAGAGGCTAAGCTGGGGTCGGACGGAGTGCTGAGTCCCGTCAGCACGGCGGCCAGGATGGCAAATCACCGCGTCCCTTACGGGTTATAATAACGTTAATCCTTTGTTTAAAATTATAATAAAAATGCCATAGAATACGGAAATAAAAAAAAGAGGAAAAGAAGGGGCCAAGATTCCTATAAGAACACCTAAGTAATGAGATTTTTAGGAGTGTTAAGCATTTAATCCGTTTGTAGAGTTTTAAAGGATTTATTAGTTATAATTAAAAAAAATGCTAAAATATTACAGGTTAATAAATGGATTACGAATTTAGTTAATATATTGGAAAATTATTACCGAATATATTGATTATTATCATTATAATCGTGGTGAGCACTTTTCAGAAACGTATCGCCAGATTGAGATTTTCAAATGGATTATTAAAAAATCTGGGGATTTATTGGTTCAAGTTTTAAAGAGTGATTAACATAACATGGAGATTAACAAATCCATGCGTTTATCTTTCTCATCATAGTGAGCGATTTTCAGATAAAAATTAGCAAATAGAGATTATCAAACGGATTTACAAATCCAGACAATTTAATTACAAGAGATTAGGAAAGAAAATGGTCTATAAAAAGTGATTAACAAATCCAGCCATAAACCTAATAGAGATAGAGATTAACAAGTAGATTTAACATAGCTTCATATTAAATAGACGGAGATTGACAAATCTAAGGATTTATCATCCTTATTTCCGTGAAGGGATCCCACTTTGACGGAATCTCACCTGTAGTTGAATCCAAAGCAGTTGTAATCCGCTCTCAAGCACTTGTCTTCACAATCTCTGATGTCTCTTGCTCTGGTCCTCTCACGAATGTATCTGTGGGACAGCCGCCGCCCCATCACCAGGCGCCAGAAACACGCGTCTCCTGTCAGCAAATAATCATTAAAAACGGGGCCTCTACTCACATTAATACTAAATTACCCCCCGTGGCATTACCAAAAAAGTACGATGCGTAACAATACAATTTTACGAGCTGGGATATGAGTATATATAAGTTACCTGTTATATTACCACAAATCCCACGCGCATGGGATGCTAACACATGAGTATACTGGGTCTTGGGATACCACCACAAGTACCACATAGTGAAACGAATCTGTGATCTTACCACAAAAACCCAGAGTGTTGATATCACCAAAAATATCTTGGGCAGTGGTACTACCACAGACGAGATGGCCTTCATTAATATGATAAATGCCATGATTTGCTATAGTAAGGCACAAACCGCGGGCTGGTATTATCACAAATACTACCACATGTGGTATTACGGCATAAATTACCAACGGTAATTTTGCAAACACTACAGCTTGTAACATTTAGCGTTAATGCAACTTGTATTGTTACCATCATTACTACTAGCTACAATATTACGGAAAAAATTATCTTTGATAATGCCACTAATACTACTCATGCTTGGTATGGAGGTAGGGACTACTACTACCAAATAAAACTAATAATACAACTACAGAAGCAACTACTATAACACTATGTAATAGTATAACTACCGCTACCAACTAAAACTACTAACACAACTACGGAAGCAACTACTAGTACACTATGCAATGATATAACTACTATTAATGACACTGATACCATTAGGTCTGTTAGTATTATGAATGCAACGAAAAGTACTACTATTTATATGACAGTATCTAATACTAAATGATAACTACAACCATGCTACCACAAGTACTACTCATACACTAACGAATGTTTTAGCACTCCCTCAAAATGTTAAAGTTAATGACATTAAGCCATCGGTTGGAAAAAAGACGCGTGCGCAGAGCGTTACTAAAAGAATAAGACACTTGCGCAGACCGTTGTTAAAAATGATACTATAATATACAATTTACACTATACATTTATATACACTTCGTGGTAAAAATAAACATGATTATAAACTTATACAGAAATTTGTTTCCATTTTCAGTAATGTAATATTTCCTCAAAACTGGTTTCAATGGCTGAATGGCATGTTTTTGCTGGCAGCGAAATAGCCTGAGAAGCTATTAAAGCCAAACACTAATTAGGCAACATTAAAAGAGGATTAACCAGGAATAAAAATAGGGGATTTGTTTTCGCGAACTTTTGATTGAATTTAATTATATATCAATAATTGAGATTATGAAAACAAAAGACAGTGATCATGAATAGAATCAGGAATAGAATCGAGATGGAAAGATTCTTTTTAGAAGCAAACCTAAATTGCTCTCATTTGCAACCCCCTCTCTTACATTCGCAGACAATGAGATGGAACTTTATAAAATTCTTGAGAAAAGTCAAGATATATATATATATATATATATATATATATATATATATATATATATATATATATATATATATTTATTCAAAAATGCCCACAGGGAAAATTAATACTAGGATTCTAAATACTTTCGAACTTAATTTCGAGTTTTTTATCAAGGAATAACAGAAGTATTGAAAATTGCAATATTTATAAGGATAATGGAAAAGAGAGGGAACGCCCACAAAAAAAAGCAAAAAACAATTAACAAAATGAATTAATATGAAATGGAAACCTTAGAAGGAGAGAAGATAAATACAAAATAGGATCATTAAATCAGGTAAATTCAAGAGACTAAAGGTTGACAAGAGGTTTAAAATACCGTCTAGAGAATTAAGGAGGGAGAAAATCTTAACGAGAGATTAACCTCAGAGGTCAGGATCTAAAAACTAAGGTAAAATAAATAAAAATATTCCAAGGACTTGACTCAAATGGAAATAAATACAGCAAAACATAAGTCTACATAGATGCACACAAAATAAAATTAAATTGTTATTAAGATTAATATAAATATTTAGTTTCAAATTAAAAGTTTTGACAGCACAGTGTAAATATAATTTAAAACATAACCATTAAATTTATATAAGCCAGGAGTTAACTTCAAATTTGGGAATTTACTAATAAAGGTTGATTCAATGATATTTCGGGAAATTATAATGTTAATATGACAGATGATTTTAGCAGAATTCTAATCAATATTGTTATTAATATATGACATATGAACATAAAATGAGCTGCCTTCTTCGCCACGACGGACATTATATTTATGCTGAGAAATTCGTTTTTTTAAACATTTACCTAATTGGACAGAGTAATATTTAGATCAATCGTTACATTTTACGCAATATACATTACCAATAGTGGAAGGGGCGTTCTTAGTTTAGAGATAGTATTATTATAGTTAAATACTAAACAAATGCCTAGAGATTTTAAAATATGATGGATATAAGCAAAGGATGAATTAAATTGAAGTACAAGAGTATTCTTGTTATTAAAAGGCGCACGAGGTTTAAAACTATAAAAAGGCTTTATAACTAACTGAAGGCATTTATCAAGGAAATGAAAAGGATAGCAAAGTTTATAGACGATGTCAAAAATTTTAGAAACTTCAGAGTAAAAAAATTCAGGACTAACTACACAAAGTGCATTGAGAAACATTAAAATAAAAATATATCTTTTGATTTTAATATGGTGAGAGAAGTAAACGCGAATATAAGAAAAAGAATTAGTTGGTTTCCGATAGACAGATAACTTGAATACTCACAAACCTAATAATCCTTTACGCCACATTGTCAGTTCTGTAGTCTCTGTCTCATATGTTTTGTCAAAATGGCTTACGTCTTATCTTACCCCTCTTGTATATAGAATGCATTTTGGATTCCCATATAGTTAATAGTTCCTACCTAATAGAAAAACTTAATACCATCCCTTACCCTTCAGACTTCACCTTTGTTAACTTTGATATTTGCTCCCTTTTCACTAAAGTTCCGGTTGGTAATTTATTCCAGTTGCTTAAAGATAAATTGGGTAACGTTGAATTACCTATACCCCCTAATTCATTCTTAGAATTAATCTCCCTCTATATCAAAGACTGTGCATTTACTTGCAATGGTAAATTTTTTTGCCTAAAATTTGGTTTAGCTATGAGTAATTGTTTATCTCCCGTTTTATCTAACTTATATATGGAATTTTTTGAAACAGTTTTCCTCCCCTCTATTGTAGATTTTCCTATAATCTGGTTTCGCTATATTAAAGATATCCTTTGCTTGTGGCCCAATTTTTAAAATATTTTTTTTTTAACAAAATTAATTCTCTTGTACCTTCAATTAAATTTACCCTTGAAATTGAACAGAATGGAAGTATTCCTTTCCTTGATTTATTAATACATCGCACGCCTTCTGGTTTCAAATTCTCTGTCTATCGGAAACCAACTAATTCTTTTTCTTATATTCGCGTTTACTCCTCTCACCATATTAAAATCAAAATATATATTTTTATTTTAATGTTTATCAATGCACTTTGTGTAGTTAGTCCTGAATTTTTTGACTCTGAAGTTTCCCAAATTTTTGACATCGGTCATAAACTTTGCTATCATTTTCATTTCCTTGATAAATGCCTTCAGTTAGTTATAAAGCCTTTTTATAGTTTTAAACCTCGTGCGCCTTTTAATAACAAGAATACTCTTCAGACTAGATATTTATATTAATCTTAATAAACAATTTACTTTTATTTTGTGCGCATCTATTTAGCCTTATGTTTTTGTCTGTATTTATTTCTATTTGAGTCAAGTCTTTAGAACACTTGTACTTATTCTACCTTGTTTTTTAGGTCCTGACCTCTGAGGTTAATCTCTCGTTAAGATTTCCTCCCTCCTTAATTGCCTAGGGGGTATTTTAATCCTCTTGTCGACCTTTAGTCTTTTGAATTTACCTGATTTAATGATCTTAGTTTGTATTTATCTTCTCTCTTCCTAAGGTTTCCATTTCATATTAATTCATTTTGTTGATTGGTTTTATGCTTTTTTGTGGGCGTTCCATATCCTCTCTACCCTCCTTATAAATATTACAATTTTCAATACTTCTGTTATTCCTCGATAAAACAACTCGAAATAAAGTTCGAAAGTACTTGGAATCCTCGTATTAATTTTCCCTGTGGGCTTTGTTGCATTTATTGCTTACTCACGCGATACTCTGTGAGTTTTCCATGCATATATATATATATATATATATATATATATATATACCTTGCAAAAACTGATCCATCTCCAATACGAAACGCTCTGTCACAATGTGGCCCTAGGGCTACACTCGAGAACTTCACAATATTTAATGCGGTAAGAAACATCTCGGACCTTTACCTGCTAGAGTCAATTTATATTACAAAACTTCAACCGAGTCTAAATAATAAATCATTATCTGTCTCATTAAATATAGTCACTCATTAAAAAACATGCTAATTTGTTAAATTTTATATTTTTTTCTGCAAGAATAAAATCCACTGTCAATTATTTTCCCTCCTATTTTATATAAATTCACTCGTTGTTGTTGTTTTCTCCTTATTTCCAATGTAATCAATTCGTCTCAAATTTAATATTCCTTTTTCACAATTTTATTGTATGTGTTAAATTTATATATATATATATATATATATATATATATATATATATATATATATATATATATATATATATATATATATATATATATTTAAACCTGTATTTGTATTATTTCTTTAGCACTGATGATGGGATTTGTTATAATCTTGAAACGTTTGAAATAAATGTTACGAGGCATCTTCGGCGGTTCTGTCCTGGTCATCCTGTTTATACTTCGCCTGAAGTTTGCGTCCATCAATTCGTTTGCCACTTATATATATATATATATATATATATATATATATATATATATATATATATATATATATATATATATATATATATCTGAATGCAATGTCCCGCAGGAAAAAATGAAATGGTGTTTCCAAGAACTTTCGAACTTTATTAAGTTCCTTATCAAGGATAACTACCAAATAAATTAGGTTTGTCATGTTGTCAGGCATTAGCTCGTTTAAGGACCTCATCTTGAAACGTTTTGCTACTATTTTAAGGAAAATTTAGTTTATTATCAATTTTAAACTTGTATTTATCAATTACAAAATTATTGGAGTTATTCAGTGTTGAAGTATATAGATTTACTTGCCTCAGTTGTAAGAAGCGGACCTAAATAGGGAGCATAGTACGTTGATTGCAGTCGAGGTCCTGTTTTCACATGGGTATTAACTATAAAACCGGAAAACCTAAAGAGTAATCTTCCATCAGGAAACATGCGATAGATTCCGAAACAGACGTGTCCTAAAACAATTTTTCCGTCTTAAAATCTGTTAAATCTACATCTACTCTCCGTATTAAAGAATCTCTCTGCATTAAATACAACACCTCAAATTTAAATAATGACACGACATTATTTATAACCCGACAACTAAATCAGCTCTATTCAATCTTAAAATTCCTTCTCGTTTTTACTTGTCATTGTGATCTGACCATGTAAGGTAATGTTCAGTTTCTTTATTCACTTATTACTATATTGTATATGTATCCAATTCTCTCCCTTTTCTCTATTCCAATTGTTAAATTTCGTACTGTTACGTTTATTTTGGTGTTTGATTTAAACAATTTATTTTTAAATATTTTCTACTGTAATTTACGTCACTAGTTTGTTTTTTTATTAGCATAACGTTCATTTTAGTATTTATGTGTCAGTTAGTATTTAGTAGTTATGTCGTTTGTGTCATTTTCTCGGATTTATAGTATTACACTATTAAACCTGCGCTCTAATTTCAGTATTTGGGTTGTTAGTATTAGATTATTCTAAGTAATGATTTCGAATTTGTTTATAGCTCCTGAAGATGGGTTTTGTAGTAACCAGAAACGTTGAATTTAAAGATGAAACCCGCTTTCTTCATTTTGTCCTTCTTAATAAACTTTAAACTTAAGACTTGTAAAAGAAATCATGAGGAATATTTTAATATATTGATTTTAAAAGCGATGTATCAGTTACCAATTTTAAAATACTGAGCTCATTCCCAAATCATACGTCACTTAGAATTCTAGAATTACTTAATATGAAATGATATAATTTTTCTCTCAATTTTGACTCAACTTATTTCGCCACTCTAATTACATAAATTGTTTTCAATCCTCTTTCTAAGTTATACAATTCTGATTGTCTTTGACCAACTAATGGCGCAGAGCTACATACAAAATTTGAGAAATATAAAAAAATTTCGTTCTTTACACTAAGGCAGACAAGGCACCATATTCATGACAAATTTTACACTAAGGCAGACAAGGCACCATATTCATGACAAATTTGAGATTGACATTTTATCACTAGACTTTCGCTTAAGAAGTGAAAACATTACATGATGATTAATTTTATATTGACATTTACACAGTTTATTTGTGGAGAGTTTATTTCTTGAAGCTGCCAAAGCGGCGTTTGTTGAACTTCACAGCTGGAAGGAGATTGTCCCTTTCATTAGCGTTTATTTTTATGACATTTGCAAAGTCGCTCAACATCTTGACACCACGTTTGACAATACAATTCACTGCTTTCAGAGTTTTACCATACTCTAACCCTTTTCTGTACTTCTTATTCTTAGTAGTGACAGGTCCCATGGGCCACTAGGATCCAATGTTCAGTGTGCCCAACAGGAAATGGGAGTCTGTGTCAATTAGATCACCTAGGGTAGTCTTAGCTCTTATTCTCTGGAATAGAGGTTTTCCTCTTCTGAAGCTGTCTGACTTCTCAGTGGCATGTAACTGGCAGCAATATCGTCCTTAAATGGGTCACTCAATCTATTACTGAACATAGAAAATTACTATATTTCTTGCATCAGGTATCATTTGTGATTTTACAGCTTCATAAGTACTGCATCAGCAAACTCTGGTCCAATTTTTTTGTACTTAGTCATGTTTTGGATTGGACTTGGATCATTCATGGGAGAATCTGGGGCGGACATTAACATCATCCTATAGGAGTCTAGAACAGTGCAAAGGGGGTGTTGAATCTTTCCATGTTTGATACAGTGTCTTTGTGGTGCTCAATTTGATCCGCAAGCATCAACATTTTCATGAAGTATAAGATTCTGGCCATCCATCTGTCCTGATAAATGGCGCCTGGTCGACTCCAGTTAATTACTCAAGTAGGCGTTCTTCTAGTCAGTTCAGCCATTTCATTGTAGTCGGGTGTGGGAAGACTTTCTGCTGTTAGGTTGTCTTCGAGTATTTCTTTACTGTTTTTTTTCTTTTCCTTCAGCCATTTGCTGTTGATAGGTAGCATCTTTGGGCTTTCCTTAGAAAAGTCCGACCAAACAACCTTCAGATTCTCAACCCAGGGATTATCTGGCTTCTTCATATTCCCCAACAGCTTTTCCCATACTGCTCCATCTAGGATTTATAGGATACGATGTCGAAAGACCAAATAAAACATGTTTGTTCAGCATTTTCTAAAGCAGTTTGGCAGATTCTAGGTGAACTCCACTCACTGTTCCTGGATATAGTGTTAAAAAGAATGGCGGAGACATTATCCGTAAGCTCCCATCTCACCAGTAAATCCTTCAAAGACTCAACCTGAGCTGTGTCAGAAGAATTGTCGAGGAAGGAGTACTCCAAATATCTGTCCTTTGGTGTATGTAGGTAGATCTGACACAAGCACGGCTAAAGTCATTGAGATACTTCTAATTTCACTGTCTAAGACATCTTTGAGCAACTTTCAATCCCAGTGTATGGCAGCGTGTATTGTGGTTGGGAGTGGTAGGTCATGGGGAAGCTATCCAAAACTTTTGGCATGCGACTCTTGCTGATATTACACCGATATAGCATTCTGTTGCAACGTCTTTTGAGAGAGATTACTTTACCCTAGCCGATTTACACTCAATTTCTTTAACTTCCCTCGTAAGTATGTTGATGGAGAAATTGGCTAATGTTAGGTTAGATTATTTCTTAGACAGTGGATGCCACCTCTTTCCTCCACAGTGCGGTTTTGAAACTTCCACTTAACTGTAAAGGCTATGCTATGTTAGAAAATTATATCTGTTATACCTTCCTTCATGGATAGAACTTCGCCACTGTTTTCTTCGATGTGGACAAGGCCTTTAATATCACATTGCGATAAGATATCATGGAGACCCTCCAAACAATGTAGACGAGGTTACGTCTACCAAAATTTCGTGTCTGAGTTTCTGCAAACATGTTGATTTTCCCTACTGTTGGGTAGCTCTCTGTGGTCCAATGTGTCTGAAAGATGAAGTATCACTGGGACGTGACCTCTGTATCACTCCTTTTGTCTTGAGTATCAAAGTTATAAACTTAGTGCTAACGAAATATGTTCTCGCTACACTCTACGTAAACGATTTTTCGATGCCTTTTGGTGCAGCACAGATGACTATACCGGAGCGTCGACTCCATTAGGCTCTTAATCGCATCTTTCCCTATGCCTTTGTGCATAAGTTTCTGTATTTTTTGACAGAGACTAAGACGTTCACTTCTGGAGTCAATCTTGGCTTTACCCCGACTCGTTCTTAAATGGAGCTCGCTTGGATGTGGTAAAGCGCGCCGTTTTCTTGTTTTTGTTTTCTTGGTCGACGCCTAACTTTGCAGTAACATATTTGTACCTTAGGATTTCTTGTAACATTTCAATGGACACTCTTTGTTCCGTGAGCTCAAACATAAATTGTGGAAAGTGGTCTCGATCCCCTACATTAGTGTATCTTTGGCGACAGGAGACTTTCGCACATCTCTTGTATAAAGCTTCTTTAGCGAGGCTTGGGTGATACTGCTAGTTTTACGACGTACTTAGTGCATGATGCATTTATTGTAGCAAGCCCAGCGTCTCTTTCAGTGGCCAACTTTTCTTATTTCGTCTGTGGCCATCACGACGGTTCCTATGCTGCCGTGTGACCTCTTTTAAGTTTAGGTCAAGGCAACTCTTTCAAGAGCTCTATGTATGTACCCACACGTGCATTAGTATAAGCAACGTCAGGCACAAAGAAAGATGTAGAGCACATATGTACATATATTATGTTCCTTGCATGATATATTTAAATCATTTAGAAAAGGAAATAATAATGCTAGCTTCATATACGAGTCAATATTATGTGAGTTTTATTTATAGGCGACATGGATAGCTTTTGGTTTAATGATTACGTAGACATTTGTTCATATAAACCAAAACTCCGAAAGTATGTAAAACATTTTAGAAACGGTCATATAGAAAAATAGAACGTTAGAGCATAAGTTATCTGCTAATCTCCGTGGGATATTTGTTATTCCTAGCCAGGACATTATCGAGAAGACATTTCCAACAAACCAATGATATAAAACGCTGAGCATTCAGAATCAGCAAGAAACAATTGCAATTTCTTTCTAAAAAACATCATTGCAAAGCATAAATCTAATGACATCACAGTAAATCGTCTACATAAAGGTCGACCAAAGAAAATGAACCCTAGAGATTTTCGGTCTATGATGAAGGCAGTTTGAAACAAGCCTAAGACTTCATCAAATGAGTTACAAACAAATCTTGCAGCCTGCAACATAGATGCACACGCGTCAACAGTATAATTTTATTTACACCGAGAAAAATTTCATTGAAGCATTTCTAGAAGGAAATCTTTGTTGAACAGAGCTCATCAATAGGCCAGTTTATTTTTCGCTAAATAGAACTAGGAGAAAGCCAAGTTAAATCAGATCAAGTACTACTATGGACAGAGGAAACAAAAATCGATCTCTTTGGTATAAGCAACGAATGCTACGTCAGCAGAGATCTGGCTATGTCCTCATAGAAAAGAACACTGTCCCTATTGTCAAAGATGGAGGTGGTATGATTAGGTTGCGGGAATGTTTCGGTGCTGATGGCACTGACGCATTAAAAGTGGTAGATAGGATCCTGAATTCTAGAAATTATCGGCGCATACTTGATGGAAACGTCGTGAAGCTTTCGGTAAGGAAACTGGAACATAGAAATCTTTTCACCTTTCTACAAAATAGCGATCCCAAACATAGCAGCATATCTACCCAGTAATATCTAACACAACACCACATCACTGTACTGAAGTGGCCTCCTAAAAACCAAGATTTGAACCTCATTGATCATCTGTAGAAGGAGCTGAAGAAGCGTTCTTACAAAAGCGGGCCACGCAACATCCTTGAATTGTAAAAGTTTGCTAAAGAAAAGTGGATTAAAGTCCTTCCAGTAACATGTACGAACCTTGTAAATTCTCATAAGAAATCCCTCATGGTTGTGATTGAGATATTAATTCCATGTTACTATTGTTTATGTTTTTCTTGTTTTCCGATTTTCCACTTCGTATTGATATGTGGGCGCAATGGAGTAGGAAGCTTATGTAATATCTATACATTATGCAAGTGAAGTCTCGAGCCGAAAATATTTTTTAAAATATGAATCATATTGGTGTTGCTTATAATTATTCAAGCATCAACAGCTCTTGGGTCGGTGGCGCTTGTGGTTTTTCGCAGGACACCACCCTGGAGCATATCACCTCTGAACGTTTGACGCCACACCTCTGCACCCAAAGCTTATAAAACGGCAATAGCATTGTGTTCGAACTCCTTGAAGCACATGACCTGTGAGCTCGAGCCGCGTCAGTGAATACTGTTGGATCCAGATTCGAAGAGGTGATTGTTTTAATGAAGTCCCCACCTCGTTTACAGTCGGCAGTGCACTTCCAAGTCTGCGTCTGTGTTAACAGCAATGTTGCTCCATTCTCCAGTCGTGCCTAATTCGGAGCACGGATTGTAATATTTAGCGACTCACAGAGCGCAAAATGTGCCGTAGAAGCATTGGAATATTCGCAACTCCTAATTGCAGTATCTGTGAGGCCATATCCGTTGCGAGCGGGTGGAACAGATCTAGTTCTAGATGTCTAATTTAGTATGCCTTTTTTTTTACAGTACCCGAAGATAGGCAGGTAAATACTCCCCCAAATGAGTAAATGAATCCTATCGAGCTGGTATTCACTTTCATCCTGAACTTAAAGTTTTTTCTCTACAGGAGCAACTCTACCTAATATATATATATATATATATATATATATATATATATATATATATATATATATATGTATGGTGAAAGGAATTGTCTGCCAGCCAAAACTGGGTCCTCCTGCTTGTGTAGCATGGTACTTAGTCCTGATCCCCCTGGTACGGCCTTCCATCGGCCACCTTCTGGATCCAGGTTAGCAATAACACCTCAGGGTACTTGATTTAGCCCTCCAAGAAGATAAACGGGGGAATAACGTGGCACTCGCTATTGAGCACCCAAAACACCATGATGTATACAGGGAACTTGTTCTTTATCACTCTCGGTAGATCTTTATGAGACAAAGAAAGCCAGAGATTGTTTTGCGAGTTCATCACTCGGTTACGGCAGAAATTCTTCTCGTCAAGAAGAACCAAAGCTAACCTGGCTTGAGGGGTGTCTTCAGTCCGTTCACTAGCTTCGCACCACGTTCCTTCCTCTTGTCCTTCACCTTCTGCGACAGAAGCTTTTTCTTTCTCATCTTTTATGAGTAGTCGCAGATGGCCTCATGCACTAAATGCATGATGATAGAGTATGACGCTCCCTTGTCCCTCGCTATGGGACTCATTGACTTGCTGGTATCGTTGATAATGATGACCTAGTTCCCCGCGACAAATTCGGAAGTTGTTGGTGTATCAGAACGCTTTGTGTGAGCTTTTCGAGCAGCCTATACCTTTGTAATGATAACTTAACTCTTTAACTCTTTGCTGATCATCTGCAGTGTCTTTTACGTGCGATACACAACTGAGCTTACTATGATAGGAATAAGAGAAAATAGACGCCAGATAAAAGGCATGCGCAGAATTCAGAGTTGCTAATGGCGACAAATTACTCCCTCTCTCTCTCTCTCTCTCTCTCTCTCTATATATATATATATATATATATATATATATATATATATATATATATATATATATATATATATGTATATATCACATTTCAAAAATATAATTAATACAGTAATTATAACTCTTCTTCTTAAATTGCTATTAATAATTAACTATTTCCTTCAGAGTTTGCTTAGAAGCAATAAAAAAATCGGGAATTGCCTCTGGAAAGCAATTTTTTATCATTTTTTTTCTCTTTTTAAGTTTTAAATCTACAAAATTAATCGCAAAACTTGCCATTTCGAGACAACCTTGAATAAAACAATAAAAAGCTCATTATCCTACTAATGATTTTGGGGAACAATATAAGATATAATTATGATGTAACGAATCTGCTGCCATGTGAATATATAAAATGATTACTATGAATATATAAAATGATTATTATGAATATATATATATATATATATATATATATATATATATATATATATATATATATATATATATATATATATATATATATATATAATATTAATCCACATATAAAAATAATTATTTTAACCAACAGAAATAGAACATAAAGCATTAATAAATATATTGATGATCATTATTACCAAACAATATGATAATTAAGAATAAAGTGTAATAATGAATATATAAAAAGATCAATATCTGAAATTAACATTATGAATATACAATGATAATCTGTACATATATCAGCTTTATGGAATATTTTAACATTAACAGTTTATCAAACTATCATGTTACTTCTAATTTTACTCACATCGACTCATATTTGCAGTCTTTTTATTTAAATCGCTATTTTTGCTAATATTTAGTCGCATGACGCGACTCTATAACTTACTATTTCGGTCCATCGGTCGGTCAGATCGTAACTATTTTATTTTTCAATGAGTTTTTGAAAGTTTTGAAGGTCGTAAGATTCATATGTTTCTTAATTGATAATGCGTTTGTTTGTTTTTTGTTTTCAAAATTATTGAAATAATTGAGAGCAAGGGAATTAGGTCCTTTGACCTTGTTGTGATTAAGAATTGAATGTAGGAAGGGAGGCTATGTTCTCGCGACGAGTGTTCTTTTATACTTCTCTCCAGTTACAGTGTGTTTTTTTTTGTACTTATTCGCATTTCATCGCATGTTTCATTGACACAAAGAAATACCGGCGTTGAAGAGATGTATGGCATTCATGTTGTGGCGTGTGATGTTTATATTCTGGTTTTAATCCTGACTGCCAGTGCTTTTTGTAAGCAAACTCACCAGAACTCTCGGTGTGACGGACCATGACACACACGTTAGTAGGAGCCGAGTAGTAAATATTTCTAATTTTTAATGTCTCTATTTTTGAAAAGAAAAAAAAATAAATAAAAAGTGTTTTAAATAATGGTTTCGTGTTGTAGAATATCTAATAATTTTATATAAATTCCTATCGGCGACAAGATATTATATGCCATGGATCCGCCCCAGGTCTAATATGGCCGAATGAGAAAGAACGAAGCCTAATGTTGAAGAAAGGACTAATCATGTCTCCTCTACTAATACACTCCCTTCTCTTCAAACTCACCATAAAGCAAATTAGAGAATAAGGACAAACAAATTTAGGAAATATCAATAACAAGGAGAGATTGAGAACACCGAGACTGACAATATTGAACGTAAGACAAATATAAATCACTGGGACCAACACCGGGACTCAATGTTTTCATTACGTTTCGGTGCGGGACGATTTTTGGAATCGAGCTGATTTCTGCAGAGGTGGCGATGCTATGTCAATTCATACTGCGTGATCAACGTGCCCTAACGACCTCCCTAAGTCATTCTCTAGTTTCATGGCGCTTATCTTGAAAAGGTGCGTTCGACCTCACCAAAAGTAGCGCTTCTCTTATTTGGTTTTGCTTAAGCTAAGTAGTTAGGTTAGGATAATTTGAGCTAGGGTAAGATAGGTTAGATTAGGATAGGTAGGGTTAGATTAAGTTGAGAAGCTTAGGGTATGTTATATCTAGTTTGGTTTGGTTTAGTTTGGTTAGGCTTGGGTATGTTAGTTTTGGCTAGTTCGTTTCGGTTGAATTAGGCTTGGTCATGTTCGTTTTGGTTGAGTTAGGCTTCATTATGTTAATTTTGGTTGGGTTAGGCTTGGTTATGTTAGTTCTGATTTGAGTTAGGCTTGGTCATGTTCGTTTCGGTTGAGTTAGGCTTGGTCATGTTCGTTTTGGTTGGGTTAATCTTGGTTATTTTAGTTTTGGTTGGGTTAGGCTTGGTTATGTTGGTTTTGATTTGCGTTCGGCTTAGTCATGTTCGTTTTAGTTGGGTTAATCTTGGTTATTTTAGTTTTGGTTGGGTTAGGCTTGGTTATGTTAGTTTAGATTTTGGTTAGGCTTGGTCATGTTCGTTTTGGTTGGGTTAATCTTAGTTATTTTAGTTTTGGTTGGGTTAGGCTTGGCTATGTTAGTTTTGATTTGGGTTAGGTTTGGTCATGTTCGTTTTGGTTGGGTTAATCTTGGTTATTTTAGTTTTGGTTGGGTTAATCTTGGTTATTTTAGTTTTGGTTGGGTTAGGCTTTGTTATTTTAGTTTTGATTTGGGTTAGGCTTAGTTTCAGGTTTAGTTTATTAATTTAGATATGGTTAGCTAGGCTCACTGAGGATAGGCTAAGTTTAGTTAGGCCATATTCCTTTGGGTTAAGTTTGATTAGGATAGGCAAATTTAGGTTACCTTACATGTGTAGGCTCACTATGTATGTATTAAAATTGCGAAAACGGACAGGGGAAACGATAGTAGAGATGTTTCTTGTTAACTGGTAAAGTTAGTCGAAATGAAAATGTGTTAAAGGTACATATCCTTAGGAGCAGAGGATGGAAGTACATGAAGAGGTAGGAGTGTGAGGATGCGCAATTCTCCTACTTGATTGAGAGACGATTCAGTCACTTGATCGTGATATGTAAGGATAAATTGGTTGATGCATTTATGGATGTGTAGAAGGTCAAAAGAAGGGAGAATTAAAAGTGACGTTGAATTAGAGGTGATGTGAGATTGGGAGAGAAGCAATAACTGTGAATCGAGAGATAGAACAAATTATTATTATTTTTATTATTATTATTATTATTGCAATCATTTTTGTGGAACAACTTCCTAAATATAATTTTTGAGAGGAGCAAATAAGATGTTTTTAGTTTGAATTCCATTCTTTTAGTTTCTTTTGGAGCTTTCGAAAGTTAATAAAATACGTCTTTAGAGAATTTGAGTTATACATTATTTTTTTATTAAAAAGAAACTAGGGTATAAAGTAATAAAAAAGAAAATAGGGTATAAAGTAATAAAAAAGAAAATAGGGTATAAAGTAATAAAATAGGTAACAGGGTCTGCTGACATAAAGTCGCCTGCTCTCACTTATTTTGATTTATGGCCTTACGACCTTCAAAACTTTCAATAATTTCCGAACTAACCTTGGAATGACCTTGAAAACTATATCATTCGAAAAAGAATGTAAAACAACATAAGGGTTTCAAAATTCGTTAGAATCGGCCGAATAGTTTTTATGTTATTAGCAAATAATACCTGAACTAACCTTGAGACGACCTTGGCAATTACTATATCATTTGAAAGAGAATGTAAAATAACATATGGGTTTAAAATTCGTTAGAATCGGTAGAATAGTTATGATGTTATTGCCAAATATTTCCCCGGCTAATATCGGAAGAACTTTTGTAATTATATCATTCGAAAGAAAATATAAAATAACATAGCTGTTTCAAATCTCGTTAGAATCGGCGAATAGTTATGGAGTTATTGCCAAAACAAAATAATTCCGGAGATATCCTTGGGAGGAGGACCTTGACACATATATCATTCGAAAGAGAATGTAAAACAACATGAGGCTTTTAAATTTCGTTAGAATCGGCCGAATTATTACAATGTTATTACCAAAACAAAAAATGCAAAATGTTGACCGACCGACCGACATAGTGAGATGTAGAGTCACCCGCGACTAAAAATGGGAAATAAGTATGGACTTTCTTCCTAATTTTAGGAGACATGAGGCAAGACGCTAGGAACGAGGAAACACTATTCTTCACTATAAAAAAATCTCAACTAGCAAAACCAACGGAAGTCGCCAGGGTCATGAATGGAACGCTATACGTGGCCATGATTCGAGTAATTCATACCTCCGCATACCTGTTACCCCAGAGAGGATGTAAACAACTTGGTAATTGACAAAGTCAAGAATTTGTAAAGTCAGTAAAATTAAACTGGAAGTAAGGATCTCGCCTAAAATCGTTTTTCAACCGATGTGTATTTACCGAGAACTGGACCGAATCTTTAGTGAAGATATACAAAATGAAAGTGAGAAAATACCATTGGATTAACTAAAGTCAAAAAAATCGAGAAAAAGCCTAGGTATCATAAATAGTAACTTTCGCTACCATTAAAATGGTTACAAGTACCTAACCAAAACATCTGGTTGGCTTCTTTTTGAAGATCTTTCCGGTGCAAATAGAAGAAAAAGAAGGCATACCAGTACATACATTTTATAGTATGCTCTTAGACGTACGAGGTGGAAGGGCATGATATCAAGGATCGACCTAAAAGAGACCAGGTGTTTGAGTGAGCAATATTTGGTTACACCTTTAGAGAATTCTAAGGAACTTCCAAAATAGGCACCACCAATCCGAAAATAGGATTTGGAAAGAAATAAAGAAAAACAAAAATAATAAATTCCAAGGTACGCTAATAAAACAGAAACAAGCACTCAAAAATGCAACGACATGAAACTAGTGGTTGGGAAAGAAAGCCAAGCGCTCATGACCTTCATCATCGCGCCCACCTCAATAACCTTGGTAACCTTGGAAGCTTTGCTGATACGCTGAATTTCGTAGAGAAAATGGCATAAACAAGAAGCTTTGGTTGGCTCCTAACTCTCCTTCCAGCTACATAATAAACCTAGTTTTTACTGAAGAAAAACTTGAATTCGAAAAAGATAGTGAAGACGAGACCCAAGAAAATCATAAAGACAAGAGCAAAAGAAAAATGTTCGATTTTTCGACAAAAGCGGAAAAAGGGGGGAGAAGAAGAGAAATCTAACCCACCGTACAAAAAAAAAGAGCTAAACTTGTAGATAAGACAAGAAAGGAATAAGGCGCCCCAGAAACTGCCTATACCTCGGGTTTAAGCGAAATTAACCCAATCCGATTAGGGCGGACATGAATGATACTGCAGAGGATCCTTTCGTGCGATGTGTCAGAGATCAGGATAACCATCTTCGCATTTATCACGAACCCCCACCCCCCCACTTAGCAAGAAGTCGCTCAAAACGATCGCAAGAATCACCAACGACAAATACAAATGGACCTACGAATCCAAATACAAGAAGGCCAAAGTCGAAACAGAATTCTTGCACGAAAAAATATCATGTAGTGAATTTGGACACGTTAAAATGTATTACAGCGCCCCGACGTAGGCAGACATACTAAACTTAATACATAATAATGAGCAAAAAGCTCTGATATATAATAGGAAAATATACATATTGGCTAAAAATTCGTGAAATATACAGCGGCTAAAATAAATTTATAATGATACATACGCAAAAATAAGTAAAAATTTGGAAAATATAAGAATATTTAATAAGAAGTATATGTATATCCAAATAATGTGAAATTGAATCAGATTAATATTCAAATAACGTAAATAACTACAAAACTAAGAAAAGGAAATACCTTTGGATCTACTCAAGGACAGTGCGAGAAGCAAAAAATTGAAAACTACCACAAATAAACTATACCAGATCAGAGACTACCAGATTAACATTTTTCAAATTACATATCCCGAAAGATAAGGCGAAATTTAATGTCAACACGAGTTGGGGGGGGGGAGGGGTACACAACTACATGTGTATAAATTAAAATCATGTCCTTTTCTTTTTTTCTACTATGTAACTACGGTACGCACTTATCTATCTGTACCTCTTAGTCATGAGACATGCGGGGTTCGATCGAGCTCAAAACAGACGTTGAATCGTAAAAGGGACGATGGGCTAGATTCTATGCCTCCGCTGGGCCTCAGGTGGTGGTAGTGATGAGAAGAAGTGAGAATGAACATACGCAACAAATTATAACTCAACTAACAACTAAAATATGAAGATAAGATGAAACAAACGGGGGAATTTTATGTACACGTGGTAATAATATACCCATTCAAATCTTTTCTAACATTCGATCTATTCTATCCTTGTATTTTTTAATAATAATAATGCTAGTAATTGTAATAATAATAATTCTCTTAATTGTAATAATAATAAAAATAATGCTAGCAAATTTAATAATAATAATGCTAGTAATAGTAATAATATTTAGTAATAATAATATTATTGATAATAATGATAAATATGATAATAATGAAAATAATTATAAAATGATAACATCGATAATACCTAATAATAATAATGATAATATTGGAAATAATAATAATAATAACAATAATATTTTAAATAATAATAATAATAATGTTGATAATAATGATAATAATAATAATAAAAGTATAAATACTACTACTACTACTACTAATAATAATAAATTAATTATAATCGTAACAATACTACTACTAATAATAATAATAATAATAATTTGTAACTCAAATTTTCTAAGGATGTTAAGGAGTAAATGAAGAAAAATGAATAAAATAGGAGATGAAACCTAAATGGTCCTGTTTGTCTCTGTCCAAAATAAAAGGTGGCTTATTAAAATAAATATGAAGATATTAAGAAAATTTGAACTTTATTCCCTAAACCATAATAAAATCAAAGCTGAATTAAATCATTATTTCCTAGTAAAAGCAGTATGGTAATTATTGGGAAAATATCTGCACATTATTCATTAAGGCACTTTTACTTTCATTGCCTTTGTGGGAAAATTATTCGAGGTTATAAAAGACAATAAAAAAATAAATATTTATCGAAAGATCGACCTAATTTTGTTCGTTCAAAATCCAAATCTGCGAAACGGAGAGGAAATGAGGCGTAGACCAATGCGTTTCTCGAACAATGAACAAAACAGAGAGAGGGACAGATATATATATATATATATATATATATATATATATATATATATATATATATATATATATATATATATATATATATATATATATATATATAAATAGAGAGAGAGAAAAAAAAAATTACGACTGATTGATAGAGAATATGGGAAAGAATGGGGCAAAGATTGGGAATATATATATATATATATATGTGTGTGTGTGTGTGTGTGTGTATGTATATATATTGCAAATGTGTATATGTATTTAGATGAAAAAAATCATTGGAAATAAGCGAAATGGTCTCCTTCCTTTAGGATTGTGACTTTGGGAGAGCTAAATTAAATCAATCGCTGAAGATTTTACGTCGGCTCTTTGAAGAGGTTCTTATTTGCCCGTCCTGGAGATGGAGGAGGTTTGAGATTGGAGTAATCCGTCATTTATCTGTTCTCTCTGATAGATTTTTCCCCTTCCTCTCTTCATTATTATTATTCCTTTACAGTCTTACTCTCTTCTGTTCCCTTTCTTCCTCTCTGTTTCTCTCTTTTATATACATTTCTTCCTTCCGTTCCCTACTTTTTTCTTCTTCCTTTTTCGCTCTTCCTCCAATTTAGGTGCCTTTTTCATGCCTCTACTCCATTTTATTTTCTTTATCCGTTCTTTTTTCTCCTCTCTCTCGATTTGCACCTTTCTTCCTTTGGTTAATTACATTTTTTCTCTCTTTCATTCCTAATTTATCTCCTTTATTATTGTTTTCTCATCCTCTCTTCCTCCATACTTCCTTTAAATTTATCCTCTTATCTCCTTGCAATCTTACTCTATTTCTACTTCTTTTCTTTCTCCATTTCATTCGTTTTTATCTCCCTTTCCCATATTTCTTCTTATATTTCGTGGCCAATTCCTCTCCATAGTTATCCTTTCTTCCCTTTCATCCTTTCATTCTTTTCCCTTCCTTTGCTTTTGCATTTATCTCCTCTTCCTCCCATCCCTTTCTTTCTTTTTTCCCTTTTTCCTCTCTCTATTCATCCTGCTTCTTTTTATTCCCCTCTCCTTTTTCTATCCCTTACATATCTTTCTCCTTTTCCTTCAACCCACTTCTTTTGCGCTCTACCTCTATTTCTTTAATCCTTTTTTCCTCCGGCCCCCTCCCCTTTTCCCTTTCTTCCTTTTTACTCTTCATTATTTCTTCTTTCTTTTCCACCCTCATTTTTATATTCTCTACTTGCCTTCGTTTTCCTCCATTCTCTGTCCCTTTACACCTGCTTCTCCATTCCTCTCTTTTTCCATCTTTTCCAGCATCCCATTTCAAACCTTTCTACTTCTTTTTTCTTATCCTTTTACTTACATTCATCTTCTCTTTCACCTCCCTTTTACTCTTCCTTTATACCATTCTTCTAACTTACTTTCATTCTCCCGTATTCTCTTCTACTACCTATCCTTCCCAACTCCTTATACTTCTTTCCCAATTCTTTGCTTTAATCTTCCTTTCTTCTTCTCTTTCACGTCTATTTCTTCCTTCCTTAGTGTCCCTTCCTTCCGCATCCATGTTGAAATTTCCGTTGCAATTTCACATTTCATCGCTGTTCCCCCTTAATTGCCACAACAATTACCCCCCCCTCCCCTCTGCCTTTGCTATTTAAACACGGTCGGGAAAAACGTGTTTCCTATGGCAGGCTGTGGGATACGTAACTGTCGATGCATTGTTTTCATAATGATGAAAGGCGATACGATTGCGATAGTTTACTGACATTTGTACGAATAGGCGAGTTCGTACTCTCTTATTGCATAGTTTGTTTCTACGAACATATATCACTTATTTTTTATTATTAGTTTACTCTTCTCATTATATACTTTTTGTTACTGTTCTCTTTATTGATCACTGAAAGGTGTCTTGTGAAGCTTTGGCAACCATGCTGTAATTGTCATCTGGATTATTATCTGCCCTTCCTTCTCGAATTCGCGCAGATGGAACTGCGGCTATTTATCTTCCTCACATTTGAACTTCATTTTCACCTTCGGGTGGAGATGTCCTTGTTAGTTATCGCCTCATAATTCTAAGACGAGACCGGACCTCCTTTATTGATCAAATGCAGTTTTTCGTATCTAGATTTTTTTCTAAATGTTTTGCTTCCTAGAGGTTTGATTTTCAGTTATTTTGTTCTCGGTTTTGTTTGCTAGAGCATTCTGGATCTAGATGTCTTGTTCTGAAAAGGTTTTGATTTCGAGGTCATTTCTCTAATGATTTTAAACCTCTTTCCCTAAATGCATTGCATTCTTAACCACTTTCTTAGAGTCATTAATATCTAGAGGGTTGATTTTTAGAACTTTTGTTGTCTAGATGTTTTTATTTCTTTTTTTTGTTCTAGAATGGTAATGATGTCCTGATGATCTTCTTTCTTATATTTAGGTTGTAAAGATTTATTTTTTCAAAGATTTAAATCTCAGAGCGTTTGGATCTGGAGAGATTTTAGGTTACAAACTATTTTTTCTAGAGGTTTTGATTTTTAGATCTACATCTCTAGAGGCTGTGTTTTCTAAAGTTTTCTCTAAAGTGTGTTTCTCATGATATTTTGTACTCTAAAAATAAAGATATCTTTTGTTATCTAGAGTTTTGTATTTCTTGATGTTTTATTTCAAAAAGCATTTGAGTTCCAGATGTTTTGTTATCTAGAGGGGAAAATCAATATGGATTTTGATTTGTAGATAATTTCTCTGGATCTCCCCCCCAAATTATAACAGTTATATTTTTCGCATATTTTCTTTTCCTAAAGCTTAAATTTCTTTATAATTTTCCGTCTAGGGCCTTTTAGTTCTAGATGGTATATTATCTGGAAGTCTTGAAGTCCCGACGGTTTGATCTATAGAGACATCGATTTCCTGACCATTTTAATCAAGACTTACAATATTAAATATCTTATCCCAGGAAACCATTATTTCTAGATCTTTGTCTATCCTAGGTTTTGGTTTATGTTCTTTTTCCCTAAAATTTATTGCTTCCTTAATATCTTTTGTATCTAGATGTTTTTAATTCTAATTGTTTCTCTTTCTATAGATTTACACTTAGAGTTGTTTTATTATCTAAAGCCTTTTGCATTCGACGATTTTATCTAGAGAGATGTAGTTATCAAAATAATTTATTTTAGCAGTTTTAAAATACCTATTATTTCTTGAGGCGGGATTTCTCGACCTTGTATTTAGATATTTGATTTTTAGTTTTTTTCTTCCAGAGGTTTTGAGATATGCATACTTGTCTCTCTAGAAGTATTAAGTTTTAGATAATTTTTCTCTATAAACGACTTCGAATTAGTATTTCTAATAAATTGCAGTCATTAAATGGGTTTTTTAAATTGCTGCTACATTTTGTCTAAGGCAAAATACCCTGGTCTTATGCCCTTGTAAGCAATCATCAGATGGCAGCTTTAAAAAATCATTTCTAATAGAGATGGAGAGAGAGAAAGAGAAAGAGAGAGATAGACAGGGCGAGACAGGGACAGATAGACAGAGAAATGAAGCGAAGTTTTAGACCTAAATGAAATAATATAGAAATAAACGCGAATGTTAAGTGTGAAAGCCAAAGCAAACAAGCGGATGTGATGAGGTGTATAAAAACATTACTGGTGGTAATGCTAATGTGATGGGGGATATTCCAGACAGTTCCAGAACATTTGGGAACAGTCGCACTTAAGCTTAAGCAAGTGAGGGTAAAAAAGGTGTGAAATGTGAAGAAGCAGATTGAAGCTATGGAAGAAGCCAAGGTCAAAACAGTGATTTGCAGTGAAAACGTGAAAAAAACACATAAGAAACCTGTTCATGTTATACTAAACACCTCTCAATTCCTCGATAAGAATGTGTTTATATGCCACACCTCTGTATGTCAATCCAGACAAAAGCTTGCCACGTTCCAATTTATCTCCCACACATAATGGAAGATCGGTCAAAAAGACCAAATTAATTATTATTAACCACAAACTAAATCTAGATTGACTCAACATTGCACTGAATTCGGCCAATAATTCGAACAATAACTTCCTCAACTGAGAGTTGTATTTTTCAATCTTGAACAACTCGAGTTATTACAACCAGATTTTTCACTGTTTATGTTATCTGTTCAACTTCTTCCTAACTACTGACTGCAGCACCGGAATGCAGAGAAGTCTCATTTTCTGCCAAAGCACTCACAAGGTCACACTAGGCGCAAGAAAACAGACAAGGAGGGAGTGAAAAAAATAATTTAACGCTTAGTGAACTGAATAATCTCATTCTTCACTTCCACGAGTCACCGATTCTTCAGTGGCAAACACTCGCGGGCGATGCGTTTGACGGTGAACCTTATAGATCGACGACATAGAGTCGACTGTCGCTTGAAATTGAAGCTGACGGAACACTGGCAGCTAACACGATCTCTAATCAGCGAATAATAAACTCTGTCCTGTGTCTCATTTTGCAACTCTTTCTCTCTCTCTCTCTCTCTCACTCTAATCGAAAGTACAGGTCAAGGGAATCTCTCATGCTCTCTCACTGACACCCCACACTCAGAGTCAGGAATCCCACCCTATACATTCATTTTTCCTAGCGTTCGTAAATACGAGTACAAGTGACATTTTGTACTTAATCCTGGATATTTTGAATTTCACTCGTTTGCGGGACAAATACATTTTTTGAGTTGATCCTGAGACCTAATTTGACGCGTTTAACATTCCGGAAGCTTTAGCGAATCGTATGTCTAAGCACTTAGGCTCAGAACTACAAACATTTAGCCCCTTACAAATAACAAAAATTCGTATTTGGGAACAAAAATCTTCGTATATTGAAGCGTTGGATACCGAACTACGAACACCATTTAGGGTTTTAATTAATAGCGTTCTAATTTGGGACACTAAAAGAAATTCTCAAGTTAAATATGTGAGCGCCTTCGCTCCTTTACAAGACTATCTAAAAGGGTTGAATTTATTGATCAAAATATAATTAAAATACATTAAATTCGTAATAGAAAATACTACCACTAAAATAATAATATTGCTAATATTTGTATTTATTATTAAAGAAACTTAACTTCTAACTTAAAGGATTTATTCAATATGTATACGCAGTGTGTGAATAACGAGAGAATTTTGCATTTAGAAAAAGAGACAAAACACGAGTGAATAATGAACAAAATATGTACGTGTAAATTACGAGCTCAATTTGTATTTAGAAAATCACACAAATATTTGCTTCCTTTGAGTATAATGAATTGTACTCAATACTAAAACCCATTGACATAGGCTGGTTATTGATCGCATTATAGTGAATTTAAAATTATACTTAATAGTGTACGTAATATAGAGATGAAATTTGTACAAACTTTCCCGCCATCTTGAGAAATCCATAATTTATCGTACAGCATATTTTGGGGGAGTACAATATTGTACTTAAAATTTACTCTGAAAGAATTGTATTGGTGTGTAGACTTTTGTTCCACCGTGGAGAAATCAAATGAGATTTATTAAAAAATTTCGTTTTGTAAATTATTAGTGTAATAATGATACTCAATATTGTACTCGCCGAAGCCGATTTTCATATGAAGATATTTGCATAAACCTGTAGAAAATGACTTAGAACTATGCAAACATCTTTTGGGTAATTTTCTTGATTTTTTTAACGCAATTATAATGTTGGATAAGATAAAGCCATAGATGTAGTCTATTTCAATTTAAAAAAGGCTTTTGACATCATTCCATATAAAACACTTTTCATTAAACTAAAAGTGCATGGAATAGGGGGCAAGGAATCCTTGTAAATGGAAATAGTTCCCCACGGACTTTGGTTATTATGCATTTCCTTAGAGATCTATGATTGGAACCCAGATTTGTTTCAAATATTTCTAAATAATATTGACAGGAATTTATTATGTAATATTTAAAAATTTACTGATAGTAGAAGACTTGCAAAAAAAACGGATTGATTAGTCAGATGGTCGGAAAAATGGCAGATGCAATTCAACGTGGAAAAGTGAAAGGTATTGCATATATCTTATGCTAATCTACGAAGACATTACAGTCTGGGTGATAAAATTTTAAACAGGATCAATATAGAAAACGATACATGTGTCTTAATCTCGAGGAGTCTGAAAATTTCAAAACAATGTATTGTAGCATCACAACGGGCAAATATGGTTTCAGGCTACATTTGTCGTTTAAATCAAACCTTATTCTTTCCTTATATAAGGCGTTTGTGATACCTCATTTGAATTAGGCTTTACAGTTCTGGACCTGATATATTTGAAGGCACATTGCAATATTGGACGATCGACGAAATTAATTCAGGAATTTACAAATAAATTGCATGAGAACAGAGTGAGGCACGTTAATTTACTCTCACTGGAAAATTGGTATCTACACAGACAACTTATAGAAGTTTTTAAAATAGTAAACAGGATCACTCATAAAATTTAATTCAATATTTGAACTAGATAACTAAACATAACAGTTATACGCTAGTAAACAAAATATTTATCACTGTAATAACACTTTTCTTCTTAGTTGCGTAAGAATGCCGTTGAAATCACTAAAATCAAAATGTTTAAGAATATAATTGATAACTATTACTTTAAATTATAACGTGTAGAAACAAAATTTACTTAATTAATTAGTTTTCCTATCCGCTATCCGTTGTAACTTTGCATCACTTCTGACTTCCACCCTTCGCTCATAAACTATATTCGAGTGGATCTTAAGATCTTCGATGGTTAGTATGTCTGAAATTCTCTGGAAATTAAGCTAAAACAATCTAATTTTTAAAATTGATTCAAAAGAGCTAAATAGTGTCTTTGTGCTTCGCAATTTTAAACCAATAGGCCTTCATAATAGTACATGATAACTCCATGCTGAAATTGATCATACCTACTTCATTTTCATAGATATAAGGTGTAGTTCATAAGTAATGTCATCCTTCATCCCAATTTCACTACAGTGTGGCGATATTTCATCAGTAGTGCACCACGTTATTAATCAATCTCAACGAGTAATACTTTAATAGGTCGTCTTTGTGAGGGAATCGATACCCTCGCCCTCACAGGCGAGCCACGGGACGTTGACCACCATATCCTGGCCGTGTAGACGCCACAGTTTAAACTCTTAACCACGGCGCTCTCGCCCCTTTTCCAGGATAGAAACTGAACGACCTTCCGAGACCACAGAAGGCAATAATCAGCTCAGGTATGAGTGGAGACCCTAACATCGGTTTAAAACTGCAAGATTTCACCTCAGAGGCGAAATTAGAGAAGCATCGCCCAAAATCCAGAAGGTCCCACCGAGCCATCTGTACGACGCCCTGAGAAAAATCGTTGGAGGAGGAAACTTCATGCGGCCTGTCCACAACCTCCCCCCTCCTACCCCTACCTCAGTGGGGGTGACGACGTATATATACCAAAAACTTAAGAAAAACGAGGTAGAATACGTGAGTCAGCAGGCTATGAAGTCTCTGGCAAGAGGCCGGGCTACCGAGAGAAGGGACTAAGAAGCAGCTCATCCTCGAGCTAGTTCCTGGTGATCACGCCGAACTTTAAGTTAACTTGTTTAAGTTCAACTTACTCTCGTCAGTGACTCTCCCCCCCTCCCTATCCTTGTGTAACCCAAAGCACCGAGATAGTCCTCGCCATTGAAGAATACTGGAACCAAGAAGAAGAAGCTCATCCTCGACCTAGTTCCCGGTGGTCACACCGAACTTTAAGTTAACTTGATTTAAGAACCAAGTTAACTTACTTTTGTCAGAGAAACCTTCCCTCATCTTGGTGTAGCCCAATGCACCGAGATAGTTTTCGCCCTTGAAGAATACCAGAACTAAGAAGAAGTTCATCCTCGAGCTAGCCCCCGGTTGTCACACCGAACTTTAAGTTAACTTGGTTTAAGAACCAAGTTCAACTTACTCTCGTCAGTGACCCCCCCCCCCACGTTCCTATCCTAGAGTAGCCCAAAGTATCGAGAGAGTCCTCGCCCTTGAGGAATACCAGAACTAAGAAGAAGCTCATTCACGAGCCCGTTCCTTGGTGGTCACACCAAACTTTAGGCTAACTTGGTTTAAGAACCAAGTTCAACTTACTCTCGTCTGAGAAACCCCTCCTATCTTGGTGTAGCCTAAAGCACAGAGATAGTCCTCGCCCTTGAGCCAGACCCCAGAGTGCACTCCCTCCAGCACTCCCCTGAGTCAAAGTATTCAAGTCTTGGCTCATCGCTAGCCAGTGCGAATTATCCCCCAGAGTAATCCGAAGAGAAGAAAGGAACATTCTTTCACTATCCCGTGGCGATATCATTTCCTGCTGAAGGTGTGTGGCTTTCCAATCTGCCACGCTCGCCAAAATCCTCTCAGGCTTTAACGCTATTTCGTCTGCACCAACCATCTTGACGAGCGGCACGCGTCTCCCAGACAATAACATTCCTGAGGTAACGTAACTCATTGAGTTCAAGGTCAGACTCGAACCCGTTTCAGGAGTGATCCACAAAGGTATTTAAACTCCAAAAACCGTCCGGTAAAGGCAGTTAGCATTTTTTTTATATTAAAGTGAGTGGTTCGTCAACCAGTAAGCCTTACTTAAAAATTATTGAAGTCCTTACTGTGTATTTAGTACGTAATATTTCTTTGGCTCATGTTTATTTTGGGGGTGGGGGTGTTTTAACTAAAGTTTTAGTTTGTTTTAACAAATTTGTATTCTATCCTTGAAACGCTAAGTATGGCATAAGGAACCCTCAAAGTTTAGAGAAGTTAATAATCAAGATAATAATAATAAAACATATATAGCACTCTTAGAGAGATATAACATTAATCACGGAGTTTTTTTTTGTAGTACGTAAACAACCCATACGTACGAACCCCTATCATTACTTGGTCCTTCCTATACTACGCCAGTCTTAAAGAGATTTTTTAGTTAGTTTTAATTGACTTATGACAATAAACTCAAATATTGACGCTAATTGCAGCCTAATCTCTTATCTCGGATGTGAGTGCTTATTCTTCATGGCACTACGGATGATACACTACCAGATAGGCATCAGAAGTTAGGGCAAACTAGAGAGAACAAAAAATGTAGGGAGTATTCCAGCATTCCTCCTTCTAAAGATTGATTTTAACAATAATAAGAAAACTTGAAACCCTTCAACATTCAGGAACCTACATAAAACCATCGAAGCTCAAACCTAATTTTAGCTTAATGAATAAATCACCTTTTAGTGGCTATCTCGTACCTTTAGCGTCTAACGGGACGGGCATTCACCAAAATTTAGATGTCCGGTTATAAAATGTAATCAAAACATCAATTTTGAATACTGTAAACATTTTATGTGTAAATGTACAGTATTACATCGCTATATGTGTTATGTGTGGATTTCCCTGCTATTTGCATTGTTTCATGAATAATGTACACGATATTAAGGACAATATGTGCACTATATATCTATCTGCTTGGAGTCCTTCTATGAAACGCATGTAACAATGGATACTACATATAGGTAAATTTCCCCTTTTACATATGTATATAACAACGCCTGTACATTACAGCCACTAAGTAGTGGGATATTTTGTATAACACGTTACATATATGTACACATTAGATGTACAGACATATTCCATCAGTGTCCAGAATATTTGCGTGTGCACTTATTACTTCTTTGAATTACATATTTGAGACAATACATACTGTACGTAATTACATGTAAAACTGAAACAGGATACACACGCGTATGCATGAGAATCCCCCCCTCTTTCATTTTGTTATGGCGGAAATGACTCGGGGAGGGGGAGGTCAGACCCTCCGATAACAGGATATGCAGCGTCAATCAGGAGGGGTAGGACCATTGAACTGGAGAAACATGATTGAAAATTCAATGTTAAATAAAGGGGAGGACTTGGAATAATAAAGTCCTATAAAAATCTAAAACTAAGGAGCACTCGACCACCCGCAAGAGTAGGGGATAGTCTTGAAATTGGTAAACTTGGGGTACATGAAAATGTAGTTAAAACACAGAGACGCTGAACAAGGAATAACCCGAGAGGACAGGCGGGCAACTCTCCACAAACTGGCTACAATCCCCCTTTGAGGTGTGAAGGGGGGGATTGAGCTGGCATCAGGTATCAATGGAATAGGCAGGTGGGAATGCGAGCGAGGGAGGTCAAACAGAACAAAAAAGAGATAATAAAAGTGAGAGAATATTCAGGGAGATAAATGAACACCTTAAATCAGAAGGTCGCTCGGGAGGCGGGGTGGGCTTGGCACACTCAATATATTGAATATTGATCTTTGTATAAATAAAGTTCTGTAGATTATCCATAAACTGCAATATATCACTATTTAAATTATACATAACCTACAAGAACATCACTATTCAGTTTCTAAATAATATACTAGTATCATTAAACAGATTCTAGATGTAGTATATCACTATTCGAATTCTACATAATCTACAAGAACACTATTTGTTTTTAAATAATATACTGATATCACTAATTCAATTCTATATAATCTACAGTATAGAACAGTTAATATTTTCCCTAATATACACAACATCACTATCAATGTCTACACAATGATTTGACAATCACAATTCAGCTACTACAAAATCTAAAATACATAAATATTTATACTTACCTTAATCTACAGGACAACACTATTTAGATTATCCATAATCTACACATCATAATTTCAATTCTCAATAATTAATGTACACAATATCACTTATCAGATTGTACATAGCGCAAGGAACATCACTTCAGAATCTACATAATCTATATGACACTACCAATCAGATTCTTTATACATGACTTGTTATCACTATTCATCCAATACCTAGTATACAGTAGTACACTAGTCAGATTTGATTTTATATATTATTTCTTACTAATCATATTCTACATAATATATACAGTATTACTATTAGGTTTCTATATAGTCTATACGACATTACTAGTCAGATTCTATATAATCTACTTGCCATCACTCTTCACCTCTATATAATCTATTGTAGTCAAAATGACTATTCATTTTCTATCTAATAAAAAGGACATTACTATTTATATCATACGTAATATAAAAGATTACACTATTTCATTTGTATATAATCTACTGGTTCCATTATTCAGATTCTGCATAATCTACAGTACACACAATTATTTTCCACATATTCTACTCGATAACATAATTCAAATTCCATATAATCTAGAGGACAACACTGTTCGGATTCTATATAATCTATATGGTAGCATTCTGTACATTATCTCAAGCACTTCACTATTGGTATTTAACATAATATAAAGGACATATCCATTCAGATTCTACAAAATCTAAGGGACTTCGCTACTATTCAGATACTAACTAATATATTAATACTATTTAGATTCGACATTATCTACACGATATCACGATTCAGGATCTAAATAATGTAATGAACACTACAATTCAGATTATATATTTTTTATGTAGCAGGATATTACCTTTCATATTCTACATAATCTACAGCCTATCACAATTCAGTTTCTATATAATTTGGATGGCATGAATATTGAGATTCTCTCTAATCTAATCGAAGATCACGATCCCGTTTCTACACAATACCAGTCATATTCTACATAATCTATACAACATCACTATTCTTATTCTATATAATATACACTACATCGTTATACATAATAAAAAATATATCAATATTCAGATTCTACATAATAAACACGAAATCTATGTTCTGTTTCCTCAATATCTAAGAGATATCACTATTCCGATTCTACATAGCTTAGAGCACATCTAATCAACATGGCACTACTATTCTTATACTACCTAATACATAAATCATTATTTATATACAATGTAATCTAAAGGACATCTCTATTCCATTTTTTTAAGCTACTTGTTATTACTATTCATACTCTATATAATCTAAAGCAGATCACTATTCATTTTTTTGTTATCTTCTGGTTATCACTATTCAGATTCTATATAATCTAAAGCAGATTATTTTTCAGATTCTTTGTAACCTACTGGTCATAAATATTTATATTCTATATAATCTAAAACAAATCACTATTCAGATTTTTTGTAATCTAATGGTCATCACTGTTCACATTCTAAATATATACGAGTAATCTAAAGCATATAACTATTCAGATTCTCTGTAATCTACTACTTATCACTATTCAGATCCTATATAATCAAAGGAAGATCAATAAATAGATTCTTTGTAACCTACGGGTTATCATTATTCAGATTCTATATAATCTACCGTAAAGCAGATACTATTTAGATTCTTTGTAATCTACTGTTTATCAAAATTTAGATTCTATATAATCTAAAGCAGATCACTATTCAGCTTCTTTGTAATCTACTATTTATCACTATTAAGATTCTTTGTAATCTACTATTTATCACTATCTAGATTCTATATAATGTAAAGAAGCTCACTATATTAATTCTTTGTAAACTACAGGCTATCATTATGCGGATTCTATATAATCTCAAGCAGATCACTATTTAGATTCTTTGTAATCTACTAGTTATCACTATTCATGTTTTTTTTAATCTACTTATTATCACTATCCAAATTCTATATAATCTAAAGAATCTCACTATATAGATTCTTTGTAACCTACAGGCTATTATTATGCTGATTCTCTATAATCTAAAGCAGATCATATTTAGATTCTTTATAATCTACAGGATATCTATATTCAGATTATAAATAATTTATAGGGAATCACCTTCAGATTCTATATAATTTACACCGAATTACTATTCAAATTCTGTATATTCTAAACCACATAACTATTCTGAATCTATATAATTTACTGAACATTACTATTCAGATTCTATATATTCTACAAGGCATCATTATTGAGTTTCTGCATAATCTTCAGTAGATCACTATTCAATTTCTTGATAGACTGCCGAGCGTTTTAAGCAAGTCGATACAAAGTTAAAAGTGTGCCCAAGGGTTAATGTCTGTACCAATGTATGTAAGTTACGTGATCTTAGACACGATCAGTAAGATTTTAGCTTTCATTCAGTAAAATGCATACGTGGTACCTTCTGAAAATGTCAGCTGAAATCGAAAAACGCTACGCCATACTCGCGACCCTCCGCGCCGGGAGAAGCGTGAAGGAGATTTTAAATTTGTTTAACTAAGCGAATAATTTCGTTTAAAAAATGGAATTGCAGAATGACGAGGCTGAGAATAAGGACGAAATGCCTACGGTCATGCACAACAAAACCTTTCGCAAGGGCCACATTATCGTTCTTGGATCTTTCTCCAGGCCCTTAAGGAGACCTTAGATAAGCCTTAGATGGACCAATTAGCGCCCGGAAGACTGATCTCGGGATTGCAACGCCCTAGATTACTTGATGTGGGGCGTTCTTCCGGAGGATGTCAACAAGGCTGCTCGTAATACTATAGGATCTCTCTGGGCCGTCATTGGGGAGGTAATGTCATCCATTAACAAGAACTTCCTAACCAGGGCATGCAACCAGTTCACGTCTCGACTGGAGAAGGTGGTGAAGGCAGGTTTTGGTCATTTCGAATGATTTTATAACTATAGATCCTGTTCTATTTGTATGTAAATTCACACGAAAATATATTGCTTCGTTGTGTACACTACTTGAATTCTTTTCTTCGTGTATAATTTGTATACATTTGCCTGAAACCCATTGTATGATCATTATTGTTCAGATTGTACATAACTAACATTACATCACTATTCGGATTATTTCTCATCTAAACGACATAAATATTATTATTATTCTTGATGTAGTGAGCATCACTTTTCATGTTCAAAATGATCTAAAGGACATCATTAATTTGATTTTCCATAATCAATACGGCATCACTATTCTGTTTTTCCAAAATCAAATGTTCATTTTCTATTCAGATTTTTCATAATCTACATCACTTACTATTTGTTTCTTTATAATATCTACATAATTTTTCAGTTCAAATAAAATATCGATTTACTATTCAGATAATATCTAATCTACAGGGTGTACAATTTCGTTTCTACATATTATACCTGATATCACTTTTGGAGTTCTATATAATCTACAGTATATCACTCTTCAATTTTTACATAATCCACTGAACCTTAATATTCAATTGTTTATAATCACAAAATTTCGAGTCAGTAAAGTTCCTACTATGGGTAAAGAAAGCGAGGATAAGGTAAAAAGATGTATGTCAAATGTTAGAAATTGGTAAGAAAGAGAAGATATGAATAATGATCTAGTTTTACAACTGATATTTCTACAAGGTGATTGATATTTTAAATTAATATGTGTCTCCTCTATCCCTAAACATATTTACTCTAGGGCTCTCAAACAACATTCCTAGATAAGCCATTCCAAGTTTGTGTATTTTATAAGTTAAGAAATCTTGTGCTAGTGCAAAGATCAATCCCTTGAAACTAGCTTGAAATCCTGAAATCATTATACCTAGTTCCCGATTTGTATTCTAGCTCAAATATTGTTATAATTTATATGTGTAAACTCGTTTAGTTTTGGACTTCAATTAGTGAACCACACGGATGCTAGTCTTTGAGTGAAAGTAAATTGAGATACCTCATTCTTTCCTTTTCGATGTGTCTAAGTTCGGGATTTTATTTTGTCGCTCGACGTTTGACCCGTTCCGATAATACAGTTTATTTCATGTTTGGGGACTAGACTTCCACGTTCTACCCCAAATGAGGCCTTACAAGCAATTAAATATGGGAAGAATAATATCTTTCGATTTAAACACCAAATATCTAGCTATATATTTCAGAACCTTATTTACCTTGTGTGACGCTACAGTGCAATGTTTAGAAAACTTTACGTTACTCAAAACATCTAAGCCATTTTCCATGTTCATTGTTTCAAATTTTACCACAGAATATTGTAATCTCGTTTAGAGATTATTATGACCAATTTCGATTTTCTTACCCTTGTCACTCTTAAATTGCGTTTGGTAACTTTCCGATTATTATTAAAACAGTAATTATGATATTATGCCCTAGTAATAAATTTATATCCTAAAAATTTTTTTAAATTTTACACGATAAATTCATTCCAAGCTCATTTATATATTGTATCTATAAAAAAGCAATGGTCAGTGGCAAATCGAGCGGGAACGCCAAGAGGGTATCATGCACATAATGGAGTATTTCAATTAACACCATCTCTCTGCCTACGGTATTTATTCTAGCTAGTCTTTAATTCATTTTAGTACGCTTCCCCGATTTCGAGCGTTTTGAGCTTTATTAGGAATCCGTTATGTAAACAATGACAAAAGCTTTTATGAAATCGATATAAGTTACATCTTTAACTTTATCTTGGTCAAACGACCCAAGTAAGGGAGATGGGTCGAAAATTTACAGGATCAGTCTTTATGTTTATTTCATAATTGGGGCTGCATTTGCCTCTTTAAACTCCTTATGAACTCATTCGAAAATGGAAATAAAGTGGGTTCAACAGTTCGCTTCTTAATTCTTTAAGGTGGATAAGATAGATTATAGAACCCAGTGATTTGGAAATTTTCATTTTCGGTTATTTCAATAGTCGAAAGTATTATGTATTTATGAAAATTTATTATGTCTTGTATGGTAGGCAAGTTATTGGTATCTTCGTTGGTAAAAATATTCACAACTTTATCATAACCTAGAGCACATCACATTTGAGTTTCTACATAATTTACTATAAATCTCTATTCAATATTGTTTATAATCTATACGACATCACTATTCCAATTCGAAATCTATCTATAGGACATCACTATTCAGATTCTATATAAACTAAAGAACGTAAATATTCAGATTTTCTAAAATATACAGGACATCAGGATTGAGATGTACTATAGTTTTTAATACATCACTATTAAATATCAAAGATTAAATTAAAAATAGGGATTAATTATTTGATCCTTTACTGTTAGAGTATTTCACCTATAGTTGTCTCTATCGAGGGAATGGGAATAACCTTCTGGGTAACCTAACCTAACCTTCTAACCTATATCGTGAGGCGGAAAAGGTTGAGAAGCGCTAACTTACATAAACCCGGATTACTCAGGCCATTCCTAAGAGCACTGAGTTTGCTCAAAACGTCCCCCTCCTCTCTATGGTAGCTATACGGCTATTGTGGATAGAGTGTACATAGTCATATTGTACATAATCTAAACATAGTAATTTTGTGTATTGTTGAAAAGTGAAATTTACCTACTATTTACAAAGGAACATTTTATTTGGTGTGCATATAGAGACGTACATACCGGTACTGTACGAAGTGTGCTTGTATTGACATCAGGCATGAAATATACACTATTGGTCATCAATAAAACTCGAATCAATACAAAATTCTCATCAAATTTGAGAAATTTAATTCCTAAATAATGTTAAAAAATACAGAATTTGGGGGAAAAGAGCGTTTTCATTTTTATCTTCAAATTTTACATTCCATAAAATAACAGTGTTTACTTATAACATTGAACTGCTCGTTAATTTGTGAAAAATAATTGCTATGGTTAATATCCTTTTAAAGAGGTGATGGTATAATAGTGTTTTCTAACTAAATTTCATTAATGTTTGTTTTCAAATTTTTGAGTCATCGCTATCCCAATATTTGAAAGCATGTATGCTTCAACCAACTTCAAAATTATCGTTTGTGGTTATTATGGCTTCTGATTGTTCCAAATCCATTTAGGGAACAAAAAATATCATAAATTTTCGCAGATAAGGAGTGTAAAATTAAACATTATCTCCCTAACCTTAAAATATTGGTCAATTCAGTGAAGAATGTTATCAAGAGGCTTAAAGAATCAGGACAGTCCTAGAGAAATCGCGGCCCTAAAGCACAAGCTTTGTGATCAAAGCTTTCTAACTATATTTCTCAAGAGATAGGATGGAGCAGAGGTGATCTGCTTCTCTGGAGCTCTTAATAACAACAACAGAGCAATAAGTTATAGCAAATAAGTTAGCTCGGACCAAAAAGCATCAAAAGGGAAACAATGAGTCCAACTATGAATTTGGTGGTTTCAAACCTGTTCTTAGGAGTAAAAGTGGTGAGCGCATGAAGGAGGTAGTATGTTAGTTTGCAACTTTTTACTTGCGATTCAGTTGGATATCTGAATAAAATATCATATAAATTAGAGTAGCAAGGCTAAGATTCAATTTTTGCAGACATGCTAATTCATCTGAAACCCGTAACTTTATTTTAGCAGTACAATGGTCCTATACTTACTCTCTCACTGCGTCCTAGTTTTTTTGTAGAAGAATAAACAGGAAAGCCAACCTAAACTCATGGATTAGCTACCAAACATCTAAATAAAATCCTATCAAACTCTGGTAAGATTATTTGAACGGCCAAGTAAGAGAAAAGCATCAATAAATTAACAGATATTATGGGACTGTTTGCTTGGAGGTTGGAATGAAATTCCATAGGAATATTTGGTTTCTTTGAAAAATATACTGTCAAAAAATAGGCTCTTGAGTTATCAATGCAAAACTGGATATTTCGATGAGTCCAAAATTAATGTTAATTTCTCTCTGTATGTTTTGTTATGTTCTTCATGTTTACATCAACATTTATCTATAATATTTCTATTCTTCTATTTACTTTCGTTTAAAAGTGTTAATTTGTTTTATTTACAAATTTGGTGTAGTGTTAGTATTGATGGCCAGTAGTGGATATAATAAAATTGTACATTGTGTGTTCATATTAACATTGTTCAGAGGGTGAACATAATACCATTATACAGTTCCGTCTTAAATGATCAGAACGTCTGTATTTCTATCACAACATCTTCCATAAACTTTGCCAAAGAAAGTCTAAGGTTTCCAAAATTGGTCTATGATAAACTGCAGGTATAATCTAGGTATGGATGAAGGTCACCCAAATTTAGATTAATAAAATGAGAGTTATCACCAGATAGGCAATTTAGTATAAAAATTAAAGTGTCTAAAATGATCCGAATGATAACAGAAACAAATTTGAATATAACCATTAATTTATTAGTGGACAATATTTGCACAAGTTATAACTAATTAGTATATAGTATGCAGGCCTTTATTTTCGATGATTCCCTGACATATCCTGACACATAAACAACCCAATTGTTGATAAACTTGTGCAGTATTCTGGTCCATAGATCTTGAAGAATTTCCAAAACTATTGAAGTTTTTAGATTCCTCGCCTTAAGATCTCTCTGCAACAGTCTTCAGCATTCGTGGTAGGACTCTGTGCAAGCCAGTTTATTAGTTATGTGCGTGTCGTTTAGGATAGGCTTCACCAATTTTGCTGTGTGACAGAAAGAGTTATCCTGCATGAAAATTGTAGATTGGACTTCGAAAGCTAGCAGATTGGGGAAAACATGCAGTCTTAACAATTCCTAATACAACAGTGCATTGACTGTAGTCTGTAATCACACAAGTGTACCAGTGTCTTCTATCGAAATCACGCCCCAAAGCATGAAACTTCCTCCGTCACTCGTCACAATCTAGGTGCAATTTACAGACAATCTTTCGCCTGTTCTGCGACAGATGAACCTCCTCTTATTTGATCAGATCAATTGGAACTTAGATTCATTCCTGAAATAGACCTGGCTTCATTAGTGTTCTTTCATTGTTCTTCAGACTGAACAATGGCTTGACTACAGGGATGCTACTAGCCTGAAGATTGTTTTCCTCCACACGACTTGACAGAATCTGCCTAGAGACATTGATAGCCAAATTCATACTAATCGAGAACCTGATGCAGCCCTCTTGAAACGATCCTTCTTTCTAATTTGGGCAATAGCTCGGGGTTTCCTTTTTGTGGTTTTCCTTGGCCTACCGGTATATTTACTAGCATTACATAAACCTCATTTAGCGTAAGTTGACAGAATATTATGCCCTACACTTTTGAAACATTTGAGAGTCTTTGCATTGGCCCCAATTCAAAGATCATCTTGGTAGCACAGCTTTACAATCAGCTTGCAGATAGAGAGAGAGGCGTAACAGATTTAGTGAGCATGATACCTGGAGGAGAGCTGGCAAGAAAACCATCTAACGTACATGAGATTGAACGAACTTAGTAGCAAACAATGCCGGTTTTCTCTACAAGAAACATAAGTTTATCGATCATTTTCAACACTGGAATTTTTCTAGGCAATTGCCTATATGTAAATCTGCATAACCATATATAATATATATATATATATATATATATATATATATATATATATATATATATATATATATATATATATATATATATATATATATATATATATATATATATATATATATATATATATATATATATATATATATATATATATATACAGTGGCGGCAACAAAAAAAGTGACATTTAATATTGGCAACAGAAATCGATACACAAAATCGTTTTCACGATTTTACTTGCCAACTAGCCAATGAAAAGGTGCGGGGCTTATGCCGCAAGTGGACGACTCTCCTGAGCTAAGACAAGAGAACTGCGCTTTACTGGAACTCAGTGTCTCGTTTGAGCTCGTACAGTTAGGCTTTAGTGTATGGCACTCCAGCGTGCTGATTTCCTGCATTCGTGCCTACATTTGACGTGCTATAACTTCTGTGCAAATGGATACAATGGGGCGGAAAAAGCTTTCTATGACAGAGAAAAGCCGTGCCTTGACCCTATTAGAGCAGGGAAAGTCTTTTATTGATGTAGCAGCAGATTTAGGAACCTCAAAAAATACGATTCATCGCCTAAAACGGGCAGCTGAGTTATTGCCACCAGGTACCATACCAAAGATGAAGGAGGGCATTGGTGCAGCTAGGAAGACATCTCCAAGGACTGATAATATCCTAAGGCGTGAAGTGATGTCAGACCCTTCTGTAACCTCCGCTTCAATCAAGAAAAAACACCCAGACCTCCTCCAGAACGTCGCCGTCAGGACCATCCGTCATTGCTTACAGAAGGACTTATGCCTACCGGCTCGCCGCGCTGCCAAGAAGCCACTTCTTACCAAGACTATGAAGATGAAAATGCTCAATTTGTGCAAGACCTATAAACATTGGACAGCTGCCCATTGGAAGAAGGTTATGTTCAGTGATTAAAACACCTTTAGGCTGGTCAGAGGAGAGTCAAAGATCGTGCGTCGTCCCAGCCATGTGTCTCGGTATAACCCAAAATATACCGTGAAAACTGTGAAGCACCCTGATAGTGTGATGGTGTGTGGTGCCTTTAGTGGAAACAAGGGCAGAGGGGTCTGTACTTCCTTCCCAAGAATGTAACCATGAGGGGGACTAACTATCTGGAAGTTTTGAGGCAGCACATGCTGCCATTTTGGGAAATTCATCAGTGTGAATTTTTCATGCATGATGGTGCCCCTGCTCACAGGTCCCAGTTAGTGAAAAGGTTCTTCAATGATAATAATATTAGTGTTTGGGAGTGGCCTGGTAATTCCCCGGACCTAAATCCTATTGAGAATGCTTGGAATCTGATGAAAACCAAAGTTCAAGAGCCAGCACTCGGCAGCATCAAGGATCTGATAGAATCACTGAAGAAGATCTGGGTTACGATCGACCCCACCTACTTCGCAAACCTTACTGAATCAATGCCCAATCGACTCAGGATGATCATCAAGTGCAAGGGCAACATGACCAAGTATTAACTTTCATGAAATATTCATAATAAAATATGTAAGTTACATTTTTCTGTTTCATTTTCTCTGAATTGTCACATGTCACTTTTTTGTTGCCGCCACTGTATATATATATATATATATATGGGAAATATCACGAAAGTTAGCGCGTGATAACTATAAATATGAATATGTATCACGGAAGGAAACTAAATAAAGGCCAGATTGGAGTTAGTACTTTCGTCTATTCGACATTTCCAAACTCACAATGGTAAGAAAAAATAAGACACACAGTATTTATACTAAGTAAGTTTCCCTATGAGTTCAACTTTTTATTGCTATCAGATAAGTCGGATTTTAGAAAAAGTGATAAAATTGGATCTAGCGAAAACAGCCCTGGGCTAATGTTGAGATTACTCTCCTTTGTGTGGGAGATTAAAAATGATTCCAGAAAATTTATCTTTATAAAATCATTACTATGGATTATTGTAGCAGTTTTTGACCAATCATAAGTACCACTCGTTCAATCCAATATAAACTTTCAAAGTACTTAGTTAATTTACTTTCTCACATCTTAGGAACTATATCCCCCTCGCATATAAAAAAATTCCCTTGACCTTTGCAATAAATTTAACAATATGAGGGTAACATCAAATCTGAGACTAGTCAGTTTTGATATCACCTCATTATTCACCAATGTGCCCATTGATGACTTATTAGACTTCCTAGCCTGTATTCTAAATGCTTATGACCTCCCTTTACCAACCAATACGATCATTCAGCTTATTTGTAAATTTGTAAATTTAGTTTCAATGGCAAATTCTATGAACAAGTGTTTGGTATGGCTATGGGTCATCCCTTATCTCCCTTATTGTCAAATTTATATATGGAATTTTTCGAAATTAGGTTGATCCCTCCTTTTTGGTCTACTCAAATTGTTTGGTTCCGGTATGTTGATGATATCCTGGTAATTTTAGACAACAGTTTTGACATCGATAGTTTTCTTTTAATTATCAACTCATTGGTCCCGTCAATTAAATTCACCGTAGAAAAGGAAGTAAATAAGAGCCTTCCATTTTTGGATGTCCTAATAATTAGAGAACCACATAGACTTAAATTTACTGTTTATAGGGAACCGACAAATAATTTATCTTATGTCCATTTTTATTCAAGTCATGCCCCAAATATAAAATCTACTGTTTTTTCCTCCATGTATCTTAGGGCTCTTCGAATATGTAGTCCCGACTATATAGATAAAGAATACACAAGAATTGAAGATATTGCAACCAATTTAGGCTACCCAAAGTACTTTCTAGAAAAATGTATGAATATAGCCAAAAAACCATTTTCTAATTGTAAATTAGAAACAATAGAACATCGTAAAAACCTTTTAATTTTACCCTATCATGATAATTTTATGTCTATAGTGCCCATAATCTAACAAGTTAATTTCAAGGTAGCCTTTAAATACAATCATACAATAAAAAATCGCCTAATAAAGCATTATGATAATAATGTAATTTACCGAATTCCATGTTTAGGTCGTAATCTATTCTATATAGGCCAAACTTCCACAAATCTTTCCATAAGGACCCAGCAACACAAAAATGCAGTAATTAAGGGATATCTGAATGATGCCTTAGCTGTCCACAATTCCAAGATGGGACACGGAATTAACTGGTCAAAAACTGCTACAATAATCCATAGTAATGATTTTATAAAGAAAAATATCCTGGAATCATTTTTAATCTCCCACACAAAGGAGAGTGATCTCAACATTCGCCCAGGGCTGTTTTCGCTAGATCCAATTTTACCACTTTTTCTAAAATCCGACTTATCTGATAGTATTAAAAGGTTAACTCCAATCCGTATTTTATTCCGTGGTACATATATATATATATATATATATATATATATATATATATATATATATATATATATATATATAAATCTTTCATAAACGCGAAAGAATGATGAAATGAATCCAGCAAACCGCAAGAAATAGAAAAACAGGATAATTTTTCTTTCGAAAATTTATTTCCTAATTCGCAAAAAATTCCGTACAGGGGTGGGATTCTAACCGTGCACACTGGGGCAGCGAGCAACTGCTTTGATTTCAATTAAACCGTCCCTTAGACCACTCGGCTAAGTGGAAGACAAAAATCTTTCGAATAAACAAGTTTTTAAAGTACGCTTCGCAAGGTCGATCGTGACCTAGTGTGCACGGTTCGAATCCCACTCCTGTAAGGAATTTTTGCTAATTAGGAAATAACATTTCCGGAGAAAAATTATCCAGTTTGCTGGATTCATTATATATATATATATATATATATATATATATATATATATATATATATATATATATATGTTATCGTACGTGAATTTTAGAAACCGTTTATTTCTCTGACAAAATTATGGAAAATGTGATAAAATTACAATCGTTCTAAACTTTTTGGACGACTATATAAATTGTACATAATTTCAATATACACAGACTGTACGTTGATCCTTTGGTGCAAGGAATAAAGGCAGAAGGTTCACTAGAATGGCTTTAGACTATCTTTGCATAGTAGAAGACAGAAAATAACAAGGGACATTGAGCGAAGAACTTTTGGCTTAAGAATAAAGTGTGTGCTATGCTTTAGAAGAGAGATGTAAGTTTTCTCAGTTCTCTTAGCTACAAGTAGCCTCCTCTCTGAGTTAATCGATGATTTATGAACCTAGAAGATATATTTAAGCTCCATAAACTCACAAATTCCTTTACATTGCTATAAAACTAATTTATAAATAAGAAGGAAAAGTATAAAAGCAGTAGATAAGAGAACGTATGTAAAGTTACCACAATTAGTCATGTCAAAATTTACGATGAATTTCTTTCACAGAATGATAATATAATATATTATTATTTGATGAGAGATGCAGTGTTTGGGTGGTACTGAGTTATAAATAAACTAAATAGAATAATAAACCAGAAAAAAGAAGAAGATTTCTTTAAAAATCATCAATAATTCCTGCGATTCTTACTGAGGGAGATGATTTATCTCAGTACTCTCACGTTTTCCTATCGGAATAACGTATCTCAAACAAACCATGTACCATTTTGGATGGTTTTAGTTACTATCCAGCTTGTAACGACGACTATTTGTTGTTCTCTTGGTACAAAATGATAGAACGGTTCTAATAAGAGAGTAGATTTAATTGTTTTTCTATTCAGTAGTTGCGATGAAAATGTAATAATTTTCTAAATTCCTTAATATGTATCAATTTTACAAAAAAACGTAATTTTTGCCACATCACAACATCAATGCAACTTTCCTATTATTGAAGTCACTGTCATGAAAGTAGCATTTTGGGAGTTTGTCAACAAACAAAATCAATTTCTACAATGAAAAAAAATCAAACAATAGATCTTCATTATTTTAAGTCTTCTAAGGGGTAAAACAATCAATGTTGCTATGTAAAGGACTTTTCAGAGCCATTTATCTTTTTATTTATCTTCTTATTCCTGAACGTCCTCATATATGAAAAAAAACAGCAAAGTTAGATATATCTAATTGTGTATGGCGAGACGTTAAAGATGTTTCCGCAAGCAAAGGCACTTACGCATTGACTTGCTCATTTATGACACGTTAATTGTCTGACTTGGCAGAACAATCCTTGAAGGCGGTTTCAACATCGGGTTATTTTAAGACAGTGGCCAAGAGGATTTCGAGTGAAGGATAAAAAGATTAATAATGAGGAGCTCATAAACATTAATTCTTTTCACATCCGACCGACTTCAAAACATAGCCTCCTTTTGTTTGACGTAACGTCTATGAGAATGATAAAGCCATTGTTTTTTTGCTCTTATTATTGCATTAGAGAATCCATTTTCATTTCCGTCCAGAACTGGTTCATATGCATTTTAAGCCAACAGATAAGCAATATTCATACGTTGTAAACGTTGTCTTTCAAACAGTTCTTGTGGCAAATACATACTTATTTTTAGCATAAAGAAGTCATATGTAATGATAGCCAAAAAAGGCACAGAGATTAATACAGCTTTATATAAACAATGGAGTTACTGTGGTTATCTTTAAAAATCTTCCAGAGTGTTTGGAAAACTTTAAATAACTTTAAGAAGCATTTTTATCTTCTTCTATAAACGACATAATGAATTCCATCATGCCTTCTCTGATACCCTTCATCCCTCAACATGGGGCAACTGCTATTCTTTAGAAACGGAAGTATTTGGAGAGTATAGTGCCCACACGTTCTCGAGTGTCCTAAGAAGCCTTCTCCTTTAGATCATTTACATATGTTCCTTTCAAACAGTTTTACATACCATTACCTCATCTCTTTAACCTTGAACATATGTTGATAAACTTTTAGTAGAGATTTTTTCGTTTTTAACTTAATTTTTGATGTTTGTGTTTCCATCGTTTGCACCGTCTGATGCGTATATCTTTAAATACATATATTTAGCATGCGATCAGTTTCGAGATTACTATTCACCTACTAAGCATACACAGTTTGACTAAGACAAATTTTATATATATGTACCTACAAATGCAAATTCTAGAACCCGTGTCTATTCTTAGGGCAGAATTTCATAAAAGTTATTGAACTTCAGCATAATAACAGCAAAACTGCTGCAGAAGTACAGTAAAACTAAGCAAACTTAGAGGCGAAGTGCACGAAAACTACAACATAATAACAACCAAAGTACAGCATATATATATATATATATATATATATATATATATATATATATATATATATATATATTTATATAGTAGAAGTAGACCATAACCACAGTTGAAATACAGAAGATCTACAGTAGACCTAGAGCAGAATAGTAGTCGATATACAGAAGATATACCATAGAACGAAAACACAATTAGAATATAACTACAGATCTCTACCAGAAGAGTAGTAGAACTACATAGTTACAACAGTTGGACTAGTTTAGAACCACTTGTATAAAACTTAGTTTGTTAGTACTTCATCCAATAAGAACCATTTGGACAACTTTTATCATATATCACGATAAGATTTTGCCATTCTGATATTTTTCCTGATCCTGTCACCGAATTTAGATTCATAATGTGAACGCGTCCTTTACATGTTAGGCACCACTTGTTTTTGACGATTTTAATTGTTTTATTGAATAATTGTACAACTTAATCGTCTCAATTGTAGGAAGTATCTGATAAAATGTAAAAAAGGAGTTTTTTCATATCACTAAATCCTCCGATCATTAAATGAGACGAATTATTTATTTTAAATTCCCTAATTATATAATTATCACAGATAAATTGGAGATTTTATGTAATTTTGCTATGATAAAGAGACGGACACATTACTTAAGATTTTTTCAAATGATTATATAAAGGAAAATTAATAAAGTCTTTTTATAATCGTTTTGAATATAGTGGTGTGTCCTCTCGAGGGGCAAAACACTAACATTGTACAAGGTTTCAAAATTTTCTATATGGAAGTTTCTATTAACGAAATGGGCCATCAATGTATCGCAATTTTCGATCTACTAGATATTCTTTCACACAAACTCGTGTTTCAATACATGGAAAGAGCAATGTTATGTAAGGTTGATGTAATTCTGATGTTTGGGGGAATGTGAAAGGATGTAAGGAATCTGGTCTAAAAGATTTTTCCACTCATTAAAAAATCTTATTCTCATAAAAAAAGAATTAAAAAAGTGTTTTAAATTTGATATTATTGATACGGTTTTTTAAAATTCTCATTAAATTATTTGAATGATATTTTAACTGTGGTAAATGATCACTAATAATAATAATAATAAAAAAAATAATAACAGATAAAAATAATAATATTTTTAATAAAATACAAATATTATAATGAACTTAGCGTGAGCGCGCGTGTGTATGTCCGTCTGTGCATTTTTTTTAATTGTGAAATGATTTTTTCTTACACTCCAATTTTGAATGTGCTGTGAAATAAAAGAAAAAACAACTTTTTCTCTCGCACACTTTTTTAATTGTGTGAGTGAAGCGAACAATCGCCCGTAGGGCGGAATTTTGCTAGTAAAAATAATGATGATTAAGAGAGATTTATAAGTGTCTTCAGATCAAGTGACCGGAATACTTTTACACTTTGTACAAACTGTTGTGAAAGGGAAAAGTGCGTGTAAGGACTTCCTTCTCGATGGACTCCCTACTTCCACTTTTCAACCCCCTTCGAATAATTCACAACACAAAAGCGCCTCTTACTCTTTTCCACCGTGGCTGTTTCTCCCATGACCTCCACCCAGCCTCCCCTCCATGAAATGCACTTCCTATCCATACGATCCCGCTTCGACTTCAAGCTCCTACTTCTCACCTCTAAGTTCCTAAACGCCCTGCTCCACCCCCTTATCCTTTCCTCTTCACTGAACCTAGCCCGGCTTCTGAGCACCCTTCCCTTCCCATAATGATTGTTCCTCGTAGTATTCTGTGTTGTATTGGTGATCTTGCCTTCTTTATATTTGCTTCGAGAATGTGGAATGAGCTGCCTGTTTCATACTCTTAGCCCTCCTTTCTTGATGCTTTCAAGTAGGCCTTTCCGTATTTGGCATTTTGTGAAGGAAAATGGCCTTGAAGTGCACCATACAAAAATAGCCTATTATTATTTTACCTTCATTATTATTAATAATACTAAAAAATCCTTAGGAATCTTGTGCTATGATTTCTACTTTTTTTTCATAAACAGGAATTCGCTAGCCTCCTTAAGTCTCATTTTACGTCTTCAATATTTCTTTTAAAAAAATTTAAAAAGTAATTTTCGAGATAAATAACTATTCACTCTAAGAATTCTGATTCTTATTTGTCGAGCGAGGAAAAATTTTAAAACATTTCAGAAATTTCAATCATTTGGATAAATTTTAAATTGTAGCTGAACAAAGAAATTTTTGAATTTTATTCATTAGGATTTAGTTTTAAATTTCATTCCTAAAGGCCAAATTTTGGATTTTCAAATTTTATTATTTTGTACAAAATTTCAAATATTTAAATTTATTTCCTAAAGACAAATTTTCAAATTACATTCCTAAGATAAATTTTAGACTTCAAAATTACTCATACGGAAACTTTTTAATTTCATTCCTAAAAGAAATTTTCTCTATTTCAATTATTTTAAAAGCAAATTAATGCTCACTTACAAATCTCTTATATAGAGAACTTCTTTGAAAATTTTGATATCGCTGCTATTTTAGAGGAATTGATTTAACTCTTTGATGCCCGAATTGGACTATATACACGGGTTGGACAAAAAAATGGAAACATTAACTAATTCTCCCATTCAGATCAAAAAAGATTTTAAAACTTGTTTGAAATGCCTGATAATGACGTTGAACACATATTGTTATCCATAATTTACAGATCTTGCCATAATCAAGTTTTTTTGTGTACATTGCAGCAAAAACTAGGGGATATATTCCCTCTAAAAAGCGTCTACGAATGAGCTAGAGCAGGTTTCACCAGAAACCAGTTAAATTCGTATAGATACAGCACAAAACTGTATGAATCGATTGGTCAGCGTATTGAATCTATTTATACTGCTAAGGAGGAGGGGACTCAACGTCTGTAATTTAATTAATGTTTCCATTATTTTGTCCAACCCCTGTATATATAAAATATAACTATTAAATCAATATATATTGAAAGTCAAAGCGGTTTGAAATTGTAGTTCCACATGACAACATAGGTCTTTATAGCGTTAATATGAATAGTTAAATATAAGCAACCAAAAAGTTATTGCGTTTTTTAACCAACACATGAGAAACGAAAATGTCACCAAGTTTATTGTTTAGCCGATATAAAAAGGTTTCTAGCAATATTTTCACAAATCATTTCACAACAAAATAAAAGTCTATATATTACTTAGGAATTAAACTATAAACTATTTCAGTGCAAATCTGATTGTTTAAAGACAAAATAGCCTGGTAATCCGAATGAAACATATCAGGAGCATATTGCGGAGGGGATTGTTGCTCCCAGCCTAGTATACAGTGGATCTGGTACTACGCGTACGATCTTCGGTCGTGTATTGTCTCTCAGAAACACAAACCTTAAGCCGTTGACGATCGTTGGATGCTTTCGGATAGATCCACCTTGAACTATTTGCAGTTGTGCGACGTATACTTCACTTTTATTATCTCTAGACAATCCAATCAGCAATGAAAAATTTATAAATAAAGAAGCAGTCAAAGAGAGACCAGCAGTTTCTGGCTTAAAAGCCTAAGGAATCTTAATTAAAATACATATAATGGCTATTATTTTGTTGGTAAATCTCTCAAACGGATTGAAACTAATTTGTATTTGATAACCACCAAAGTTCCTGAAATTTTCTTCTCTATTTCGTTGGTTTAAAAAGCACACGAGTCTTTTTTGATACGTGATATAATTTTAGATTATCTCAACATTATACCATTTTCATTCTTATCCTATACCTTTTATTACATAATCTCATTAACCATCACAAAATTATTATACGCTGTGGATGATAACTCAGTGGTAGAGATTGTGGAATCATCAAAATATATTTGTAAATTGGTTATAGAAAATGGATTTGAATACGAAACGAATTAATGTAACTCAACGTGGTGGTTCATTGTTAAATAATAATTTAGACTAGACCCCTAATTACGCTAGAAGAAAAATAGGCTTTCGTCACAGGCAAATGACAATTTAAAAGTATTCACATATATCAGCCTTTGATTTGCTTATGCTTAGTGTTATTCTGTTATCTTAAAGTAGGCTGTCAGACAGAATGTTACATTACTTTAGGCTATGTTGTGAGCTTGGATTTTTCCTTAGTATAGTTTGAGAGGTAGTCTCATACGTTACGCTAGGCTATGAGTTGAGATTTCACTGCAAGTTAGGCTGTAGTTAGATTGTTATCTTATGTAAGGTATTCATATAAATTGTTATCTCATGCTAGGATGGAGTTAGCTTTGTCTGTAGGTAGGTGTCACAAATACAATACCCACAAAATGAAGCTTCGCAGGGATGCGCACTATCCTCCACCCTCTTCAACTCTTTCATCCACGACATCTCCGCTGCAGCCGCACAACACACTCTGCAGCTAAACATATGACTCATCCTCATCTAATAACACACAAAGCACACACTCGCATCAGCTCGCAATCTGGAACTTAACATCACTACATTCTAACTCTGTATGCAACTCATAGATTGAAGCAAAGTGAACACCGCCGAACACTGGCATGGTCCACATTTGCGCAATTGCAGGAATTCACCACCCAAACTTACATGCATTACATCCGTCCCTCAATCGCGTATACTGTATGCTTTTACAGGCTTATACCGAATCTCGCATCCATTCACTTCGGCGCACTACAAAAGACCCCAAAACAAAGCTTCCGTTGCACCCACAGCACCACGATCAACCACCCCCACCATGAGACGGAGTTCGTGCCATTAAATTCATCTCAACATCTTGGGCAATTACCCATAGTACAAGATACAAGCCATCCATAAATCTTCATGCAAGACCTACACCAAAATCCACCGAACATGAGCAAAATTCCAAGAAAATACTACACCGAGATACTCTAAGAAATCCCCCTCCATCCCGAAATCAAGCGCCCTATCACTCCAATCCACACACTCAAAACACACTAAGGCATATAATCTAAGGCACCAAACCACCTCCTCAACGCCATTCCACTGGAAAGATCCGTCCACGCCAAAGAACGGATCACAATGACAAGGCACCGGTGCAGTCACAACCCCGAAATAAACACATACAAATACCGCACCGGCCTGACCTACACAGACATCTGCTCTTACCGTCACCATCAACAAGAAACAGCTTAACACCTATTTGCAACATGCCAACACAAGCACAGCAGCACAGCCGAAACAGAACCTCCAGATATGCAGATCATGGGATCTGTGATGGAACCCTGTCCTGTCCAAGGAGTTTATCGCGGCTCCTGTCCTAAGGGAAGGGCCCTAGCTCGTGGAAAGTTAGCTAAGTACATTTGACACATTTAGTCATGTCACACTGCGTGGATTTCGTTCATAGAAAGAGAGAGAGAGGAAGAATTTAATATATTATTATTTGACGAGAGATATATTGTTGTTGTATATTTAGTTATAAATAAATTAAATAGGATATTTACTAATAAAATTAATGAAATTAAAACCCACCCTCCCTTTGATAGCGGTTTATCCATCAACAATGATAGGTAGTTAGTTCACTTACAACTTCACTTCATGTGGAATACATTCAAGTGGGGCGGTCCGGCCCCACTTCAAGAGTGGGGTGATCGTGCCGTATCCAGTTGGAAATTAATGGCTGACCCCTTTACAACTCCTTTTTTAATCTTGCTCTCCAGGGTGCCTAGACGTTTAAAAACACAACCTTACCTGTTCTCAGTTATGTTAATTAACTTTATATATATATATATATATATATATATATATATATATATATATATATATATATATATATATATATAATTAAGTAAATGACCATGTTATTTGCAGGTTCTATTGAAGTCCACAGCTGTGGCAGCGTTATTAATTTTAACTTGTATTTTCTTAATATTTCTTACAAGTTTTTTAACGGGGTCTTCGAGGCGATAAAAAACATCCGCGAATGACATTCTTTATTCCTAGACGACTTTCGACCATATTTGTTTTTTTTCCTGAAGATGACCTAACATGGTCGAAAGTGGTCTAGGAATAAAGAATGCCATTCGCGGATGTTTTTTCTCGCCTCGAAGACCCCGTTAAAAAACTTGTAAGAAATATTAAGAATATACAGGTTAAAATTAATAACGCTGCCACAGCTGTGGACTTCAATAGAACCTGTATATATATATATATATATATATATATATATATATATATATATATATATATATATATATATATATATATATATATATATATATATATATTTATTTATATATATTTATATATATTTATATATATATATATATATATATATATATATATATATATATATATATATATATATATATATATATATATATCTATATATATATATATATAATTGGAAAAACACGACATTCCTCCTTTGAGCGACCCAAAGCTATCGGCCCGTGTGATTGGCGCGCAAACTAGCACACGTTACCCCTAAGCTTAAACGCTTGATATCAGTATGTGTGGAGAAGTGATACACAGAAACAGGGAAGCAGAGATCCTACTGGAGGTGACCCCGAGAAAATCAAAGAGAAAAAAGCCCCAGTACGATCTAATCTCCCTTGTTTCTGTGTATCACTTCTCTCTCTGTCTGTCTGTCTGTCTCTCTCTGTCTCTCTGTCTCTTTCTCTCTCTCTCTCTCTCTCTCTCTCTCTCTATATATATATATATATATATATATATATATATATATATATATATATATAGAGAGAGAGAGAGAGAGAGAGAGAGAGACAGACAGACAGACAGAGAAAGAGAGACAGAGAGAGAGAGACAGACAGACAGAGAGAGAAGTGATACACAGAAACAAGGGAGATTAGATTGTAGAGAAAAAAAGCCCCAGTACGATCTAATCTCCCTTGTTTCTGTGTATCACTTTTCTCTCTGTCTGTCTGTCTGTCTCTCTCTGTCTCTGTCTCTCTCTCTCTCTCTCTCTCTCTCTCTCTCTCTCTCTATATATATATATATATATATATATATATATATATATATATATATATATATATATATATATATATATATATATATACTCAGCAATGCCTAACAGCAATTATCTAAAGTTCTATAAAACATATATATAATTATATCATACAGCCTTGGCCAAAATTCTGAGTCATGTATGAAAAAGTGAAGAGTATGATTGAAACTCATTTATTTCATACTTGACATGATACAATATACATTTTTGCTTATATTCCATCAATAATTATTATTTGATATGTCCTCTTTTTGCTTTTATAAACACTTTTATGCGTTTTGTATACCTAGACTAAGTTGTCACAGGTGGTTGGAACAATTTTCCGCCACTCTTCAAGAAATTTAGTAGTTAATTCACTTTATGAGGAGCATTTGTGCATCCTCACTCTTGTGCTCAACTGTGACTACAGATATTGAATGTGATTGTGTTCTGGAGATTGAGGGGGTCATACCATAAACGTCACCCCTTTCTTTTCAAACCAACCCTTTGAGACTCTAGATGAGTGACATGGAGCATTGTCTTGTTGGAAGATTTCACCATCTAGTATGTCATCATTAAAAGTTTTACCTAAGGATGGTTGATAACCCTGGTCTAACATGCTGACGCAAGTGTTGTAATTCACTCTGCCCTCACAAGTGAACAACAATCCTGGACCTAAAGACAATTTGCAGCCCCATGTTGTCTTCAGGTCCAACGCTAATTTGGCTTTAGGGGCAAGGCATCTCGGATCATAAGCTTCGCCAAACTCCTTGACGAACATAAACAGCTCCAGGGATTCCAAATGTCTTAGGAGAAGTATAAATTTTACTGATCATTTTTGGTATTCAATACAACTTTTGGTATCCAATAAAAATGTGTATAATGGTAATAAGTTAGTGGAAAATAATGTAGAGAACATACCTCAAAGTTGCTTTCATCAGACCAAACAACTTCAGCCCAATCAGCATCAGTCCAATCATCATGCTCTTTTGCCCGAAACAATCGTTTCTTCTTATTCACCTGAGACATACAGCTACGGTTTCTTTCTAGCCTTGTATCCTTTGGGTCCATCTTCTAATAACCTTCTTCATACTATGCGTCTTGATATATATTTGTATATTGCTGCCATAAACTCAGCAGCTACAGCAGAAGAGAGTTTTTTCCTATCGGTCAAAGATTTTCTTTTCATCAATTTCTCTTCCCACGGAGTTGTAAACCTTTTGCGACCTTGAAGATCACGGTTTTTGAAAGAAATGGTCTCATTGTATCTTTTAATGGTTGTTTCTCGATCTTTCAATATTCTGGAAAATCTGACCTGAGATAATCCTTTTGGACAATGAAATAATTTGAGCTCTTTGAGCTTAAAGAATCTGTTTCTTCTGAGACATTTTTAACAAAGAAATACCACTTGTAAGTTAAGATAATCACTGAAAAAAATCGGAATAAACGTTAGTACCACACATTAAATGGCAGAAAGTTGTTCCAAACACTTATGCACAATATGCAACAACGCATTAAAGCAGCTGTAAAAGCAAAAGTAGGACACATCATATATTAATCATTAATAAAATATACGCAAAAAATGCATATTTGTATTATGTCAAGTATGAAATAAATGATTTTCAATCATATTCTTCACTTTTTCATACCGGACCCATAATTTTAACTAAGGCTGTAATTATCTGACTTTGGGAGAAACATTTTGAAAAATGTGACAAGAAGATTAATTTGGGCAACTCCACGTAGTGAAAAGCCTTCGACTTAGTGGCTACTATCTCTTCCCTATCCTTTTCGTTTCTCAACACCTTAATACAAGGCCAAATCGAAATGCTCCTTGTTAAAGTCTATTACTACCTGAGCCACCCCTACCATCTTCAAGTTATAGTTCTTACAAGACAAAGATGCACGCAAATGATGCCACATCGAATGAAACCCTTTCTACCAAAATTGGATGATTAATTCAAGTTTCTAAATATTCTGGATGAGGAAAATACACAAGACGACTTAGGAAAATACACAAAAATACCCCACCCCATATTCTTAAAAACTATATTTCCTTTTAGCCATATTAATTTTATTTAATTTCTTCTACTAGTAATACTATTGCAATAATATTATTGCTTAACCGTAGGGTATGGTCAATGAGTGAGAAGAAATAATGGAAAAACGAAGACCCAACTACCACAAAGTCTAGTATGTACAACAAATAATTTAGCCTAAAACTAGGAATAGGACCCTTGTTACCTGGTGTAAGCTGCTCTAGATAATCATCAAAGGATTCACAATAAGAACGCAGATACTCATGTATACGTTTTAGGAACTTGTATTGCGTTCGGTTCTCATGATCTCAACTAATTAGCGCAATTATTAATTAATGAACTGATTCTCAACAAATTTATCAACTGATTAGGAACCATTTACGCGTCAGTGGGTCTCTCTAATCGACACTTTTTTAAGATTTATAATTATTATTTCCCTAAAACATGATAAATTTGTTCTAAATGTAAATTCACAAAGTTGATTAATGATTTCTTGATTAGCGATGCATAACAGGCGCTTATGACCTTTTATGGGGATGCAAAACTATTAATTGCGAATAATCGACTGCCTTTAATTGATATGATGCTTTGAAGAAACGATAAAGCTGATCACTGGTTATCCGACCTCATTTCGAATCACGGGTCAGGGAGAACAAAGACCAAACCTTTAGAGAAATAAGAGTGCAAGAGAGATTGTATGTAACCAGAAGTACGTACGAAATCAAAATGTAGTACGATGAAGTAATAAGATGAGTTCGTTTTGGTAGAAGTAAAATATGCGTGTTTGGGAAAAAGATCGAAGAAACATGTGAATGCGACCGAGGGATTAGTTAATGGAAAAACAACATAAGCAAATGAAATGGAGTATACTCTTAAATCCGTGCTAGCAAGAGTAAATGGACTATATTTTACTCCTTACGAATCACTGCAAGCAAGGGAGATGGACATGCCGTCTCCTACTGCATCCATGTTAAAAAGACTAAATGAAGTGAAGCTTATTCCTCTTAAAACACTGGGTTGTCAACCGAAAAGGTTCCAAATATTTCTGTCAAGGGAATCTGATGTAATCATTTACAATATCAGCATGAGCGACTCTTCCCAAACATGTAAGCATATAGCATTAGGGTATTTAGTGAAAATAATTAGCATTGTATTAATGACCCCCTCCCTCAAATGCTAGCGAAGACCTAACGATTTGTCTCGTGAAATGAGCAAGAATGCAAAGAGTTCCAAATTGAATTACTGATAAATATTCCAGAATTGGCGGATGTTCTTGGAAAAACCAAGAACTTTAATGACAATGGTGTATTCAAGATTGAAGTGAAGAATTCTCCTTTAGAATTCTCTCAAGTCTTTAAAGGAAGTCATTTAAATCTTTCACAAATAGTGTCAGTGCGACCTTGGTTCTTCTACATCCTGTCTTTCAAAAAGACAATCCCTGAAATGTGTGGTATAAGACAATAGAAGAAGTTGTTATCAAACTTCTCATTTTAGGGGAGACATATCGCTAATACCACCACTACTGCTACAGAATTAAGGGGCCTCTTAGTAATTCAGTACAGCAAGGATTCTATTTCTCCTGTCAAGAAAATCCCTCCTATCGGATTTCGTTCAGGAGGTTCATTAAAATGATTAATCCAAACTTTAATCATTTCTTTACCTAACGAAAAACAAGGTATTAAGATCTGCGGTTCACTAGAATTAAACTAATGGATCAGAATGGAAATGGTTGTACGCTCACATTTGTATGCGTTTATCACTAATCCAATTGATACGAAGAAAATAGTCTGCCTATACAAAGCACCTCTTGTAACCATCACCAAATCGGTCTTCTAGATTAATTTGCATATGAAGAGTAAAGTTGAGGTAAGTTTTAATTATATACATCAAGATTAATAGGTAAATTGGCGTTGAGGAAGTGCCCATTTCACATGCAGTTTTATCTTTAGATTTTATGACAGGCAAAATAAAGGTAAATAAGTCATACCTTGAGCTGTGATACCAGACTGCTTGCCAGGTGATGGATCCTTATATGGCCTAAACTTAGGTGGTCTACTTTTCGAAGGCCTACTAACGGGGGGCCTTCTTGGACGTCTGTTGTCAAGAGGCCGACTGAAGGAAGGCCTTTCGCCATAGGTTGTATCATCTTGAGGTGTACGGTCAAAATGCCTATCACCAAATGGTTTATGGGCAAAAAGCTTATGGTCGGAAGGTCTATGACCAGGAAGCCTATTGTCAATAGGCCTATTAATATATGGTCTATTGCCGGGAGGATTATCGTTAAAAGGCATATTACCTGGAGGCCTATGGTCATAAGGCCTATCACCAAATGGTCTATGACGTGGAGGCTTAGCGTCAACGGGACTGTTATCGGAAGGCCTATTTCCAAAAGGCCTCTTACCGGAGGTTCTATGATCTGAAGGTGCATAATCAAGAGGGTTTGTACTAGAAGGCCTATGACCAAAAGTTTTATCGTCAAAAGGTCTATTACCTGGAGTTTTATGGTGATATGGCTTATCGCCAAAAGGCCTGTGGCGTAAAGGCTTATCGTCAACAGGGCTGTTATCGGAAGGCCTATTTTCAAAAGGTCTCTTACCGGAAGTTCTATGACCAGAAGGCACCTGGTCAAAAGGACTTGTACTAGAAGGCCTATGGCCAGAAGGCTTATCATCATAAGGCCTATTGCCAGAAGGTCTATCGTCAAAAATACTTGTACTAGAAGGCTTACGGCCAGAAGTTTTATGGTCCAAAGGCTTAGTATCAGAAGGCCTATTATCAAAAGGGCTTGCACCAGAAAGCCTATGGCCCGAAGGCTCATTGCTAAAAGGCTTATTATCAGAAGTTATATCGTCAAAAGGGCTATGAGCCAAAGGCCCATCGTGAGATGGCCTACCGTGGGAGGGCCTGTCGTTGGAGGGTCGGCCATTGCCCCGCCTCTGGCACATGTCCTCAATCGAGAGCTCGTAGTAGGTGTGACGCACGTCGTAACGGAAGTCCCGACTCGATCGGATATCTAAGGTAGCCGTATCCTTGCGCGAAAGAAGACAGTTCTCGGCGGTCGCATCGTCCTTGTCACTAGAACGAAACATGAAAAAAGGGGTTATTTTTAGCATCTTTTCTGATCTATGCAAGGATGTAATGTGTACTTTTTAGTACCTGTATTTTGACTATTTTCTTCATAGACGCTTCATATGAGTACTTCCTTCTGTTCTTCTTTATGTATGGAGAGATCAGAGTAAATTAAAAGGACAGTGAGAAACCCCTTAAAATAATTGCACTTCGTAATCCTTGTTAGTGTGTGTATGAAAGGAAAATGAATAGGAAAGAGTGAAAGGAGTATTTAAAAGAAAATTATTGCTAGACATTTGTTTAGGAGCTGAAATGCTCAAGGGTTGTAGAAAATGGATGTTTTGTTACATTTTTACAGCCATTTCACAACTTTCCTATCTCATTGGAGAACAGTTTAGGGAGGATTAAAACAAACCACTCGATGACAGCTACCGAAAAATGGAGCAGAATATAAAATTTCCATCCGCTCAATAACATTACCTAATTAGCTAAACTCTCCTCAAATGAAAAGTGTAGTTAGGAGTTCAAATGAATGAGGAATAAAATAGAGCATGACCTATAAAAAAAAATATAAGGTTGATATCCTTTAGTTATTAAGATTTGATACTCTAAGGATTTCATGAAAGACGTTAGGAAAAGAAATTCTTATGTTGAATTCAGACATAGTGAGAGGTAAGGATAGGGAAAAATTCCGTGGACGTGTTATTATTTTTGCTAAATCAACTACAATCAAGACGTATTATCATATTTGCTAAATCACCAACAATCAAGACGTGTTATCATTTTCGTTAAATCACCTATAATAACAACGTGTTATCATTTATGTTCAATTAACTACAATCAAAACCTGTTAACATTTTAGCTAAATCAATAACAAACAAGGCTTGGCATCATATTTGCTAAATCACGTACATCAAGACGTGTTATTTTTTTGTTAAATCACCAACAATCAAGACGTGTTATCATTTTTGCTAAATCACCTATAATCAAGCCGTGTTATCATTTTTACTAAATCACATATAATTAAGACTTATTCTTATTTTTGTTAAAACACCTATAATCAAGACGTGTTATCATTTTTGTTAAATCATCTGAAATCAAGACGTCTTATCATTTTAGCTAAATCACCTACAAAAAAGACGTGGTATCATTTTGTGCTAAATCACCTACAATCAAGACGTGTTAATATTTGGCTAAATCACCTACATTCAATATAAGTTATTATTTTAGCTACATCACCTACAATCAAGACGTGTTATCATTTTTGCTAAATCACCAACAATCAAGACGTGTTATCATTTTAGCTAAATCACCTACAATCAATACATGTTATCAATTTTTCTAAATCACCTACAATCGAGACGTGTTAATATTTTTGTTAAATCACTTACAATAAAGGCTTGTTATCATATTTGCTAAATCACGTACATCAAGACGTATTATTATTTTTGCTAAATCACCTATAATCAAGAAAAATTATCATTTTTTGCTAAATCACCTACAATCAAGACGTGTTATCATATTTGCTAAACAACCTACAATCAAGATGTGTTATGCTTTTAGCTAAATCACCTACAATAAAAATGTGTTATCATTTTGCTGAGTCACCAACAATCAATACGTGTTATTATTTTCGTTAAATCACCTACAATCAAGACGTGTTATCATTTTTGTTACATCACCTACAATAAGATGGGTTATCCTATTTGCTAAAAAACCTATAATCAAGATGTGTTAACATTTTAGCTAAATCACTAACAATAAAGGCTTCATATCCTATTTGCTAAATCACGTACATCACGACGTGTTATTATGTTTTGCTAAATCACCTAAAGTTACGACGTGTTATCATTTTTGCTAAACCACCTACAATCAAGATTTGTTCTGATTTTAACTAAATCACCTACAATCGAGACGTGTTAACAGTTTAGTTAAATCACTTACAATTAAGGCTTCTTATGATATTTGCTAAATCACGTATATCAAGACGTGTTATTATTTTTTCTAAATCACCTATAATTAATACCTGTTATCATTTTTGCTTAATCATCTATGTTGTTGAATGCCCCCCCCCCCCTTTTTGTTCTTTTCTAAGAGTGTATAATATATATTGATATCTGAATATCTTAACGAACAGACCGTTCCGAAACACTTAAGGATATCGATAGAAACCCAAAATACTCCCAAAATAAACTCATATTTTAACTTCATTAATTCACTACACAACGTCTAAACATTTACTACAGCAAGACTCTGAATATTATCATAAACAAGAATTAATTAAATTAGTTTACCCACAAAAATTATTTGATTCCTCTACACACAACAATAATATAAGAATTAGGCCTACGGACTCATCTGGAGTTCAAAGGGCCTTAGAAATGTTATTGACTCACGACGCGTGCCGTCTTGCCAGATGTAGCTGGGCGAAATCACACGTTTGTTTTGGCGAGGGTGGCAGCTGGAGGGTCCACGCGTTCTTCCGGGGGGGGGGGGAGTTCTTTAAGGACGAGAACAAATACGGTGCTTTATGCAACACCTAGGCAGTCGTGGTCTCTCTGGCGAGAGTGAGTCAAACTTGGTTCTTAAATCAAGTTAACTTGGAGGGCTGTGTGACCACCGAGTAACGAGCTCGAGGAGGAGCTTTTCTCCTTCGTTACTTCAAGGGCGAGGATAACGTAGGGAGGTTTCTCTGGCGAGAACAAGTTACTAACAGTTCGGTTTGGTAACCTGGAACTAGCTCAAGGATGAGCTTTTTCTTAGTTCCAGTCTTCTCCAAGGGCGAGTATAACGGAGCGGAATTTCTCTGACGAGAATAAGTTGAACTTGGTTCCTCACCAAGTTAACTTAGGAGTTCGGTGTGGCAACTGAGTAACGGGCTCGAGGGGGAGCCTTTTCCTTCTTCTTTTCTTAATTCCTCAGGGACGAGGAATATCCCTGGTGTTTAAGGTGCACCAGGATAGGGGAAGTATCTCTGGCGAGAGTAAGTTGAACTTAACAAAGTTAACTTATCGTTTGGTTTGATAACTTGGGACTAGCTCGAGGATGAGCTTCTTCTTAGCCCCTTAAGGTAGGTAGCCCTGCCTCTCTTGCAGGGTACTTCTTGGTCTGGCGACCCAAGTAAACTACCTCTCCAGTCTCGGTAGTTCGGTTTGATCCGAAGACTTCGTCACCTAGAGACTGACGTATACTACCACGATTTTCCTCAGAGTTCCTCATTTATACCTTGTCACCCCACTGGGGGAGTGGTAAGGGGGAGAGGGGCTTGAGGACGGCCCCAGGAGAGTTCTTTTAGCCAACGGTTTTTCCCAAGAAGTCAAACGTCGGATCCTCGTTAGCCTTCGAGATTGGGAGAAACACGTCTCCAATTCCTTATTTGACGTGAAACTGGATCTCACTCTCCTGGGGGAGATCTTACATTTTGACCTTTAGGGTCTTTCATGGCACCGAGTTTTGCCACGCTGCGGTTACGCTTTTGACTCGCCGATGCCTGGGCTGGATGTCTTTGCGCTAACCGCCTTGGGACTGCACCAAGAGTGAACGGGGGGAGGGGGAGGGAAAGTGACGATTCTCCTACAATCTGCATTCAAGACGTGTTATCATATTTGCTAAATCACTTACATTCGAGGCTTGTTATCATTTTAGCTAAATCACATACAATCAAGACGTTATCATTTTTGCTCTGTTGCCTACAATCAATACGTGTTATCATTTTAGCTAAATCACATACAATCAAGACGCGTTATCATATTCGTTAAATCACCTACAAACAAGACATGTCATCATTTTTACTACATCACCTATAATCAAAGCGTTTTATCATTTCAGCTAAATCATCTACAATCAAGACTTGTTATCATTTTTGCCTAATGTGCTTTATTTGAGATGTTTAATCAGAGTAGATTCTTTAGGTTAATTACTATAGATATAGTTTTTCACTTAAGGTTGCTACATATCGGATTTATTTGATATCAATACAGTCTAACTATACATATCAAATTGAAGATGAAACGCGATATTAGTATGAGTGGTCGACCTTCTCATCCTACACTGATGGCAAATTCAGTTCTGCCATAAATGAGGTACAAATCATTATTACTGACTAGTTACTTGAAATTAAAATAGATGGTTCTTATTTATTCTTATTGGTCAACTTTTGCTTACCAAAAACTTTATAATTTAAGCTATTTTACGGCATATTTATCTAAAACAACAATCTACTCTATTTTAGTATTCTTTTTGTACAATGATTAAACTAGAGTTATGATTAAGTTATCATTGCATTTTAATTACCAGTAAATGACTATTTTGTATTAATCTTAATGGTAAATTTATATCTCCTGATTAACCTAGAACTTCTTTACTTCTCTTTTTTACCTATTTATTCCTATTTTACGTTTTCTATTTGCCCTATTACGATTCCATTCCAATACATAAGTGTAAGTTGTAGAAGGTTACTAACTCATTAACCTCTTAGATTTTCTAGTAAAATGTATCAAATTTCTATAAATAATAAAATTATAATTTCCTAATATGCGAATTTTTTAAAAACGTATGAATAACATGAAAATTTTGTGTCTCATAAATAGGACACCGGGCAATTTGGGGAGTGTCCTGTTTCTAGGACGTTGGACGTTATAGGGGTATTCACGTACTAAAAATGTATATAAGACATTGACGTATTAAAAATTGGGCGGAGTTTATAAATCCTCTTTCAACGATGCGATATAGGTCGATTGATATTGGTAAAAGGATTAAGAAAAAGCAGAAAATGAACATAAATAGATGAATGATAACCGAATTAATCAACGAGCAATATTGAAGACGTTTTGCCTTAAATTACTTTTTTGAGTGGCATCGAATTAAATGGAAGGACAAGAGACATAAATGACATTCCTAATGTCATTTATGTCTCTTGCAAGATTAATGACATGTCTGATTTTCTAGAATAAAGTTTTATATAGTATTTAGTAAAGTAATGCTTCTTATTATCATTTAGGAATACTAGAATGAGTAATTCATACATTTATCTTTGAAATAATAAAAAGTATTGGCTATAATCTTCTTCATTATTCACCCCTATGTCCTCCCATCTAAAGATGACATTAGATATGTTTTACTCTATGAGTTTCAAAAAGGTGCCAATGCAAGTACGGCCGTAAAATGCATTCACAACACTTATTGAGATGATGCAGTAAATAAAAGATGTGCAGCAGGTGGTTTGTTTACATTTCCGAAGTGGGGATTTCACTATACAAGACGGCACAAAAGAAGATCGTCCAAGAGAACTTGATTCCGAAGAGTTGGAAGCTGTTTTGATTTAAATCCTGCTACAACTTCTAGAGAAATTGTAGAACAAATAAATGTAAGTCATACGACTGTCCTACGCCAACTGAAAAAGATTGGAAAGGTTCCAGTGATTGGTAAATGAGTTCCTAACGCACTGTATAACGGTGATCTGCGGCAACTTCAAGGACTATTTTGGAGCAGGATTGTTTCTGGGGGTGAGAAGTGGATCCTTTAGCAAAACATTAAGAGGCCGCCGCTCGTGGATCAGTCAAGGAAGCAGAATTCTCAACAACCGAGAGGAGGACTTCTTCCAAAGTAGATCATATTGAGTGTATGGTAGGATATTTAAGGAATTATCCATTGCAAACTGTTAGACTCACTACTGCAATCAACTTCGTCGTTTGAAAGCCGCTTTGGGCCAAAGGTGACCCTCCTTAGTAAACAGAAGGGGCTTCATCCTCCCTCGCCATAATGCTCATCCTCACACAGCTCGAATGACCAAAGATCTCTTGGAGGAGGTCGATTGGGAAATATTGCTTCATCATTCAAATTTTTATCATCTTCTTTCTTCTGATTATCACTTGTTTAGGGGATTAGATAACTATTTGGATGGTCTTAGGGAATAAAGAAGAGGTTTAAAACTATTTGGATTCATATTTTGCATCCAAACCTAAAAAGTTTACATTCGTGGCATTTTAAATTAGTTGAGAGATGGATTAAGGTTGTAAAAAGCAAATGAGGTTCTTATGATTAAATATTTCCATAGTCATAAATTTTTCATTTTCATATATACCATAAAACCAGACATTAATTTCGTTCTAACCTGATAAATATTTAATAAAACGACCAGGAAATGGTTTCCCCACTTCCCCCCTAAGGGGAAGCTCGCGCTTCGCTACTAATATTAAAATTCAAAACCGGAAAAAAAGCAGCCATGGTTAAATTTTTATAAATTTTCTGAACTTCGCCAATTATAATAATTTTAAAAAGAAACTCTAAACTAAATTTCCCCCTTTTTAAAATGTTACGTTGCTAAAATATAGAGTTATAGAAGATATATAAAAATAAATTTCCTAAACTTCACCATTTGTAATTCTTTGGGTTTAAAAATTTTTACAAAATTTCGATACTTATATTTATTTCTGAACTTCACCATTTTGTTTTTTGATATTATAAAAGAATTATTAAAAATAACTTCGATAAAAAACATAAGTCATAACCAAACTAAGATGAAATTATTATTCAAATACTAAACAATATCCCCTTCTTAAATTATAGAGTAAGTGATAAAGATGACAAGACCCAAAACAACTTCACCATGTTTAAAACAATATGGCAAAGCAGAGCGAAGCTATAGTATTGGAAAATGGATGAAAGATATGTACGTCCTACGAGTGAGCCATTTACAGAGCAATAGACCACGAGTGAATAACTACGGGGACCACTGACCCTTGGTACTCGGAAAAATCGGATCTCTTGGGGAAATGGACAGACAGTTGGAGAGTTAGAGGAAGGTAACCAAGATAGGGGTGAAAGTTAGATATTTGGGTCACCCTTTCCTTTTCAGCCGTGGACGTGATCCTCCGACCGGATAATGACATTTACATATATATAATGGCACGCCCTCCCAGCCCCAGTGTATAACTTGAGAGTGTCATGTGTAGCATGAGTCGGCATGTGTGCCACACCAGGCTCATGCATGCAGAAGATCTGCGACCATGTCTCCCTCATATTTCAACTGCCTCCACTTAGACCACTTTATAGATCTCTCCTTATAAGCCCTCGCCGGGCGATGCCCTCGTTGATTCTACTTTTACCAAAAAGATACCATTTTGAGGGAGCAGACAACCAGACAACCGATTAAAGTAACCAGGCGTAAACGAGCTGAGTCGTATCAATGATCCCAATTTTTCAAGGAGCTACCCTTTGGGGAGGCTTGCAACTGAGGTAGAGCCCATTTGTCTGGGGGGGGGCGATATTGTTACCCAATTTCGTGGGAAAATGAAAAAAATCCTACCATAAGGACTAAAAATGGAGTGTAAACAAGTGTCAATATAAATAGATACATGACTGATACATGTACATAAGGTGGACAAATCGCTCGCTAACCAGCGATCTTTTCCACTCAAACCATCCTTTGTGGCCAAATTCTATGGAAATTTGTTCTATAAACTGTTCCTTTCTATCGTTATTTATCTACAAAACGTCCTATAGATTAATATTAACTGGCACGTTGAAAGTAATGGGAGGAACAAGTTTACTAAACTCCACTACCGAGTCTTCAAGAAAGGCTGATAATGAGATCCACACTACAGGTCTCTGGCACATGTGAATGTACTGGTGTTGTTTTTGTTTGTTTTCTTTTACGCGTCCACCTGGCGATTCTCAGCAAGGGCATAAGTCGCAGTATAAATTACTATGATATAGTGTCAACTAAAGAGATGTAAGTAGATCAAAGGATAAACTGAAGATTGGACCCTGGTGGGCAAATTGACAAATGTTCCTACTACCGAAAGGAGTCAATAGTCCAGTAATTTTAAAAATTCATTACTCTGGAAATTATTTAACGATAACTCGTTTTGCTCTGATATCGAACCAACCTAACCTTCCCGTCAACCTAACGTATCCTTTTAATTTTTTTTTAATTCTCAAATTTCATCACAAACTCTTCTGATGTTGGTTATTCCATTTTTCTTAACTACTTTTAATAAATAGAAAAAATACGAGGAAAGATAATCATACCTCTCACACAGCTCCTAATGCCTAATTTATAAGCCTTGTTCAACAGTTAAATTGAGCAATTCCTACTTTAATCTCTTTGAAGGAAGGAAAATACAATAAAATCTTGCAAGTTCGTTCGAATATGCAACTTCTTCCACAGTGCCACTTCGATAATTCATGGTTTAAAAGTAGCTAACCTATCATAATAAAAAACCTACTTAACCTAACCTAATATGATCCACTAAACACAACTTAACTTAACCACTAACATAACATAACATAGATTAACATACTTAACCTAACCTAACGAACAACCTATCATAACATAACTCACATAACTTACTTAACCTAATCTAATGTAACCCACTTAACCCAAGATAACTCACATAACCTACCTAACCTAACCTAATCATCTCTATCTAACCTAACATAATTCACATAACTTACTTAAACTTAACCCATCATAAATCCCCTAACCTAATTTAACCCACATAACTTAACACAATTCACTTAAAACACTTAATCTAACCTAATCTAACCCACCTAATCTATCATAACTGACCTAACTTACTTATCGTTACCTAATCTTAACCACAAAAACTCACCTAACCTAATTGAATCCACCCAACTTGGCATAACTAAACTAACCTAGTTAATCTAACCTAATCTAACTCACCTAACTTAAAATGACTCCCATATCGTACTTATCGTAACCTAACCTAGCCAACCATAACCTAACCTAACCTAACATAATTTACTCTGACATCTCTCCTGATCTAATCTATCCTAGCTTTAGTTACCTAACCTTATTTAACCTTATGTTACCCACCTAACCAACTAGTCTAGTCTAACCCATCTAACGTAACCCACCATAACCTCTCTTAACCCTGATTTTTAAAATTAATATTTCATTAAAATTATAAGACGAAAACCAGCGAGAGCATCTCAGGCAGAAAGCTCTTAGAGAAAAGAGGGTTCTTTAAAAATGTGGTAAAGTTAGGGTACGTGAAACTTTTAAAAACACAGACCGAATTGTCAAGGGAAAAGTCTTCTTGGGAAGCAAGAGATTGGATGGGTACGCAACTCTCCGGTCGATGCCCTTCACCAGTCTTATCATCTCTTAATATTTAATCTCATTTCATTACATTATATTTGAACTTTTAAAACAACATCTGATTATTGTTGACTATTTTCTTAAGATCCATCAAAACAAAGGGTGGGAGAGAAAGAGGAGGGGGAATGAGGATAGAGCCTCCCTATCCTGTCTCTGGCGAAGCAATTGTAGTGAAGGGAAGGCAAAGTCCTTCATGTTTATTACATCAGCCTTGGAAAGCTGGCTAAAGGCTTCCTCTTCCTACCTGTAAGAAAATGACTTGCAGTAGATGAAGCTTTGCTTGCACGCTCTCATGCATTCTTCCAGGGAGTCGACGGCTTCCTCCTTATCAACGTGGATGTATTGAAGACCCATACTTTCGCCCTTCAAGATGAAACATTCTGAAAAATTTATAATTTTGTTTAGCGTTTCAGGATGAAACATTTTGAAAAAGGTGCATTTTTTAGCCTTTCGATATAAACATGCTGAAAATGTGTAATTTTGTTTAACGTTTAAGGATGAAACACTGAAAAATGCGAATTTTTTTAGCGTTTCCGGGTGAAAAATTCTGCATAAAATGGCTCGATAAAGGAATTACAAAAAAAAGGGTTGTTTGGGGGAAATAATGCCGTGACTAAATGGGCTTTCGAATCATTTTTGTTTTTCATGGGTCTAATGGATTCAAATGCCCTGATATTAGCCTCTTTTGTAAACAAATGCCTTTGAAAATCGCGCTGGTCTCAGCAAACACCGTCCAAATAAATCTCAGAAAAATAAATGCCGTGATAAATAGGTAGGAAGAAAAAGGAAGAAAGGACAGAGAAATAAATAACAGGAATGAACAGAATAAATACGAAATAAGATTAGGGCTAAAAATAAGTATTCCAAAACCTGACCAAACTATAAACTAGGACGAGAGGTCGCTTTGGAAAGCCATAGAAAAATCTTTCACCTAAAGTTACTCGGATTATGAGTTTGAAAAGTCAAACAAGGAGTGACAATAAGGATGAATGTGGCTAAACTTATGTAGTCATTCTTTTCCTATTTTCACTAGGGCGCTAAATTAAATGGATCTAAAACCCAGGGTTTTTCATTGTTTAAATCTGAAAAGCAAAAAAAAAAAACACATCCTTTTCAGAGAAAGAGAAAAGAATACCATATTTAGAACGTTCTAGTGTTAAATGAACAAAAAACGTATTTCTTGTAAAAATAATTTTATTAAAAAGAATCTATTTTCAGAATGTTTTTAGCCTAAAAAATAAAAACAAATCAGGATTCGTCCTAAAGGGCTAAATATTTTTTTAACAAGCTTCATAATGCCTCATATTTAAAGGGCAAAAATAAATTTTGACAAATGGTATTATCGTGAAAGCCCAAGAAAATACCCTGTTAGGATATTTAATGCTAAAAGGCTAAAAAAAACATTCAAACTCTTTCGTTCAAGTTGAGAAAAACTTTTTCAGAACGTTTCATCCTAAAACGCTAAAAAATGCTCATTTTCAAAATATTGCATCCTGAAACGCTAAAAATGCCCATTTTTTCAAAATATTACATCCTGAAACGCTAAAATTTCATATTTTCAGAATGTCTCACCCTAAAACATTACATACAAGTATATCATCCCATTACGTATATGATCTTTTTTCTTCAGATTCTTTTATTACGTCATTTGTTTATTTCGATTCACTTATCTCGCCATTTGTTTCCCTAAGACTCCTTTAAGATCGCATTTGATGTTCTAAGAATTATTTATTACATCATTCCTTTTCCTAAGTTGATTTATTATGTCATTCACTTACCTATGACTGATTTATCATAGCAAATAGTTTTATTATCATTATTTTCCAACGTATTTATTTTTCAGTGACTTTTATTTTTCACGGTATTCGTTTTTCTTTGATTCATTTGTTGACGTCGTTTAGTTTCATTAGACCCCATTTTCATGGCATTATTCTTTTTTTAGACTTTTACTTCATTTTCCTTAGGCCTATTTATCTCTGCATTGTTTTTAAAGACTCATCCCAGCATTTTTTTCTTAGATGAATTTATGACGAGATTCATTTTCATTCTTAATTTTCAGAGTATTTCTCTTACTTAGGAAGATTTATCATATAATTAATTTATTTAACACTTAATTGTTAAAATTCTCTTTTCTTAACCCAATTTATGAGGGGAATAACATGTTATTTTTTTAAACCCATTTATCACGGTATTTCTTTTCTTTTTTCTTGGGTTCACTTATTTTCGCATTTTCCTTCCAGGGGCTTGTTTATTACGGCATGTGATTATTTTGACTAAATTATCACATTTGTTTTTATTATCACAATTTATCACGGTTTTTTTCCATTCGTTTTAGGTTAACCCATTTATCATGACATTTGGTTTCCTTAGGTAGATTTTACACAGGATTTTTCTCCTTAGACCCGTTTATCGGGCCACCTGTTTCCTAGAACACAATGAATCTCAACATTGTTATTCTACGACTTATTTAGTTCAGCATTTCTTTTTTTTGCTACAAAATCATTGCTTTACTTTTACTAAGAATTAACTCTCTACTTCTGATGACCTTTGGCGATTGTGTGCCCTATTCACACCCCAACACTATCTCTAGTTACGTCACTTTCTTTACAGACGCTTTTTATTAGGTCCATTTATTATTGCATTTGTTTTTTATACGATCTTATCGCATTATTATTTATCTTAGTAGCATTTATAATAGAATTTATTTCGTTTGGGCTATTTATCTCGGAATTTCTTTTTATTTATTCATTTGATGGATCAGATTTTTTCTTAGACTCATTTTAGACGTTTTTCTATAAGTCAATTTCCATAAGTACAGAGGTCCTTTTTTTTACATGTCCTATATTCGAAGTTTAATAAAATCAAGGAAAATTAAGTAAAAATAATAAAACTTTGTGATCTTGTTTTGAATAGTTATAAGTCATTAGACATTAAAGGGATAATTATTTTATTTATTTTTGTAGAAGTTATGCTAGTTTTAGTGAAGCATTGATTTTTAACAAATTTTCGCTGAACTTTCAGATGTTTATCGAATATTAAAACCAATTTTATTTTAACTATTTTATTCGCTTAAAATTAACAAAAAAAAAACAAAAATAATAATTAGTTTGAATAATTAACATACTAACTTAATTTATTTGATGATTCTTGTCTTCTAATACTGACCATTCTTCTCATAACATTCATTTACTCGTGCCTAAGTTGCTCTCATCACCTTTTTCCAAGTTCTTCATCGATGTTATTAATTTCTTTAGCGATATTATTTTTTAGTTATTTGATACTTCTAGGATTATTACGGTAAAGACGATATTTTAAATATCCCAATAATAAAAATCCAATGGTTTTAGATCGGAGGATCTAGGAAGACATTTAAATTCACTCTTTCGGGAAATGATTTTTTCCTGAAGTTTCATCTTAACAACTGCATTGTTTCATTCTATGTATGTGATGTTGCACCATCTCGTTTGAAAAACAGTTGTCGTCTATTTCGAAGCATTCAAAAGTTCGGTAAAAAGTATTCTTTAAGCATGTGTCAGTATCTTTTGCCATTCACAGTGACTGAATTTCCATTTTCATTCAAATAAAATACGGCCAATGATCTTCTGAGGTATTATCGCACACCACACAGTGGTGTTTGCAGGATGCAGCTCTTTCTGGTGTATAGCTTCTGGGTTGTGATCCGACTATATTCTGTTGTTTTGCTTATTATTGTATCCGCTGAGATGAAAGTGCGCTTCGCCAAACATTATCACGGGTATTAAATCAATTTTCGTCTAAATCGTTGTCTTCTAATTTTTGCACAACTTGAATCTTGTATGGCTTAAGTTTCAGTTTGTTCTTCATTACATTGTATGTTGCACTTTTTGAAAATCCCACTTGTTCTGATCTTCTTTCCAATGATTTTTGTAGTGACCGTTCGATGTTTTGACGCAACTCTTCAATTTTATGTTGTTCTACGCCTTTTCTGCCAACACGCCCTTTTAGTCCACCTTGTGCACTACCGGTGGCTCGAAATTATTTTAATTAGTCTGCATAGCGCTTGTCGGGATGGTACGTCTTGTGCTCCTTCAAAAAATGTTTCTTTCGTCTAATCATTTCCAGGAGCTTCCATGTTTCCAGTTTAAAAAATTTCTTAATAATGATTTTTACTAGAAAGATTTTCTCCATTTACAGTCTACGACTGACTATGTTGCTATTAAATTTGTTACTTCACAATTTGGGGAAAGTTTTGCTAGGTATCGAGCATTCCCAAAATCACCCATTTTTAACAAAACATTTTAAGCTTTCCGTTCTAGCAAAAAATGACCGATTTACTAAAACTGGCATAACTTCTTCAATAATAAATAAATCAATTAACGATTTTGAGAAAGAAGAACTTACAACTACTACCAACAACCTCTGAAAGCTTCATTGTGATCACAAATTATTCTTGATTTTATTTAAATTTAAATGTAGGGCATTTAAAATAAAGACACTGTATTTGTCATTTATCTTTTCCGATCCTTTCTTAGACATAATTTCCAATGGAATTTTTTATTTCGGCCTCTTTTATATTGACATTTTTTAATTTTACTCATTTATCACGACATTTGTATACCTTAAGCTCAATTGTCTCCCTATTTATTTTCTACGAATTATGAATCACAGCATTTATTTTACTACTTCTGATTTTTTATTGCATTTCTTTTCCTTATCTTCATTAATCGTGACATTTATTTTGGACTCATTGAATTTGTTTTCTTCAGATAAATTTGTTGCTGAATTTGCTTTCCTTAAGCTCATTGATCTTGTCACTTGTTTTTATAATTAAATTACCAGGGCATTTATTTCCTAAGTTCCAATTATATAAGATTTCATTTCCTCAAACTCATTTATCATTTGATTTTTTTAATAAAGAAAAATTTGCATTAGTTTTTGTTTTACTTAGACGATCAATTCATCAGAGTATTTATTCTCAGTCTCTTTATCTCGGTATTTGTTTTCCTAATACAGATTTATCCCAGGAATTGTTTTTATTTTATCTATTTAACACGGTTTATGTTAATATAGGGGCATTTATTGCGGCATTTGTTTTTCTAAGAACAAAAAAGATATTGTGCGAGTAGGCATTTGGCTTTTGTCTTGATAAGGGACATTTATCTAGTAAGAAATTTGTTTGGACAGACCATTTGATCATGACTTATTTTAAACAGACTGTTTTAGACAGGGATTTGCTTTAATTATACTCATTAATCAGGCCATGCAGATTAGTTTTTGAAAGCCATTTATTATCCAATATACTTAGGTTCGACTATTATATCTATGGATTTTTAAAACTTGTATCGCTGTATAATATTTATGTCGGACCCTTTTATCAAAACAATATATTTTGTTTGGATTCAATTCCTATGACACTCCACTCACTTTTCATAGATACTTATTGTATATTAGGCCATTTAATCTCCTGGAGCCCATTTATCACGTCACTTTTAGTCGAGTGCGAGTGCCCATTCTAACGAAATTTGAAACCTTTATGTGTTTTACATTCTCTATCGAATGATATATTTCCCAAAGTCCTCCCAAGGCTAGCCAGGAAAATTTGTTTTGGCAATAACATTATAACTATTCGGTCGATCCTAACGCGATTTGAAACTCCTATGTTGTTTTAGATTCTCTTTCGAATAATATAATTGCCAAAGTCGTCCTAAGGTTAGCCTTGGAATTATTTTGTTTTGACAATAACATCCTAACTATTGAGCCGATTCCAACGAAATTTAAAACTCTTACGTTGTTTTACGTTCTCTCTCAAATGATATAATTGCCAAAGTCCTCCCAAGGTTAGCCAGGCAATCATTTTGTTTTGGCAATAACATCATAACTATTCGTCCCAGTCTAACGAAATTTGAAACTCTTAGGTATGTTTCACATTTTATTTCTAATGATAGAATTACCAAGTCCTCTCAAGGTTAGCCCGGGAATTATTGAAAGTTTTTTAGGTCGTAAGGTCATAAATCAGAATAAGTGAGAGAACGCGACTTTTTGTTCAGCAGACCTTGTTTTAAGAATAATATAGCAGAGCAGTGAATGATTTTTCTCAACCCAATTATCTCGGCTTTTTTTCCCTAAGACTTTTATCTCAAGACATTACTTTTCCTTCCCTTAGAGTAATTTATCACTGCATATATTCTACTGTCACTTTTTATATCGGGTCTTTGGTTTTCCTAAATCACATTATCAGGCTATTTGTTTGCTTAGGTTTATTTTCCAAGGCATTTATTTGTTTTGGTCTGATCTGTCTTTGCATTCATTTTTCTAAGGGTAATTTTTTCACCATTTTCTTATCCTAAATTGATTTTTATCCACATTTGTTGTAAAAGACTCATTTGTAATACACTTTGTCTTTAAATCGGTAGAGCACGATACTTTTTACGTAAGGGTCATTGAATACGAATATTTTCCATCGATTTGTTTTCACGGCACTTGTTTACCTAAAACTACTTTTTTACAGTTTTTGTTATAATAATAATAAGTTACCATGCCATTTCTTTTCCTTATAGTCATTTACTCCGGTTATACTTAGACTCATTGAAGACAGCACTTGCTTCCTAAGAGTCACGCTTCACATCATTTGTTTTCGTAAGAGTCATTGACACCTGCATTTGTTTTCATAAGACTCATTGACAACAGCATTAATTTCCCTAGGCCTCATTGACCACGGGATTTGTTTTCCTAAAATTCATTGACCATTTAATTAGTTTTCTTTAGAATGATTGATAATAGTATTTGTTTTCCTAAGACGCATTAATCAGACCATTTGCTTCCTAAGAATCATTGACAGTAACATTTGTTTTGCTAAGGTTCATAAACCCCGGCATTAATTTTCCTAAGACTCATTGACCACATTTATTTCATATGACTCATTTATAGTGGAATTTTTTTCTATGACTCATTGACTAGATCATTTGTTTTCTAATGCCTCAGCGACCCAGGAATTGGTTTTCATAAGACTCTTTGTCAACGGCATTTATTTTTTTAAGTCATTAGCCACGACATTTGCCTTCCTAAGACACATTCACCACAACATTTGTTTTCCTAAGAGTAATTGACTACATCATTTTTGTTTCTAAGATTCATTGACACAGACATTTGTTTTTATAAGACCATTGACTTCTTCTTTTATTTTCCTGAATCATTGACCATATCATTTGTTGTCCTAAGAAACCTTCACCACGACATTTGTTTTAATAAGAGTCATTTACCACTGCCTTTGTCTTCTGAAGACATATTAACAAAGGTAATTATGTTTTCTTACGGTTCATTAACAAAGGCATTGGTTACCCAATAACTCATAGACCACGGCATTGGTTTTCCAGAAGACACATTGACCTCCGCATTTATTTTCCTATGACTGATTTACGGCATCATTTATTTTCCTAGGACTCATTGACCACGGTATATGTTTTCTTAGGTTTATTGGCCACGCCATTTATTTTCTTAAGACTCATTGACCATGTCATGTTTTCCCCTAAGACTCTTTAGCCCCAGCATTCGTTTTCCTAAGGCTTATTAAACTGGCCTTTTTTCTTGACTCATTGACAATGGCATTTGTTTTCTTAGGTTCATTGACCACGCCATTTATTTTCTTAAAACTCAACGACCATGGCATTTTTTCTCAGTATTCGTTTTCCCAAAATCTTCGAACAAGTTATAAGTTTTTCTAAGACTCATTGAGAAGAGTTTTTTATCTTTTAAGACTCAATGAACACAGCATATATTTCCTTATGACTCATTGACCACGATATTTATTTTCCTATGACTCATTAACTACGTAACTTGTTTTCTTCAGACTCATTGACGGTAGTAATTTTTTTCCTAAGACAAATTTTCCCCAAATTTGTTTTTCTAATAATCATTGTCGACTGCATTTATTTACTAAAGCCATTGACCACAGTTTTTCTTTTCCTAAGACTCATTGGCTATGTCATTTATTTCCCTAAGGCTTTTAACATATAATTGTTTTCCTAAGACTCATTGGCTATGTCATTTATTTCCCTAAGGCTTTTAACATATAATTGTTTTCCTAAGACTCATTGGCTATGTCATTTATTTCCCTAAGGCTTTTAACATATAATTGTTTTCCTAAGACTCATTGGCTATGTCATTTATTTCCCTAAGGCTTTTAACATATAATTGTTTTCCTAAGACTCATTGGCTATGTCATTTATTTCCCTAAGGCTTTTAACATATAATTGTTTTCCTAAGACTCATTGGCTATGTCATTTATTTCCCTAAGGCTTTTAACATATAATTGTTTTCCTAAGACCCATTGGCTATGTCATTTATTTCCCTAAGGCTTTTAACATATAATTGTTTTCCTAAGACTCATTGGCTATGTCATTTATTTCCCTAAGGCTTTTAACATATAATTATTTTCCTACGACAAATTGGCTACGGAATTTTTTTAAGGTGCATTGAGCAAGGTATTGCTATCCTGAGAGTCATTTACCACATCATTTTTCCTAGGGCTCATTGACAACGACATTTGTTTTCCTACGACTCATTTAGCACGGTATATGTTTTCGTAAGACTCATTGACCAGAACCTCTTTTTATAAGACTCATTGATCACCTTATTTCTTTTCCTGAGACTCGATAAACACGCCATTTTATCACTACTCATTAAGCAGGGCATTTTCTTCCCTAAGACTTATTGACCACAACATTTATTTTCCTAAGACTCATTGAACACGTCATTTATTTTCTTTACATTCTTTGACCACATAATTGGTTTTCCTCAGACTTATTGACCACATCATTTGTTTTCCTAGGACACCTTAGCCAGGTTATTTATTTGGCTAACTCTCATTGACTAAGGAATTTGTTTTTCTCAGGCTCATTGTCAATGGTATTCGTTTTCCTAAGAATCATTTTCCACAATATTTTTTATTCTAAGTCTCCTTGACCACGTTTATTTATTACTCTCTAAGACTCTGTGACCATGGCTATTTGATTCTATTACTCATTGACTAGAGAATTTGGTTTTCTATAACTCAATGACGAAAGCATTTGTTTTCTAAGACTTTTTGACCACGGCATTTGTTTTCCTAAGATGCACTGATCAGGTTATTTGTTCTCCTAAAACTCATTAACCACGGCATTTGTTTTCCTAATTATAATTGACCTCAGTATTTCTTTTCCTGAGAATCAATTACAACTACATTTGTTTTCCTAATGTTCATTATCCACGGCATTTCTTTCCCTAAGGCTCATTTACCATGGCATTTGTTTTCCTAATACTCATTTGCCACTGCATTTGTTTTCCTCAGACTCTTTGACCACAACATTTAATTTTTTATTAGTCATTGACTAAGGCATTTGTCTTCTCAAGACTGATTAAGTATAGTATTTGCTTTCTTAAGACTTATTTTCCTTAGAATCCTTGACCACAACATTGCTTTTCCTAAGACTCATAACCAAGGCATTTTTTTCCTAATATTCATTGATCACGGCATTTATTATTCTAATACCCATTGACCTCAGAATTTGTTTTCCTAAGACTCATTCACCACAGTATTTGTTTTCAAGGAAGAGAATTTAAAAAGGATCGAGTACAGATCAACCAGGATTCTCATGATGCAAATCATCAGATATTGAAAGATAATTTTAGAGATCGCGAGATATTGAGAGACAATTAAATCGATGGATATTGCATGCGATATTCAGATATCAAGATATATTCAGAGATATCTCCGATATCAGGATATATTTTAAGATATTTTCAATGGCTGATATTTTTTTGAGAGACCCCCGAGTTCAAGAGATATTGCGATATATTTTAATACGCTAAACGATATTAACAGACAGATTGTCTCTGTATAGATATATTGCAGGTTTTCAGTAGAACGAGAAATACTGAGAGACGTTACAGAGTTAAAGAGATATTGTGAGATATTTTCAGGGATAACCATCTATTGATAGCGTCTTAGAACGACATGAAATATTGGAGGACATTTTAAGAAACCGAAAGATTTTTAAAGACGTTGCCAAGATCAAAGGACATTGAGAGATATTTTCAAGGACTACGTGCTATTTAACGATATGAGGTATTGCAGAACATTTTGAGAAGCCTAGAGCATTTGACCGACTTTGCCGAGATCAAGAGACATTGAGAGATATTTTAAAGGACTATAGGTGACATTGAGAAATAGTGTCCTAGAACGATATGAGGTATTGCAGAACATTTTCAGAAACCGAGAGATTTTGAACGACGTTGACGAGATCAAGATATATTGCGAGATATTTTCATGGACTACAGGATATTGAGCTCCCTAGATTGAGAGATATTACAAAAAAGTTTCAGGGACCTTTTTTATAATTTAAGGAGCTCATCCGACGACAGTATACCATGGTGCAAAAGTCACTGTAATCACGCTATATCCTAATACTAAGCTAGATTAAAAAAACAAAAACAAGTAAAAACCTGCAAAAACAAATAACAAAAATGCTAAAAAAAAAAATGCAAAACAAAAACAAGATAAGCAAAAAAGCAACAAGAAGGAAGCGCGCTCCCGTGTTGAAGGGAGGCCCGCCTCCCTCCGGCGTAGGAGCATGCGACCTTCAACAAAGAGAGTCAAATAAAATGTAGGAGGTCAACTTTTTTCCGAATAGTCATATATTCCACAAGTCTGTGTACACGAACCCGTGCATAGTACAAGGATCAACAGGTAGAAACTCTACTCATCCGAGTACCGAGACAGGTAACGTGCGCGAAGGTCACCCAGAATGGGACATTCAACAAGAAACTGCCAAACAGTCTGGGGGATAACGCAGTCGTCGCAAAAGGTACAACCGAGTGTTCCGTTAAATGGCGGAGCGTCTCCCGAGTGTGCACGATTCGAAGAGCCTATAAAGCAACTTGAATCCGTCGTGACAATGGGAAGGTAGGTCCGTGAAATTAGTCGCGGTGCTTTAGTATGCAACTTTAAGTTCCCCTTTGGCCTTCTCCCATCTTTTTTGCCAAGCAGCCCTGAGTGCTGCCTAGGGTTCTGTCATTTTATCCCTGTGAGCAATAGCAAAAGGCTAGTCTTGTCGTCTAGTCCTCACGGACTCTTTGGCGCTCTCATCGGCGCACTCATTCACAGAAACTCCCACATGTCCTGGAAACCAGCAGAAGATAATATCGACATCCCTTGGCAAGTGGAAACCGTGGCGTTACGGATATCGCGAACCAGGAAATGTGGAGATTATAATGCCCCAAGAGCACTCATGGCACTTTTTGAGTCGCTATAGATTACAATCCGGTCTCCGATCCGGTCAAGACGCGTTATATCCCGTACCAAGCACTTTATTGCAATAAACTCGGCCGTGAAGAGAATGGAGCGCCTGACATAGCCCCACTGACTTCAAACAGAAGAGATATGGCGTGGAAACTTACCCCTTCCTGTGACTTGGAGCCATCCATATACACTGGAATGGATCTAGCGTGACACGAAGTGTGCTCCAAAAAGGCTGAAGGTAATATTTCCGGCGCTGTAGAAGCTTTGGAAGCAGAGGCATAGGCACACATAGTCTAAGGTGGTACCCTTGGGGACAGGGGCGTCCGGGGAGGGACAAGGGGTACCAACGGCACGAGAGCTACACCGAGCTCTTGAAGGAGTTTCCTATCCCTAAACCCAAAAGGCTTACGGCATGAGTGGCGTCTCCCGATGGCACAGGGAGGTACTGGGCTCACGCGTCCAGGCGAATAGAGCACTGAGCACGGTGCAGAGCAAGTGGCATCTTCCCAGCATCGACAAGTAGGCTATCAATGGGGGACGTACGTAAGGTTCCGGTCGCCAGGCGGAGGCCGATGTGGTGGATCGAGTCCACCTTGCCCAATACACGCTCAACTGCAGATGAGTAAAATTCACATCCGGAGTTAAGCTTCGAACAAAAATAAGATCGATGAAAAGTAAGGCGGTAGCCCTATCAGCTCCCCCGGAGCTGAACGTCAGGAAACGAAGAATGTCATGGTGCAGGTACAGGAGATCTTAAGGCTGCGAATATAAGCCTCCGAGATAAATCTTCGGTCAAAAACAAGACCAAGGAAACGGTGCGAATCCACCACTTCTAGGCGAACCACATTTAGAAACAAGACAGGGTCGCGATGGTGCCGTGGATGGCACCAAGGAAAACTGAAGCCTGTCCACTTTGGCATAGCGAGAGACGCGGTTCAATGCCTGTTGGAGTCGATGCTCCAAAGTTGGAATCTGGACGCACCAAAAAAGATCGAAGGGTCGTCCACGTAGAGCGTAGCGAGAACATCTTCCGGCAGTACCGAGGTGATGCAGTTGATACTCAGGGCAAAAAGTGGGACACTCAAGTCAAGAAACTTTACTGCAGGAGAACCTCTTCCTGCTCCATTGGGTCGGAGAAGGCTCCCCCCACCCGTAGGCGGAATCGCAGAAATACAGATATAAAGATAGGGAGGCGTCTCTTCGCTCCCATCTTATAGAGAGTCTCAATGATACAGTGTCGCCATGGGGTATCAAAGGCCTTCTCCAGATCGAAGAACACCGTAGCGTAGTACTGTCTACGAAGGAAGGGCTCGCAGGCGGCATTTTCCAGTTGGAGCAGAGCATACGAAGAAGAGTGTAACTTGCGGAAGCCGTACGGTGCAGAAGCCAGATGGCCTCCGATGTCCAGAAAAAAGGCTACTCTAACATTTACCAATTTCTCCATCAGCTTGCACACGCAGGCAGTTAGAGAGATTGGGCGTAAACTAGACGGGGCAGAATTATCTGTTCCCGGTTTGCGAAAAGCGAGCACAGTAGCAATTCGCCAGAAGTCTGGGGGGATATCCTCCGCCAAGATCATGTGGAAAAATCTAACAGAAAGACCATGCCTCTCTCACCCAGGTGTCGAATCATGGCTTACGGGACATCGTTAACACAAGGGACGAAGAGAGAGCGGAACGCAACTCACTCAATGCGAACATGTCGTTGAAGGGTTATCCGTCTTTAGAGGTAAAGTCCAGTCGGCAGCCTACAGCGACATCTCTACGCACAGTGAATGCAGTGAAAGTAGTCGCGAAGGACTTCGCCACGGACGCAGTTTCCGAGATTGTGGTCCTTTTCTCTTGGGGAAATGGAAAGGGTCCTGCGAATACTTGCCCCGAATCCTTATGATTCGCTCTTAACCTCTGCTAGAGGGGTCTTCGCGTTAATAACGCCACGTAATCCCACGAGGAAGAGCGACGGGAGTGCTTCGAAACATACCGGAACCGAGCCTTAGCTCGACTAAATTCACCGACCGTGAAATCCTTCGAGTAGCTCTTTACTGCATATAGGCATACCGTTTATGTTTGAAGGCTGTCTCAAACTCGTCTGACCACCACGGAAGTGGTCGACGTGTAGAGCATCTATGCGTTCTTGGAATAGTAGTCAGATCCACGGCGATGAAGTTGCGGACAAAAAATTAAAATTAACGGCATAATGCATCTACCTACACTCTTTAACTGGGACAGAGAAATCAGTCAGTTCCTTAAATTCAGACCACCGCGCTCGCGCCAAGCATGACTGGGGAGGGGGCAGGGCATTTCTTAGGCTGCAGCGGTCAGGAAAATAATATATGAATGGGAAACTGATCACTACTGTAGACGTTATCGAACACTCACAACCCCAAATCAGGCTGTGCATACAGAGAGCACAAGGATAGATCAAGCCAGAAAAATGAAGCCATTCTCGGGCAGTGATGCGAAAACTCATCCATATTTAGGACACCTATCTCCAGCTTATCATTCAGGTCTACTAGAACCTGACCCCTTCGATTGATCGACTAGTCTCCCGAGGAAAGGTCTACCGTTCAAATCCCCTAGTAAGAGAAAGAGCCTCGGCAACCGTGACACGAATCCGCCTAAGTCTCTTGCTTCGGAGTCGGCTGACGGTGAAATGTACGCATAAATAACAGTATACCTCCTTATGATGGAATCGATACCACTTTCCCTCACAGTAGAGCCACGGGACGTTGACCACAAACATCATGGCAATGTAGACGCCATGGTTCAAAATTTTAACCACCTCTTTCTCGCCCCTCCTCCCGATGAGAAGATGATCGACCTTCCGAGACCACAGAAGGCGCTTATCAGCTCAGATCGGAATGGAGACCATAGAATCTGTTTAAAACTGCAAGATTTCCCTTTAAAGCAGGTATTCAATTTCACCTCAGAGGCGAAATTAGAGGAGCGTTGCCCAAAATCCAGAAGGTGTCACCGGGCCATCCTTTACGACACCCTGAGAAAAAACCGTTGAAGGAGGAACCTTCATGCGTCCTGTCCACAAATCCCCCTCCCCTCATACCCCTACCACATTGGGGTGACGACGTATATATACCAAAAAGTTTGAAAAAACGGAGTAGAATACGTGAGTCAGCAAGGCTACGAAGTTCCCGGCAAGAGGCTATGGCTACCAAGAGAAGGGTCTAAGAAGCAGCTCATCCTCGAGCTAGTTCCTGGTGATCACACCGAACTTTAAGTTAACTTGATAAAGTTCAACTTACTCTCGTCAGAGACCCCCCCCTCCCTATCCTGGTGTAGCCTTAGGCACCGAGATAGTCTTCGCCCTTGATGAATACCAGAACTGAGACGAAGAATCTCATCCTTGAGCCCGTTCTTGGTGGTCACACGGAACTTTAAGTTAAGTTGGTTTAAGAACCAAGTTCAACTTACTCTTGTCAGAGAAACCCCTTCCATCCTGGTGCATCTTAAATCACAGAGATAGTCCTCGCCCTTGAGAAAGACCCCAGAGTGCACTCCCTCCAGCACCTTCCTGAGTCAAAGGATTCAAGCATTGGCTCATCGCTAGCCCGCGCGAATTATTCCCCAGAGTAATCCGAAGAGAAGAAAGGAACATTCTTTCACTATCCCGTGGTGATATCATTTCCTGCCGAAGGTGTGTGGCCCCCCATCTACCACACTCGCCAAAGTCCGCTGTGGCTTTAAAGCTATTTCGTCTGCACCAAACATCTGGAAGAGTGGCACGCGTCATCCAGACAATAACATCCCTGAGGTACAGTAGCTCATTGAGTTCAAGGTCAGACTCAAACCCAATTCAAGAGGGATCTACAAAGGTATTTAAACTTCGGTATCCGTCCGGTAAAGGCCGTCGGCATTTTTTTATATTTAAGTGAGCGGTGGGTCAACCATCACTATAACTTCAAGTAGGTCAATTTAGAAAGCCTTACTTAAACATATTGAAGTCATTTCTGTGTATTTATTGTGTAATATTTCTTAGGTTCATGTTTATTTTGTTTGTTTTAATTAAAGCTTTAGTTTGTTTTAACAAATTTTTATTCTATCCTCGAAACGCTAAGTATGGCATAAGGAACCCTCGAAGTTAAATAAGCAATAATCAAGATAACAATAAATAAAATAATAATAATTAAAGATATATAGCACTCTTAGAGAGATAAAACTTCAATCACGGAGATTTTTTATGTAGTACGTAAACAACCCATACGTACGAATTTCTTTCATCACTCGGTCCTTCCTATACCACGACACTCCTATTCAGGTGTAGCTGCACAGCCTCTGCCTGAAGGAGGTATTCAAAGCAAATAGAAGAACAGAGACATCATGCTGGGTTTGAATAGTTCATCTTCCTCCCGAGCCCCCATCCCGTGGTCGTGCGGTCGCAAAACCTTTATAACTCCAAGGGAGGGGGCAGGGAGTACGCTATCACCATGGTCTCACGCAAAAAGATAGCTAACGGAAAAAAAGAAGCCGAGCCTCCGCAGCCCCTCCCAGTGGTTGACCCGGAAATGGCAGAAATTCCATTGAAGAAATATACCTTCCACGCCTACCTTGGAGCAAAGGGGGAACCTTTTCGAATAGAAGACCCTCACGTAAATTGCCTTACGCTTCTCGGATCAGAACTCTGGGCGCTGTTGGCCGAACAATTCGCTAAGACGCTCTTGCCTTCGAGGACTTATTGGGGGAGGTTGGGCTTGCCATGCGAGTCCTTTCCTCCCTCCGCATCGAAACCTTAGGCAGACGGGGCGGCACCGGGTGTGGGAGTCTTTCCTTTGGAGGATCCACTGTCCCGGAGCAACCCAGCACAGCGATGGGTGGGGTCGTAGGACCCGAAGCTTCTTTGGTGCTGTCTTCCTTTAAAGGGGCAGCTTTTGGAACCCTTGATCACGGCCTCACGACCATTTTTAAAGGTATTAACTAATGTGAGTCTAACGACTCGGTGAAAGCGCGCAGCCCTTTCCCCTTACGGGAAACGCTCACTCTGGGGAAGGGAGTTAACCCTGCTTTTAGCCGAGGTTGGATATGAACCCTTGGGGCCACCAGCTCTACCAAGGGAGCGCCCTGGTGAGTATAATCCACAGAAGTGTTCCAATTGGTTTTGGAAACGACCGTGCTCGTAGGCCAAGAGTGGCCAGCAGCAGAATGTTTCCTTTTTAAGATTGAGGCATAAGACATCCTAGGCAACGCCAGGCGCGCCAGGACCAAGTCATTAGCTTCGCGGCTAGGAGTTTCTTCTCCAGAAGATCCGCACCACATTCCCTCGAAGAAGCGGGGTGCGCCTCTCCGCAATTGACACACTTGGCCATACACTATAGGGACTGATCATGTGCGGCCTTTAAACAACTTAGGCATAATTCGGGTTACCCCGAATTTGCAGGTCTACAGGAGCATTTCGTATGGCCTAAACGTTGGCAGTAGTAGTACCTTTATCTCTTATCACGAAAGCCTTCACGCGGTAGTGATACCAACTAGCATGCACCGACGAGTGTATGGGTGGGTCTCAAGGCCCCCTCCCTGTTTTTCCGACCTTAGCCGCTCCATAGTGAGCTTGCTCTAAGGTGATATCTTCTTTGGAATATTCCATGAGTTGCCTCGCGTAAACCACTTCTTTAACGAAATTAAGAGTAGAGTGCGGCTTCATGTTTAACGACGTGCCATCAAGTGTCAGAAGGGCACTAATCATGGCCGCCTCGGAGGGAACCAACGCATTCGCCATAAGGCTCTCGTCCGAGAAACGGGTCACCTTCGGCTCTCTACCAATCAAGCTAGCTAGTGATTTCCACTGATGGAACATGTAGTCCTTGGCTAGCATGCTGCTAGCGTTTGAAGCCAGGAGGGCTCGAAAATGACAGCTAGTCTCTCATTGAGGGGTGCCGACGTAAAGGGGCTCCGCTCGGCGCACTTGCGACTTTATTTTGGTATGAGCACCCCACCCGGGGAAAGATCGGGAACGAACGTGCCAATCTTGGTATAGTCGCTTCCCAAAACGGCAGCGGACCCGTTTTTCCTGGATCTTTGGCGGAGGGCGAGTAACCCTTTATACGAGAAGAGGGTTGGGAATGAACCCGCTTCTTTTCATCACCGGAAGAAGCACTTTGGCCGAATAGACCGGCTTCAGCAAAATCCCTCATTGAAATGGAGGTCTTAGATGCCAAAGGGATGCAGACGGGGGAAAAGATCCTTCTTCTCTTTGTGAGTCATCAGGGGCCCGTGCTGTTTGAAGAGAAGCTTGCACAATGGCGGACTCAGGTTCGGTGTTTGGCACCGAGTCCGAGTTCGACCATATGGAAGATCCTATGCTCTGGGGCTGCGTCACTTCCGGGACCATGTTAATCTTAGGAGATCTTCCATTTAGATATCCCTCTAAAACTTCATGGATACCATTCGGGGTAACTTTTCTCTTGTCTATAGCCGGTGACCCGGCATCCATCTGGGTAGAGAGGGTGTCAGTCACGCCAGCCCCCTGTAGACTGGAAATATAAAAGTGCAGGATTGTTAGGAGCACGGCTTGATTGGCCCTGCTAACCCTTGCCCCTGTAGGGGGATTGGCCCTATTGAGCCGCTTCCATTGGGAGGGGTTAATTTTAGGCCACCTGCCTGCTCTCTTGGCATTTCCTTGTGAAAGTAAAGCAGGGACTCTCGCTGGTAAGAAGATGGAGTCGCCCAAGGGCGCCTCCAGAGAAGGAGGTGAAGAGGAGTCCACTACACCCCTAGGCCTAGGAGAGGAGTAAGTCTCCTCTCCGTTAGATGTTGGTTAGAGGAGCCCCTTAGAAAGCACAAGAGGGGCCGGGCCCTCTTTTTCTGATTTGGAGCTGCCCGAGAGCATCTCCGACGATGCTAAATGAAGCAAGGTTGGGTAATGCGGGGTTTTAGTTATCCATGGCCATTAAGTAAGATTTCACCACCCTTGCCTCTGAAGTCCAATACTCACCCCAACAAGGAAATGGCACCAATGGGCGCCTTTGATTGGCACCGGCCACTAGGACTGAATGGGGTGGAATACGCCTTCTCTATCACATCTTAAAAAATTCCGGACCAAATCTTACACATGGCCTGGTAGGAATAGTCAGGATGACTGATCCAGCTTGGTGACCGGCATCTAAGCCGTTATGGTCACCACGCCTAACATCTTGCCATAGGAGTGTTCAGTCTTGTGGTTCAGGTGAGTGTCGGGTCATGAGCAGGGGTAGAATGGGCCACCAAAAGTGTTGAGTAAAGGTGAGTGTAAAGTGACAATGGAAGCAGAGGGGAAGATGAGGGAGAGTTGGTACAGGAGACGGAGATTAGGGCTTTGCGTAGGAAGAAAGAGTGATATTGCAAGGTATTTTTCGATTTTAAAAGATATTAGGATTTTAACAAAATAAAAGACAGTGGAAGACTTCCAAAACCGAGTGATTTTTTGAGAAATCTTTCGATAGCGAGTAATTTGGAAAGACATAATCACGAATCCGTGAAATTTAGGGACAGTTTTCATGGTTAGGAGGTTTGCGACACGGTTCCCGAGATTGCACGCAATGAGTCAAGAAAGGAGATGATGTAAACAATGGGAAATTTTATGTCATTGTGGAAAACGGAGAAGGGCAGTCAGATAAAGAAAGTAGATTAAATATAAGAACAAGAGAATGAGAACAAAGAATGACAACGACTTTTCAACCTAAAAATTACACCAGATTCGTACATAGAGCACAACTACTCATAGGTAGTAATTTGTTTGTACAAAAAGCACAATTACTCAAATATATTAATTTGTTCGTACAAATAGCACTAGCACTCAAAGGTACTAATTTGTTAGTACAAAGAGCACAAGTACTTAAAGGTATTAATTTGTTTGGGCAAATAATACAAGTAGTTAAAGGTACTAATTTGTTCGTTCAAAGAGCATAAATACTCAGATGTACAAACAAATTCCTACAAAAGGCAGAAGTAATTATAGGTACGAATTTGTTCGTGAACAGAAAAAGTTTTTAAGCTAGCTAATTGTTCGTGCAAAGAAAACAAGTAGTCAGGTTGTAGGAAATTGTTTGTACAAAGTACACAATTATTCGGCGATGCGAAAGTGTTCATAAAAAGAATACAAATACTAAGATCTACAAAATTGTTCTCGGAAAGTTCAAAAGTACTCAATGGTACGAAATCTTTCCCACAAAGGGCTCGAGTAGTCAGATATAGGAAATTTTTCGTGCAAATCGCATTAATACTTAGAGGTACGAAATTATTAGCATAAGGAATTAGTGATGTGGATTTGTTAGTACAAATAGCACAAGTACTCCTAAGAACAAACCTTTCGTACACTGACAACTCAAGCAATTAAAAGTATCAATTTGTTCGAAAAATGAGCCTAATCCCACAAAAGTTCACTGTTTTCTTTCAGAAAACACTCAAGACTACGAACTTCTTGAAGAAATTGCCTACTTGGAAGGTTTAGTTTTGAAATCTACAAATTTGTTCGTACAAACACCGCGGTAATCAAAATTTCGAATTTCTTGCAAACTCAAAGATACTTTAACTTTATAACTTTTTCGTACAGGACCAAACACAGATACTGAAAAGTACAAACTTGTTTGTATAGCAAGCACGGCCCTCAAAAGTAGGCGTTTGTTCATATAGAAATGATGGTACTCAAAAGTACCACTCCAAAACTGTTTAAGATCGTCCTCTCTTTACCCATAACCTAGGAGACTATAGGCCTTCTTTTCAATCTTATTAGGAAGATGCCACAAGCTAAATATGTTTACCACTTAGTTACCACCTAGGAATACTTTCCATCATTGGTCTGGTCCCCGGATTGGTCAGTCTCACTGTCATCTCATCCACCGGTTTAGATTAGAAGCCCCATTCGGCCGGGTCGATGGCCACTTATAGCTGTAGGTTGCCACTGAGATATGCACCAAAGAGTGGGAGTGGTAAAATTATACAAAGCCCACATCACTAAGCGATGCTACGACGCTAATTGCCCATATTCCTATCAGAGAATGGTAATATTTTCTAAACAATGGAACTTTTCCATTCTCATTTTCCTTTCAATGGAATAAGTTACTTTCTCTTCCGTCCATTCTATACGTCTCTAATTAACTCTAGTTCTAGTGTCCAATTTTTATTCACTCTTTCTCTCTATTCGACCATTTTTATCATAGTTCTTTGTTACGCTACGTGTGGTCATTTTCCAGGGCTTTTCATTAATTATTAACGAACAAAAAGTATATGAAAAATTTCATAACGATTAAATTTAACAGAATAACAAAATATATTGGAAATAAAAGACGAAAAGTAAAATAAAAACAAAAATTTAGGTTTTTTATGCTTTAAAAGAGACAAAAGATGCGGAGAATATTCATATACTCTCGGGAGCAAAGAATCCAAGAAATCATTAGTTTTCGAAGGTATTTTTGAGATTTATTTTTAGGTTTGTGGAGGAAGATACGTCATAAATGCCAATTTTCAATGGTTTGCGAGGCATTTCTCAGTGACATCTGGACCTGATTACTTATTTTACTGACCTATGTAATTTTCTATAGATTAGTATTTAGAAATTATTGGATTTTATTTTGGGTACCTAATTTAAGTGACGACCTAATCATTTTTTTTTAATTTTCCTTTCAAATTTTTTTTCTCCTTATATATTGAAAATGCTACATAATCTATTTTATAGGACTCCCTGAGTAGACATACGACCTCCAAAATAAGCAATGATAAGCTAAATGGTGGGGAAGGAGGGAGGGGGTGGGCGTCGCCGGCTGGAGAGATGATTCGGATTGATTTTTCATGATCAGTTGTCATCGCCCCGACACATGGTCCGGGTGCCACGTTAATCAGTAGCTCCCAAAGGAGAAGGGACTCCCAAACCATTGAAAATTGATAGTAAACTTGGCACTCCCAAATCATAAATGAAAAAGTAGAACCCAAAGTTAAAAAAATAGTACCCAATTTGGGGTGTGTGGGGTAAATGGCAAAAAAGGAGTATAAATAAAGAATTAGCACTAACACTATAACTGCTTCCACCATATATAAAAACTGATACCATTTTTTTTAAGGAACTGGTGCTTAACAAAAAAAAACAGACTAAAAACTATATTTATAATGTATAAATGAAAAATTAGTACCACCCCCAAAACTGGTACACTCGTATAAAAACGGTAATTATTCCTTTTCAAAATCGTACCCTAAATCAAAAAGGAACTGGTGCCTGAGGTCAAAAATCGATCGTACGGCCTTTAAATGCAATCGGGTAATGCCCATTATTGCCTTACTTTAAACTTAGCTTGAAAATATCAGAAACTCGGAATTGGTCCACCTCTAAACAATTCAAGCCGCAAAATCGACCTGGGAAATTGAATCCAATCATAAATTTTAGGTCTCAAAATTCACCCAAAAATCTGTCCCCATTTATCATCATCAACAACTACCCTTTCACACAAGGGAAGGTGCACATCAGCTCCACTACATGATGGGATGAGGGCCGTGAACTATGAGTGGTGGTCACTAGCTCATTTAGAAATTTAGACACATATATATGGGGAACTCACAAAAATAGGGAGTGAGGAATGTAATAAATTAAAAAAATGACCCACAGGAAAGCTAAAAGACAATTTTCTTTAACCAGTTGGTTTTGGGGGCATCGTTTCTCTAGTTAGACCGCCCCCCTGCCCCTCTTTTCCACTTCTCTCCTGGTTTAAGGCGTAGCAATTATATATATATATATATATATATATATATATATATATATATATATATATATATATATATATATATATATATATATATATAATTACTTATTAATTTACCATGTTTATTAAAGTTTATCTAATAATGAACTAAATAAAGTTAGAAAATCCTAGGAATTCCCATTTCTTTTTCCTTTAGGACGCTTATACACTTATATATATATATATATATGAAAGATAAAATAATCAAATACCTTTAATTTGCGAGTATGACTTGCCATAGGTGAAGACGGGAAGGTGAGTCAAGATGGTAACCCACAGGTAAAGAGATTTGGTTCCGGTCGAACTCATTTTCACTTACAAACTCTCCGTAACAAAAAAATCCTCATCACACGCATCTACACGACAAAATCACGGTCGGGATCTAAATTAATCCACTGCAAGATTAATCGAACCGATTTATTAAAATATAAATCCACTTTGCATTAGAAAGATTCACTTGAGTCACAATGTTTTCAGGTTACTCGGACCAAACCAGGATTACTTATCACAGATTAATCCAATTTTGTCCATGGATTAACAGGGTTCTGAGATTTACCTTCGAATGCGGACGAGTTTTTGGTCCTAACAGAGGAGGCCAAGAGGGGTGAAGTTCAGACAGATAAAAAAACCCTACAAAATATAGGAATCAGCAAGAGGGAATCTCACGCATGCGCCGTTGACACGGTGCCGCGTAGATCGAGGTTGACCACCCGTGGGTGGGGGAGTTCGTAGGACTGAGACAAGGACTCAGCCATACGAGCTTAGACGATCCACCTGTGTGTCGACGTGTAGCAGGGCCATAACGTAATGTATGTACAGCGAAATTCGGAGGTGGCCATTTTGCGGAACAAAAGAGTGGCTGGGAAACAATAGGCGGTGGAGTGAAGAAGAACAACGGGATTTTAGCGATCGGACAAGGGCGGGGGGGAGTGATGGGTGAGGGAGAGACAGAGAGGGAGAATGCGATAAAAAAGAGGGTTCGAGAGCATGTGTGCAAGTCACAGGCAGAGTGAGAGAGAGAGAGAGAGAGAGAGAGGGAGAACAAGTGAGTAAGGGTGAGTGAGTGAGAGAGAGTGAGAGAGAGAGTGGGAGAGTGAATAAGAGAGAGCGTGAGAGTGAGTGAGAGAGAGAGAGTGTGAGAGTGAAAGATTGTGAAAGAGAGTGAGTAAGTGAGAGAGATTGAGTGAGTGAGAGACATACAGATAGAGATTGTGTATTTGAGTCAAACAAAGCAAAAAAAAGAGAGTGTGTGTAATTGTCGGCGCACATACGAAGGAGAGAAAGAAGGGGACGGAGGGAGACAACGAGAGCCAGCCCGAGGGGGAGAAAAACCAACAGGTAACCCTAACTAAACTCTCACACGCACAAACATAGAGCCAAAGGGGGAGGGGGAGGACTTTGTCCGCATTAACACTTGTATTTTGTACAAATTCGCTGTTTGATGGCATTACACGCACCCTCCCGACACGAACACCCCCGTTTGATGAGGCTCGTCAATCTCTTTCATCTATTTTTTCTATTATTTCCGTTCCTTGCTTTTTGATTTCTTCATCTTTGTCTTCTCTCATTTTCTCTTCTCGAGACTACCTATACCCAACTTCCGGTGAAAGAGGGTATTAAACTTTTCCTAAGTAATACTCAGAGAAAAGTATATTTTGCACACTAGAAACTTCTTTATCAAAAAAATGAGAGGAACCACAAAGAGGTTATTTTAAAGGCCCCTTATCTGGCGAGGAATAAAAGGAAAGAAGAGAAAAGGAATAATCCTAAATAAAAAAGGTTGAGAGAAACTTCCGTAATTAGGAACTTTCTTGAGAAGTTTGCAATTAATCCTTTGATACCCAAATTAAATTTTTATGTAGTATAATAACCCTTAAATAAATTTATATTAAGAGTCATACTGGCTTGCCATTATGTGATTCCACAGTGTATCTTAAGCCGTTAAAGAGCTAAAAGAACGAGGCATTCACGACCACAGCGTAATCAAGGAATTGAAAATTTCAGAACCAATGACAAATATTAATTCAGGATTCGGAATATAATCCAGCAATCATTCTTTAAAAGAAAATTCAGAGTGTCATTGCTAATTAGGATACTCTGAGTCACTATCGGAATATTTGGCATACAATTAAACTCGTCGGTACTGAATAATATACATATACGTCCCTCAATCGACTCTGAATTACGTAGCTTTGATATCTATTGAATAATTTATCCTTCAAATTCAGTGTCATTTTCTTTGCTCATTAGCAACCCTCTAGGATCTGAATCCCTGACACGATAACCAACATATACCTAAGCTTAATATAGATACTGAATAAATTATACTCATCAGCAATTGATCCTGAATTAAGTACCCTTGTCATCTACCATTAATTTCTCGATATTATTAACATTCATATAGAGGGAAATTCAGTGTCATTTCCCATGATATTTAAGATCGCCTTGGTCAGAATCACGGTGGGTAAACGTCGCCCGTATCTTTGGGTACAGAATAATAATAATTATCGATCACTTTTATCATCATCCAACAACGAGGAAAATTGAACGGCATTTCTAGTTATTGTTGTTATCTACTTAAAAGTAAGAAGCCGAACCAACGAGGGCATCTCTGCCGCGTGAAGAAAGGTGTGTAAAGATAATAGTGAACATGGAAAAGGTGAAATTGCGGCGAATAGATATTAAAGCAGATCAACCTGTTGGTGTTGGGTGTGGTAGGGCACGCAATCCTTCAGGTGCCTGGGGAAGATAGTTGCCTTACTATACTAGACACCCCTTTGAACGGGTGTCATTTCTCATACTAACTAGCACTCTAACGATCTGAATCAGTTAGAGGAGAGCTAACATATAATTAAAGTTATGGGTACTGAATTATAATTCATATAGATCCGCAATTAATTCTAAATTAGGTTTTGAATGTCTCCGTAAATATTTGATCCCGAAGAGTAACATCACCTCATTGAAAACGGTAATGAAATGAAGGTGACACAAGATGCAGAATAATATACATCCAATCCGAGGATCCTGAGGAATGCCTTTTTAACCTATTTATAGGAAATTCAGTATCGGGCATTGTAAAGAATGATAAGGCGGGCTAAATAATATTTACGAATTCTCCTGTGATCCTGATTCAAGTATCATCTCATTCACATCAGATTCAGTCTCATCAAATTTCCTCAATAATTAAATACGTTAAAGGTCATTTCAATTTATTCAAAGACGTCCTGTGAGAATTAATTATAATTCCTCTTTGATTTTCTCTAATCCTTGCAGTTGATTACAAATATTCTATAATTACACTCCAAAAACCATCCGTTTAAATCGATTCCGTTTATAGTAGAGCACAAAGTTAAACGCAACCTCACAAGTCAAGGAAAAACGCTTAAAGAATATCACCATTTCGTCTTAATAATGAAAACACCAGACTTTTCCCAAAATGAATAATGAATAATCGTCTGGAATTACGAGAATGAATAATTAGCATATTACTTTCACCTTCAAATTACCATACAAGAGTGCGAAAGAGTATATGCAAATAAATTAGAATGAATTGTAAGGAACTGTTTTGCATATTTGGACTTCATGTCCATAGGGCCGTAAAACTGGATTATATCACACAGGAGATGGTAAGATCCTTTAAAACCACAAGGGTCCTCAATCCGTAATGATTCTGCACCCAAGTAAAAATTAAAGTTCTTTGTAATTCCTAAAGAGGTCAACGTGGACTGGTGTCTCAGTTAAGGTGGCTTGTATCTATCATGCACAAGATGGTAAAGTTCTTAACAAATCTTAATTTTGTAAATCTGTTTTTCTCTCCCACTCAGCTTATATCTACCACATACCAGGAGAGGGAGAAGTTCTTTATAACCCTAGATACCCTCAAAGGAAGGTAAGCTTCAATATAAGTGGATTTAAGGAAAAAACCCTGAATTTCCTTTGTTGCTTGTGCCACTTGGTGCGGGTTGTATTTATTACAAACCATAAGATGGATCTGTTAGATAAAGACTCTCCAACCTGGAAGGTCGATAGGGCTGGACCTGAGGTCCAACGTGAGAAGGGGCTAATGGGTCACGTCGCCTCTTCCCCCTCTCTAAGCTGCCTTGACTTGGTATCTCCATCCACTGACTAACTATAGTCGATGAAGCTTAACTTCACTAAAGCTGAAAACGTTATTTTTAATTAGCTATGCTAACTCAGGTGGACACTAGGTGCAGCGTGAGCAACCGTGTTGCAGTTTGCATCTCAAGAATCACATGCTATCCCATCCCCAACGCCATTTGGTGCATCTGCGATTATATATCTTCCACACAGTTTCATTTTTTCTATCTGCCATGCCTTTTTTAGATGTCCTCCTTGGTTTTTACTTTTTAGTTTTAAGTAACAACAACAATTACCTCGCAAAGCTGTAAGCCTATAGAGGTGTAATACGGGCACCATCGATCTTTACAACCAAAACAGTAACTTACTCCATCATTGTTCGATCTTTGGAGTAGTAATGCGTTTTCATTACTTAACAACACGTCAAATAATATGACCGAGACGACGTTATTGCATCATGAATTCATAATATTTTAGTTTATGAACCTAACTAAAACGAGCGAAAATAACTTCTTTTGCGTCCACAGAAACTTTCGACGCCACATTAAAAATAGAGTGCTCCTTAACTCCTTTACTTAACCGAAAATAAACACCAAAAATCCCTTGAGTACTCCTTTAATACGCACTCCCAAAACACATTTAATTATCTTAAATAAACACATAAACTGCTTATGAAATAACGGTTCTTTATTGCAAAACATCAGCTGCAAAATATCTCGAGTTTCCACATTTTATTACTCTATAAGCTAAAGCTTTGACGAGCGAAGGTTCTTGCTGTTATTAAATTAAAAAATGAGTGAATAACTCTACAGATGAACAACTCCAAAGTTGTTGTTTTTTTATTTACTTCCAATCTAGTCTATAGGCCTATTTGAATTGTCTTGCTATTTAAATGGCGTAGAAAGCACTATTTTATGAGTTATTAATATTTGAAAGGAGTGTTTTCTCAGGTACAAAGCTATTATTTAAAAAAATAAATAAATAAAAAATAAGTCTTTTGTAATGCGCTCTTCAAGGCCTGAGGCCTTCACAGAGCGCACGTTGTGCTCTTCAAGGCCTGAGGCCTTCACAGAGCGCACGTTGTGCTGAGATGAGAATGGAAATTCAATGGAAGTTTAAGAGGGGGGAGAAGGCAATACTGAAAAGATGCGTTTTCAGGAGACGCTTAAATGTGGTAAGAGAGGGAGAAGACCTGATTTCAGCAGGAAGAGCATTCCACAACTTAGGGGCGCATATGGGGAGGAGCAGTCCCCCATTGAGCAGAGGGATGAACGAGGAATATTCAAAAGAGGTGCATGTGATGACCGAAGGGCCCGAGGGGCATGGCGTGGCGAGAGGGCAGAAGAGAGGTAAGACGGGGCCTTGTTGTTTAGGGCCTCAAATGTGAAGAGAAGTATCTTGAAGTGAGTACGGGATCTGACAGGGAGCCAGTGCAGTTCATGTAGCAAGGGTTTCAAGGAAGAGAAGCGAGGGCGACGGAGGAGAAGCCGGGCGGCATAGTTCTGTACAAGTTGAAGGGGGTGGAGAGAGGAGGATGGCAGATTCACAAGCAGAGAGTTACAGTAGTCAAGGCGTGAGGTGATGAAGGCATGAACAGCAGTCTCAAGACTTTGGCGATCAAAGTGAGAGCGAATGTGAGAGAAGTTACGAAGGAAACATAGAGAGGATTTGCTGACATTACGGATATGAGGCTTCAAGGAGAGAAGCTCATCAAAAACAACACCCAGATTCCTAACGCAGTCAGTGACCTGACTTGAAACCAGATTGATAGGTTTCATCAATGTCACAGGCCACCATGTGACTGTTGATGCGTGAAGCAACCACTCTCTCCAGAACCTTAGAGAGGAAAGGAAGTTGCGAAATAAGGCAAAAATTGGAAGGGTCAGTAGGGTTCAGTTGAGGCTTTTTAAGGATCGGACGGATGTGGGCACGTTTGAAGGAAGAGGGAACAAGACCAGTTGCAAGTGAAGTGTTGAACAGGTGAAGAAGCATTGGGAGGATAGCAGGCAGAATTTTGCATAACAGTTTAGGCGGAAAAATGTCCTTTGGGGAGCCTGATTTCTTAGAGCGCGAGAGAAGGGCTGTAAGCTCCAACGCGGTCACAGCGGGGAAAACGATAAGCGGCTGAGGCGGGAAGTCAGGGAGAATGGCAGGAGCCGGGACAGAAGGCTGAGGGAGGGAGGCACGGAGGTTAGTGACCTTATCTCCGAAGAAATTCGAGAGAGTAGCAGGGCTAATGGGTGGGGAGACCTGGACTGGGGAAGTAAGACGGGAGAGCAGACGGAAGACGGTACGGGGATCATTCCTATTATCAGTAAGCAGATTACGTGAGTAGGCTTCACGAGCAGATTTTAATTTCGCCACGTAGGAAGCTGTTGCAAGTCAGAACGCCAGCGAGAGAGGGGTCGTGTCTTGCCCACGGGTGCGAGCCTTTCTAAGGACTCTTTCATGGGCACGCATGGACTGCCTAGCACGCAGGAGTTCCATAGAGTACCAAGGGGCACAGTGACAACGGGAGTTCGAAGGGGTGACAAGGGGAGAGTGGGGATCAAGACCAGTGAGAAGGGGTTGCTCCAAAGAAGAGAGAATCTGGTCAGGAGAGGCAGAAGCATCAATGGGAGGAAGTTTGGAGGTCACATCATTAGATAGGGAGGGAATATCAATGGAGGAAAGTCGATGGAAAGGCTTAGGATTATGAGACAGCTGGGGAGGTATATGGAATGGGATAGAGAAGTTAAAGTTGATAAGGAAGTGATCAGATATAGCATTGGACAAATTTGTAGTCTTCAGGTTAGAAATAAGACAGTCAGAGATTACAAGGGCTAAAATATTACCGTGAGAGTGGGTAGGGGAAGAAACGTGTTGGGTGAGGGAGAAGAGATCAAGGATTTCAGAAAAGGCTTTGAAATTAGGATTGTGGCCAGGAAGGTTAAAATCACCGAGGATTAGCAGCGAACCAGTGGGGGAGAGGCCAGCGAGGAGGTTACTAAATTCATCAAGAAAAAGCTCGAGGGAGGAGCTGGGGGGGGGGCGGTAGAGGACTAAGATAGTTAGAGAGGGGGTGGAATCAGAGACATTGATGAGCACCTCAAAAGAAAGAAGAGGGGGAGAGGGCAGGTTAATCAGAGGGAAGGAGGCACTGTGAATGAGGGCAACTCTACCACCGCGAGAGTTACGGGAGGTATGGGAGTGGACGTAACCATCTGGGGTAGCGAGATTTAAACAGCAAGCAGAAGGTAAAAGCCAAGTTTCTGTGAGTCCAAGGAGAGCGACTCGAGTGTTAACGAGCACGTCATGAATGTAGTCAGCCTTCTTCGAGAGGCTTCTGACATTGAGAAGAGCCGCTGAGAGAACGGGTGAAGGGGCAGGTGAAGAAGAATCAGGGGTAAGTGGGGGGGGGGTGATTCAAGTAAAAAAGTTTTCTAAGATCAGGAGCTAAACGGAAACCACGTTTAGTCTGGCGGCGGGAACGAGAAATTCTTAATGCAATAATGTGAAAATGAGTGTTTTGAGAAACACTGGTAGCAGTTTCATTGAGGGCAAGAATAGTTACCCTATCAATCATAACACAAATTAGTTAACTATATAAGTAGAGTGGCTAAGCGACACAATAATGGGAGAAGAGCAAATTAACTATATAAGTAGAGTGGCTTAAGCGACACAATAACGGGAGAAGCAACAATCGAGACAAAATAAAGAGTAGTCGAATAGTGTGAACAAATAAAATTACGATAGAAACAAGAAACGAGGGAAAAAAATAGTGACGAATCAGAATTAGCGGTCGGTTAGGGGGGCGGGGTAGGCGTGGGCGGGAAGACAGAGCAGAGGTAACAACGAGGCAGCTTGAAAAAAAAAATAAAACACGTGGGTGCGGGAAGACAGAGCGGAGGTAACATCGGGCGGCTTGAAAAAAAACACAAAACAGCAACACAGCAATTGGTGAAAGCACAGGCAATAACACTGCAAAAAAAAAAAAATAAAACACAGCACAAAAGATAACTTGAACCGTAGAAGGAGCCACAGATAAGCGCATCGATCCACTCGCCAAGAAGGTAATGATGTCATAAGCCTCAAAGAAAAAAGATTTCATTCAAACGATCCAAGAAATCGCATTACCAACGATGATGGTAATTTAACAACATTGTAGAAGGTTAGGGGCAGTAGATTATTTAAACACGTTTAGTTTTTAATCTGTATAATTACCAAAGGTGGAAATGGCACTGCCACGGCCTGTCGCTTGAATTGACTACTTGTTTGGTTCCTTTTCGTCGTGAAAAATAACACACAAAACATAATAACTTACTAGAAAACCTAACCTAAACCACAAAAATTAACCTAGCCTAAAAACAAATTAAAAATATTAACTTACCTCAACTCCAACCTAACCCAAGCATTATTTTGGGAATTCCAAACAAGCTATCAATGACAAGATGGCTGCCAGTCTACTTTTTGTTATACATCTTACGTAGAAATTTCCGCGTTTTAATTAGAGAAGGTGGTATATCCTAGTATTTATCATGATACACACTATATAGCATTTTGCCATGTTTTTTTTAATAGAAATATTTATAACAAAGCGCTTTCCATTGCGTTGGACTTGTTCATCTGTAGATCTATGATTCTTCCTAAAAAAATAATTGCGCCAATATTTCGGCTGCCAGAATAATTTAGAAATTTCAGAAAAGATCAATAAATAATTCTGATTTCTTCCAAATTTCAGTTAAAATGAACAGTAATATTGTCAATTGGTATCACGTCATATTACATATATTATATATCATTTTAAAGGGATTTTGTTATTAATTAAAATATGATATGGACATTTATATTACTCGATATTGAACAAAATATGATTGATTTAATTAGGATTTGGGGGCATGGCTTCTATACTGTTTGAAATCAAGAAGAAAAGCATAAAAACAATGAACATTAAAGTGCCTAACGACGTCTGGAAATCACACTTTAATTCGAACCTAACGCAAGGCTTTCCGAATTGTGAATACTACTAGTTGATTACAAATAGCTGAGGGTGGGATGCACCCACACCATTAAAGGGGGATATAGGAGCGAAGCTCCCCATTTCGAAAATAATCACCTTAGGGTTCGAATTCAAATGCGGTTGCGAGAAGTTGTTAGGCGCTCCAATGGACATTTTTTTAGGCAGTAATGAGGGCTTCGCTCTATACCCCGTTTTAAGAATGGTGTTGCACCTCAGTTATTTGTAATCAACTAGTAATATACACAATTCCCCAAGCCTAGCATTAGGTTCGAATTCAAAGGTGATTGTCAGTCCTGGTTAGGAGTTCTGATGTTCATTGTTTTTATGCTGTATTTCTTGACTTCAGACAGCATATAAGCCCCGTACCGAATGCTAATTAAATCAATCATATTTTGTTTAATACGGAGTAATATAAAATGTCTGTCATATTTTAATTAAGAAAATCTCCCTTTTAAATGGGATAGAGTACAATATGATGCGATGCCAATCGACAATGTGACTGTTTACTCAATATGAACCTTATAAAATTTATTTGACTCTATGTTAAACATTTTGCTAAAAATAATTATAAGCTAAGACTTTTCACGAGAACTTGTTTATAATTGTACCCCTAAAACTGGTCTTAATGATACATTTTCTTTTATTACATTTGACCTAAAAGGAAGACTTAAGTATTAAAAGGTTTTGTCGTGTAAATTCTTAGTTTTAACCAATTCAACAAGTAAGTAATTCAAGGTAGGTCACCTGCCAATGTTACTGTTTCCTTGGTAACAGGAGCGGATATGTATGGGAAATATCGCCTGCCACTCAGTGCGACATCTGTCAGGGGCAGCATGGATTGCCGGGAGGTAAAAGAGCCGGTGTTGTTGTACAAAATTGTTGGAATGTTTATTTAAAATTTTTGAGTTATGTTGGAAGGTGTGTCTCATTCCGAAGGGGGGCAATGAAAGGGGCTTTCGGCCAGGCCCCCGTATACAGTAATCTAGGAGCGCGATGCTTGGTAACAAAGGCGGCAATGACCTGGTTTTTGTGAGCCATGGATGGAATGGGAAATGGGGGGGGGGAGGGTAATATCAATAATCATTGAAAAAAATAAAAAATCGAAGTATTTGTAAAAGGTTAGGCTACCAGTGTAGTGCACTGCCGAGCAAAATTAGAGAACGATTTTCTTTTATTAAAATATTTAAAAAGATATGATGAGTAGGTAAATGAAATTTCTATGGTACATGTCAGAGATAGATAGATAGATAGATAGAGAGGGAGAGAGAGAGAGAGAGGGAGAGAGAGAGAGGGAGAGAGAGAGAGAGATTCACGCAGACTAAGAAGCCTAAGGGGGTATCTCACGAACGAACGAATCTTCATCCTGCAGCAGTTTTCTTTTACAACAGAGGCTAGAAGTTAATATTAGTTTTACATGCGTGACAAATGTGATAAAGTAACATAATCTCTTTTGATACAGGTTCAAATGAACCTGTTTTGTTTACAAACATAACAAGCATAAATATGAATTAAAAGTTGCAAAATCTAGCTAATCTCATTGACAAAGTTGTACATCACATAAAATTTGGTCGAGCGTTTTGATTATTGTTTAAAAATTGACGAGAGTAAAATAATAAAAATGTAAAGAAACAGCATAAATAAATCTAAAGCGAACCAACAACTAAAGAACCTAAAATATAATGAAGCAACTGAAACAACCGAAATTTTACGATCAAACTGTGTAGATATAAGTGATCGCAAGCATGGATCGGTCATTTGAATAAGTTAGAAATCTATGTCTAATTTCTGGACTCAGTCTGAACTTGGAGGATTTAAAAGCAACGAAGGGTTTTTTCCTGAATGTAAAATACTTTGACATTGTTCGGCGTCTTTAATCCTTTTCTCGGTTAATTCACAACGCTGAAATTTTCTGGCCTCATTTTAGGAAAATATTATGTTGTAATCAATCGTCTCTCTGACACGGAATATTCGTCACGTTCTAATGTTACCAATGCTTTTCTTGGAGGTTTCGAGAAAATTAGACATGCATTAGATTCTATACTAGCTAGCACTGAGCACTAAGTCTGCCCAAGACCTGAATATAAGGATTCACCATAAAAATAGAGTATCAGGAAACGATCTTTTAGGCAATTCTTTGGAACGATAATCTAGCAACAGTCAACAAAGCAAGGTCGGTCCAGCAGTCAAAATATGCCAACATAATAGTTGCTATGAAACCTTCTTGAATCTCTGTAACATATCTTCATGAAATTAGAGGAAAATTTAGTGCATTAGAAGTGAAGGACAAGAATAAGTGTAGAGATTTAGATTTCGAGTGATGTGAACAAGCGGGAATGAAAGCGTAGTACATCTCTTAGTGTAGATGATAAATCAGCTAAAGAGATGTTTCTAAACTAAATAAATGCTTCAAAGTGGAAACATCGTGCCCTTAAGGGTATCTTCTCACTCTGAAATGACAAAAAATGCCGAGGCTTTTTCTGGAATGGGAAACCTGTTTTCCTTCTTCAGTCAAATGAAAATAATTGGTCCGATTGTCTAAATGAAAAACCTGAAAAGATGTTTAATGTTTGTCGCAAAGACTTAGAATATGCTGTATTTCTAAATGAATTCAATTATATTAAATCACTAAATGTTTCTTGAAGAAAGTTCTGATACTCTCCCTTCATTGTACAAACAAGGTCAACACACCTAAGTCGCGTGCTCTAAATTATTCTGACTTATGACCATATGACGTTACGACCTTTAAACTTTTCAAAAAGTGGGACAATCCGGCCCATAGTTAGTTTTATTTTTAATAGTTCCGTAGCTAACCTTGAGAGGACTTTAGCAATAATATCATTCTAAAGGGAATGTAAAACAACATAAGGTTTTCAAACTTCGTTAGAATCGGCAAAATAGTTACGATGTTAGTGCCAAATAACTCATTGAAAAGTAAAACGGTTACCATCCGCTCGACGGAACTACCAACCGACATAGTAAATTATACTATGAAGAAATTTAGGACAAGTTGAAATATGTGATCCATAATCATGGAGCTGCGGATGCATTGTGACCAAGATATTACCTAGTTATACCAGGGGAATATGTGATCCATAATCATGGATCTGCGGATGCATCGAGACCAAGATATTACCTAGTTGTACCAGGGGAATATGTGATCCCCAATCATGGAGTTGCGGATGCATTGTGACCAAGATATTGCCAAGTTGTACCAGGGAAATATGTGATCCCAAATCATGGAGTTGCAGATGCATTGTGACCAAGATATTACCTAGTTGTACCAGGGGAATATGTGATCCCCAATCATGGAGTTGCGGATGCATTGTGACCAAGATATTACCTAGTTGTACCAGGGGAATATGTGATCCCTAATCATGGAGTTGCGGATGCTTTGTGACCAAGATATTACCAAGTTGTACCAGGGGAATATGTAATCCCCAATCATGGAGTTGCGGATGCATCGTGCCCAAGATATTACCAAGTTGTACCAGGGGAATATGTGATCTCCAATCATGGAGTTGCGGATGCATTGTGACCAACATATTACCTAGTTTTACCAGGGGAATATTTGATACCCAATCATGGAGTTGCGGATGCATTGTGACCAAGATATTACTTAGTTGTACCAGGGGAATATGTGATCCCCAATCATAGGGTTGCGGATGCATTATAACCACGATATTACCTAGTTTTACCAGGGGAATATGTGATCCCCAATCATAGAGTTGCGGATGCATTGTGACCAACATATTACCTAGTTTTACCAGGGAAATATGTGATCCTCAATCATGGAGTTGCGGATGCATTGTGACCATGATATTACCTAGTTGTACCAGGGGAATATGTGATCCCCAATCATGGAGTTGCGGATGCATTGTGACCAAGATATTACCTAGTTGTACCAGGGGAATATGTGATCCCCAATCATCGAGTTGCAGATGTATTGTGACCAAGATATTACCAAGTTGTACCAGGGGAATATGCGATCCCCAATCATGGAGTTGCGGATGCATTGTGACCAAGAAAACACCTAGTTGTACTAGGGGAATATGTTATCCCTAATCATAGAGTTGCAGATGCATTGCGACCAAAATATTACCTAGTTTTACCAGGGGAATATGTAATCCCCATTCATGGAGTTGCAGATGCATTGTGACCAAGATATTACCAAGTTGTACCAGGGGAATATGTAATCCCCAATCATGGAGTTGCAGATGCATCGTGCCCAAGATATTACCAAGTTGTACCAGGGGAATATGTGATCCCCAATCATGGAGTTGCGGATGCATTGTGATCAAGATATTACCTAGTTTTACCAGGGGAATATGTGATCCCCAATCATGGAGTTGCGGATGCATTGTGACCAAGATATTACCTAGTTGTTCCAGGGGAATATGTGATCCCCAATCATGGAGTTACGGATGCATTGTGACCACGATATTACCTAGTTTTACCAGGGAAATATGTGATCCCCAATCATGGAGTTGCGGATGCTTTGTGACCAAGATATTGCCAAGTTGTACCAGGATAATATGTGATCCCAAATCATGGAGTTGCGGATGCATTGTGACCATGATATTACCTAGTTGTACCAGGGGAATATGCGATCCCCAATCATCGAGTGGCGGATACGTTGTGACCAAGATATTACCAAGTTGTACCAGGGGAATATGTGATCCCCAATCATGGAGGCGCGGATGCATTGTAACCAAGATATTACCTAGTTTTACCAGGGGAATATGTGATCTTCAATCATGGAGTTGCGGATGCATTGTGACCAAGATATTACCTAGTTTTACCAGGGGAATATGTGATCCCCAATCATGGAGTTGCGGATGCATTGTGACCAAGATATTACCTAGTTGTTCCAGGGGAATATGTGATCCCCAATCATGGAGTTGCGGATGCATTGTGACCACGATATTACCTAGTTTTACCAGGGAAATATGTGATCCCCAATCATGGAGTTGCGGATGCTTTGTGACCAAGATATTACCAAGTTGTACCAGGATAATATGTGATCCCAAATCATGGAGTTGCGGATGCATTGTGACCATGATATTACCTAGTTGTACCAGGGGAATATGCGATCCCCAATCATCGAGTGGCGGATACGTTGTGACCAAGATATTACCAAGTTGTACCAGGGGAATATGTGATCCCCAATCATGGAGGCGCGGATGCATTGTAACCAAGATATTACCTAGTTTTACCAGGGGAATATGTGATCCCCAATCATGGAGTTGCGGATGCATTGTGACCAAGATATTACCTAGTTGTACCAGGGGAATATGTGATCCCCAATCATGGAGTTGCGGATGCATTGTTCCTAAGATATTACCTAGTTGTACCAGGGGAATATGTGATCCCCAATCATAGAGTTGCGGATACATTGTGACAAAGGTATTGCCTAGTTGTACCAGGGGAATATGTGATCCCCAATCATGGAGTTGCGGATGCTTTGTGACCAAGATATTACCAAGTTGTACCAGCATAATATGTGATCCCCAATCATGGAGTAGCGGATGCATTGTGACCAAGATATTACCTAGTTTTACCAGGGAAATATGCGATCCCCAATCATATAGTTGCGGATGCATTGTGACCAAGATATTACCTAGTTTTACCAGGGGAATATGTGATCCCCAATCATGGAGTTGCGGATGCATTGTGACCAACATATTACCTAGTTTTACCAGGGGAATATGTGATCTCCAATCATGGAGTTGCAGGTGCATTGTGACTATGATATTACCTAGTTGTACCAGGGGAATATGCGATCCCCAATCATTGAGTTGCGGATGCATTGTGACAAAGATATTACCTAGTTTTACCAGGGAAATATGTGATCCCCAATCATGGAGTTGCGGATGCATTGAGACCAAGATATTACCTAGTTTTCCCCTGGGAATATGTGATTCCCAATCATGGAGTTTCGGATGCATAGTGACCATGATATTACCTAGTTGTACCAGGGGAATATGCGATCCCCAATCATGGAGTTGCGGATGCATTGTGACCAATATATTATCAAGTTGCACCAGGGGAATATGTGATCCCCAATCATGGAGTTGCGGATAACTTGTGACCAAGATATTCCCTAGTTTTACCAGGGGAATATGTGATCCCCAATCATGGAGTTGCGGATGCATTGTGACCAAGATATTACCTAGTTTTACCAGGGGAATATGTGATCCCTAATCATGGAGTTGCTAATGCATTGTGACCAAGATATTACCAAGTTGTACTAGCGGAATATCCGTCTCATGATTGAAATATAGAAGGAATCAGCTCCACAAAGAGATAGCCGCGTCTTAACTGGATTACACCCATGTGGCTGCAAAATGACATCATGTACATTATTAACTTTAATTCAATGATAATTCAATAATCGGCAATGAAATCTTTCAGTCGTTCGAGTTGTCTGTCCGATATTTCCAATTAATTATAATTTATATGTTGAAATGCTTGTGCTTTTCTAGGCTTCTGACCTCTTGGTCGAAGGATGTTGGTACAGCAATGATGGTTCACCTCTACACTGTATAAGGAACACCTAGGATGGGGGCACTCTTCCCCCACAGAAAGCGAGTGACTATCTAATTGATTAATCAAACAGCCTGAAAAGAACTTATTTTAATTGAGGCAGTTTGAAGGTGATCAATCATTGCTACACTAGCCGCATACCACCTTTGCTTATATTGTAGTTTCCCTTACTAATGTTGGTCGAAATTTTGTGTTGAATAATTCTCATTAGGGGGAAGGGGAGGTAACCCTTTGATGCCTGAATTGGGATATATATATATATATATATATATATATATATATGCTTGAAATATCTCAAAGGAAAATAATACACAGAATAAGCCTAAGCGCTTATTCCCCCTAAACGATTGTCTTTGTTCGTCGGTACGTTTGAATGACGTCACATTCCTTTCTTTATTAACTGGTTCTCTATTTTATTGTTCTTCTGCCCCTGATGATGTAAACACGAAAGCGTTTGGGCTTATTTTGTGTATTATTTTCCTTTGGCATATTTCAAGCATCTTAGATCACTTTTTTTTTGGTGATTATTTTTGCATATATATATATATATATATATATATATATATATATATATATATATATATATATATATATATATATATATATATATATATATATATATATATAATATATAATAACCCTTAAATAAATATATATTAAGAGTCAAAGTTGCTTAAAATTGTAGTTCCACATGCCAACATATGCCCGAAAAGGGTTACACATTCATTTTGTAGAAAGTCACAATCAATATTCGTTTAATTTTGTTGAGCGATTACATTTTTATTCCCTTTTAAGACGTAAGTTTTGTTTTGTTTTTTTACTATGTCTGCCCGTATGGTTGTTCAGATGGTAGCCATTTTACTTTTCAATGAAGTTTTTGCCAATAACATCCTAACATTTTGGTTGATTCTAACAAAATATGAAACGCTTATGTTGTTTTACATTCTATTTCGAAAGATATAATTGCCAATGTCCTCTCAAGGTTAGTCGTGGGATTATTAAAAGTAAACTAACTATGGGTCTGATTGCCCTACTTGTTGAAAGTTTTGAAGGTCGTAAGATCGGATGGTTATAAGGTCATACATCAAAACAATTGAGAGCACGCGACTTAGGTCTGTTGATCTTGTTGCCATATTGAATTGATTTGAACAGGACCTTAATTGAGGTTAAAACTGTCCATAGCCTTCGTCCCTTTCCTTCTGTTTGAATTGATTAAAAATGTGTTTGTTTATTACACTAAGGATGTTCCCTGAGCATTTTATTTGTCTTTCATTTAGTGTTCATAGTTTATGTACGTTTTAAGTGTTATATCACCATAGAGTCTGAAAGTTCCCTTTCACCAACAGGGGAAAAAAAAAACTCATTGAAAACAATGAAATATGAACGAGACACTTGCATCAATATCCAACAATGGAGAAAAACCCCTCAGAGAAAGTAGACTTTAAGAAATTGTTGTTATCGTAGAAAATCTCATCAAGGTAAGGGAGGTAAGGAGAGTGGAATTAATTTAAGTTATCTTCTAAGAAGTGTTAATTTACAGCATCATCCAAAACTAGAGAACAAAATACCGAAATCAATATTGTCGTAAAATGCTTGTTTAATTTCGATAAAAAATTGAGAGAATATTCTATGAAATTTGCCTCTCATAGTCTCCAAGTTTCATCACAGAGAAGGAATATTTGTATATAGAAAGGAAGCAATCAAAAATATAGAACCATAACTTACATATATCTTTCCGTTTGCACTGAAAAATTAATAAATATGTATGGCAATACCATCCGGAATGTATTGTGGACTATTTCAGAGGGTATTAATCAATTATCAGGTTATGTCCTCGCATACAGCCATTACTTTACAAATAACCAGACAAAACAATGTGCATCACATTCTACAACAGCGGTTTTCAACCAGGCTGCCGCGAGAGTGCCCAGGAAATCATTTTTAAAATACCTCCTTAATTGAAAAAAATAAATATTTCAAACATTGATAAATAAAGTAAATACACTTGAAAGTAAATTTGAACTAACTTCACTGCAGTGTGCAACATAAAAAAACGAAAAGAGAAAGATTGCAGACAGTGAATGAAGAAACGAGAGTTGCCTTATTAAACAATTATGTGATTGTCATCAAACTCAAATTTCCCATCAAACTATAAAGGGTAATATTTATTTATTTTCGAATTTTTAGCTCTTACTTCGATTAAATTAGGTTAAATGTTAATCGTGGTTAGTTTTGAAGTGTTTCCCACGTAATTATTTATAAGTAAAATATTTTATATTGGGGTGCGACGGCTGCTTATATATAAAATTAAGAGTCAAAATTGCCTGAAATTGTGGTTCCACGTCCAAACATACGCCCGAAAAGGAGTAAACATTCATTTTTTAGAAAGTCCCAATCAATATTCGTTTAATTATGTTAAGCGATTACATTTTTGTTCCCTTTTAAATGTTACTCTTGAGAGTAACACCTATATGTGACTAGCCAGACTGTCTTGAGAGTAACACCTAAATGTGTCTGGCCAGATTGCCTTGAGAGGAAGACCTAAATGTGTCTAGCCAAACTGTCTTGAGAGTAACATCTAAACGTGTCTAGCCAGACTGTCTTGAGAGTAACACCTAAATGTTTCTTCCCAGACTGTCTTGAGAGTAACACCTAAACGTGTCTAGCCAGACTCTCTTGAGAGTAACACCTAAATGTGCCTAGCCAGAGTGTCTCACGGGGACTGACGGAGATGGCACGCTTACCACATACCCTTGCTAAGAAGCCACTCGCAATTAAAAAGAATAAAGCGGTTAAGTTGTCCTTTGCTACTGAGCGTATTCTGCGAGTGCTGAAAAGTGACAAATTTTTTTACCGAAAAAAACATTTAATTCGTTCATATCAGATTGACAGTAACATGTAAAGCTTCTTACATGTCAAAGATTGAATTCCTATGAATGAAATGGACTTAAGTTTAGAAAGTGATAGCGTTATGGTGTCTGATATGTTTTCGAGCACTGCAGAGTCTGTCTGTCATTCCATATACGCGTAAACTAAATGCTGTGGCATACAAGAACCTGTTTCAGAAATATATGATCCCTTCTTTCCGAGCATTTGGAGTATGCGAGACAGTTTTGATGCAGGAAATATTCCGTGACATACAACAAAGACTGTAAATAGTTCTTGTATATTGAAAATATAGAAGTGATGAAATAGCTTAGGGGAGCTCTATATTAAACCCGAGAGAAAACCTATCAAATATTTTCGGTGATTAAATGATGCATTGGCAATCGACGAAAGGTGATCTCGGGCATAGATTGGACGAAGAATGGAATAAAATCACGTCCGAATAATGAGACAAATTGGTGGTCCATCGGCGAAGTTGTGCTCAAGTCATCAAAACAAGGATCTGTATATTTCTTATTTATATTTTCTTTCATTGTTTATCAGATAATTATTTTCTGGTAATGGTTGTATTTATCTTTCTATAGTTTTTGGACCCAGCTTTTTTTGCAATACACCTTACTTTCCTCGTAACATATTTTACCCGTTTTTCTATGAACTGAAACTCGAGCCAAATTTCAAAGAATATTCTGGACAATTTTCATTAAAATCCGTATTTTCAAGGAAATTCGGATTTTAGTATTTTCTTTTCTCGCTTTAGATTGTATTATAATTACACGCGATTATATACAGTTTTCGCGGTGAATAGACAAATATTCTTGCAATTATGAAGTTTCAATGGCTAGGAAAATTCGGTGGATTGATTTAACGCTATTAGTAGGTTAGGCACTGAAGATTAAGTATAAAAGATTTTCGTAAATAAATGTTATTTATCGGACAAAATTATGAATCCTGAAGATTAATAGAACTTAACAGGAAATTTACAAATTCGAACTTGTTTTATGCAAAAATGCCCCAAGGAATAAAGAAATCTTGGAGAATATTCTTTTACCAGTTGCCTTTCAAATTTTAATGAGTTCCAGACTCATCAGTGTCTACAGGAATATAAAATAAATAATTTAAATGAAAACGTTCATCATTGCAATTCTTGGACATTTCATTGCCTTCATACCAGTCACCTGCTCTGATTATCAGGCATTTTTGTTCCAAGAATGATTGGACATTTTATTATCGACTAATTTAATAGCACTGATTTTGAACCTGGTACCACTTTTCTCCATCCTCTACAGCTCTATAGATTTACTTATCATTGTCAATGTTGTGTTTATTAAAGCTGTTCTCAGAGCAAGTGTAGAAAATAAAGTGTATAAAGACATTGATTTTTACATAAACATATAAAAGAAAAATCAATTTACTATATTTTACATCTATCTCAATGTAATTTGATGATATTTCAAATAAAAGTGTTTCTGCATTTTGCTTTTACGCCTGTGATTGTCTACAGTCCATTAGTAACAACCCCATCTTGTTGGGGCTGAAGCAGCTTTAGTAAAGTGACTCCACATTTCGATATTTCTCCGCGTTCGTCGCTAACAGCTCTGAAGTTTGACGGAAAACAGTCCGGGTGGGAGTGAAAGAGGTGTAAATTTAGGCAAATCTTAGCTGCAAGAACTTGGTAATTCTGCATCTTGTTATCCACTCTGTCTTCGTAGTGGTATGCATGGTGATTGCCGAGGAAGTTACAAACGATATCAACGAATGAAATACAAGCAATTTTTATTAGTCTGATTTAGCGCTTCTAAGGATTACCGGTTGTCAATGAGTGAATGAACTTCAGGACCATTCGATATACCTGCTTTCAATTTTGCTTCAGTTACAACACCTTGAATTTCGCTTTCATTTATTTAAAATCCAGTTTGTCTGGGTTTATTACCTTAATAAAATTCTATACAAGGCCTAGTTTCAGATGTAGTGGTGGTAGGAAGACTTTCGGTTGGTTGACTAGCTCTCTGTGAATGTAGTTGAATCTACCTGGGGTATCTTTTGGTCTTGGTGGCCATTTACTTTACATGTAGTGCTTTTCATCGGTTCTGCTATTTCATAAACAGAGGAAGCACATATGATTCGGATAACCACTTTGAAGACAGAGAAGTAGGCTAATGGCTTTCAGATCTGCGGATATCCCCTAATGGTTGGCTTTATAGTTATTAGCAACGAGGAGAGTTTTCATGAAGTTGTATATTTCAATCATTCCGTAAGCATGTGCGATACGAACAGACGGGAGCCGGTTCCTATTGTGCAGAATAACGGATTTCAATGTATTCTTTCCGGAATTTATGAGAGACCTCCATTCCTTTGGTCTGTATGGACAGGTTTTGCATAGGTCTTTCATCAGAGAATGAGCAGTGCATCAGTAACAAATTTTTCGATCCATTTTGAAGAATGAATACAGTTCTTTGTAGGAGTGATGGGCAGTCGTGATCCGGACACCATGTTGCAGTAAATTCTGTTGTTTTAGCCACGATCCAAGAAGCTTAGATTTTTCTTTCTGTAGATCACCCTCTCTCTAATTAAGTCAGGTAGATCTTTCTGTCTGAGCAATTGTGTTTCTATTCTTTTGGAATCATCAGCGTATTCCTGCTTCGGATTCATCACTGTTTCATTGTGATCTTGTGTATCTGGTGGACTTGGAACTGGTAGCTCGTCACTGTGTGGCACTGGTCGAATCACGGGTTAGTTTACTATATAGCCTTTGATGTTGCATATGAAGAAATAACAGTCATTAGTGTGGTCATTTGGTATAGCCAAACCTTTGGTGCAAATACCAAGCCGGAAACCCGTTTTTCACTGTGCCCAATCATTCAAGTGATTGACAGGATTGCTAAACTAAATAGGGGCCCAGTGCCAAGCTTCATCTTCCGGTGGGAATTTGAAGTAGTTCCGGTAATTGATTCGCACCGTTTTAGTGATCGAGTTTGTTAAAGAGTTTTGGGTGTAAATAAAGCACATATGTAGAAGAAGTATTCTGGTTCATTCTTCCATTTACGACGCTCCATTGAAATTAACTTTTAACAGTCAAAGAAGGCTTAACCTAACCGAGAGTATTACAGTCATCACAATCTATCTGCACTAAGAAATGATACAGAAATGAATAATCATGCTGTATCAATTAAGAATGTGATAATAAAATAAATTATCTGAATAAAATCGTTTAATATTCAAATTCATGGTTACTTCTATTAATATCTAAGAATCGATGTAACCGATTCCTGGATCTTTCATTGTCTTCATACCATTAATCTACTCTGATTACACTGGGTTGCAAAAAAAAAATTGTAAGTCGTCTAAGGATTTCAACTGATTTAGGACAATTTTGTACCAAGCTGAATCCGAAAATGACATCCCATTACTCCAATCAGGTCAGTTTTTTTATGTTAAATGGATATTTAATAAATCCGATCTTTTAACTAAATCACTTACATTTGTGCGAAATTTTCGGTTGAGTTTTGTTAATACTTCATATCTGAAATAGGTTTTAAAGATAAATAAACATCGTTTTCTAACACAATTTCTTAATTAAATGTTAAAAAATGATTTGTGTCATTGAATATAAGACAGTGGTAAAGGTAAGTAGATGTAAATTGGATATTTGGTCAATATTGTTTGGTATTCAGTGCATGAAGTTCTGTTTCTTCGAAGTCCTAGAATGTTCAGTGGTAAGGATGTCTTTTTCCAGAGGCCAACAGTAATCAGCCATCATGACTCCATCCTAGCGCCCCTGGTACCTGGTCTACATATCTTTCATATCATGATGGACTCTCTACTCCTGCTCGTCGCTTATTGATCTCAGATTCTCAGGAAGCCGATCCAAATGTGAGCATAAGTAATGCATTTTGATGCTCCTATTTCGTCCGAAGTTTCTGAAAGCAGTCGGTATATTGGTGAAAAGTTTTGTGTAGTTTCTGGTCTTCTTGTTCCCAAGAAAGTTCTTCACGACCAGAACTAAAGCCTTCCGCACTAACATTTCCACTTCGTGGAGTGAGTTTTCAAACTCTGGATCTCTGATCAGCTGACGGAGTTTATGACTGTAGAAGATAATAGCTTTCAACTTCTCCATGGTCAATACTGAAGAAAACGTGGCACAAGTAAGTGAAACAGCTACCAACTTTGTCCAGAGCTTTAGTTAGCTGTTTGATCAAGCCGAGCTTGATGTGCAGCTGTGAGAAGAGTATCCTGCCTCTGTCCACCAGAAGGATGTTTGTGACTTCCCTTGCTCTGCAAGCAAGGCACCAATTCTTCCCGTAGAGGCGTCTTCAGGTCAACACAAATCAAATAATTATGCTGAACATAACGAATTTTCTCCAGCACATACTTCACCCCTCCATACTTCTCCTTCATCGTACTCGAGTAGGTAAAGGGCACAGAAGCAAAATGGTTTCCGTTGTGCAACAAAATACATTTTAGTGATCACTTGAAATTCCAAACCATGGGAATTCCAAACTGCCCTTGATCCAACAACGCAGATACTCAATCCATGACTTGCATACCATATGTCGCGCCTAAACTTAATCCTGGTCACTACCATGTTTAATACGAAAATAAGCATGGTAAGCACACTTTAGGAAACTTCTGACTGGATTCATTTTAAGTCAACGGTGCATTTCGCCACATATTTATCAGAATACATCTGGCTTATTTTTGCAAACTCTATTTCATTTATCTTCAGAATTCGTTTATTTTAAGAAATAAGAAAGATTTTTTTTGTATCTAATAGATATAAAATACCCGTAAATGTAAAAATAAAGTTAAAAAATCATGTGGCCATATATCAAATGGTTGACCCGATTGAGAAAAAATCAAAGAGATATTTGGATTCAGCATTAAATTAGCCTAAATCAGCTAAAAAACTTGGACAATAAAGTTGATGTTGGCCAATCTTATAAATAAGCCATACATGCGTTTTTTTAACTAACACTCTCTCATTTTAAACTTATAATACTTTAATTAGTTTTTTTTGTATGGCACTCTTCCAGGAAATGGGCATTCCACCAACTAAAGAAAGGCTTGAGAGAAGAGGTTCGTCTTCAAGGCACGCTTAAAACCATCGAAGAAGGGAGGTGATTCCACATTTTAGTAGCAAATATCAAGAAGGCACAATCACCCATGCAGATCCATAAGGTAGGGTCGTCATAGGTAGGTATAGGTTTAATGCAGAAAAGAAGTAGGAAGGTTCTGTGGTGTTTAAAATCTTATATTTAAGAAAGAGGACATTGAAGGCAAGTTCAGATCGAATGGACAGCCCAGTTAGTTGAAGGAGCAGGGTAGTTTCTTAAAAGAAACACCACAAGCGGAAATGAACACAATCCACAAAGTTGTGAATGAATTGAAACGTTAAATGCAGGTAGCATATGATCCAGCAATAATTGAGTTACAATATTCGAACTAGGAAGTAACGAAAGTATAGATAACAATATCATTAATATTGTGATGAAATTGGGAGCAGTTGTAGGCAGTTGTTTAGTAATAGTCGCTTTTATACCCTCAAATATGCCTAGTTTATTTTTGACTAATGAGAAAGAAGTAGGTGTGGCTAAGCAATACTGATTATTTTTCAGCCCAATTAGTGATGGGTAAGTAAAATAGTCTATGCTAACATTTATTTCTTGGTGGGTTAATTGGTTGAAAAAACCTGAAAAAAATTGTTCCGAATATTTGTGCCAGAATTGGGACAATCTAATTAGTAAATCACCAAACCAAGACTGAACCTTTTTTTTGCGATATCTGAAATTAACATGATAATCATAGGAATAATCTCGTCATTGAGAATGTCTAGATATTTTTGTAGTGATGCGACAATTGTTAGTGATAATGGAACCAGTTGAATAGTAGGATATAACCGCCCAACCATTACGAATACGCCTTCATTTGTGATGATTCGTTGCAGGCAATCTGGATTGTAGGAAACCATTGAAGTTCTCCAAACATAAACACAGCCATTTGTGGCAATAATGTAAGTGATGACTGGTATGACCATACTATATTCTTCACTTCATCAAGTATCCAAGTTTTATGATCGTGATACCATTTCTTGCACAATTTAGCGTTGGTTTCCTTTACCAACGGTTTTGAAATTTCTGCTTTTCCATGAATGCTTGCTTTGTGAAGTTCTCGACAACAGTTCTTAGAAAAACAATATCGTTTATATGGCTATTGAGCTCCACTACCAGCCATGCTGCAATAGTTTAGTGATGTTTGGATGCAATCTTTCTTAGTGTTCGACGACCCTTCCCATTTAACTTCAGTTTTCGCTCACGGTTTCTCTTCGCAGATGAAATCTTACCAATGTTTTGTGCATGCTTTCATAACCGGGCACACTTGTTCGTGACTCATTTAGCAGTTTTAGTTACAAACACTTCCATTACATAGCTCCAACAATTTGTACTCTTTGAAAGACTGATAGGTGAGGAGCACATTATTCTTTCCGCCAAACAAGACCGTCACTGACAACAACGTGGAATATACTGAAATACAAAATACAAAGATTAAAAAGTGACATTTGAAACAAAGGAAAAGATTGCAGCATTCATATTTGGGCAGTGTTGCGAACATGTAAAAATGTACGGAATATAATGCGGTGTTCACATTATTTTGTTCAACCTATGTAAATATTATGCCTCTGAAGATATATCTACGGTTTAAGTAATGTACAATCATGGCTAAAATTTTTGAGATTAAAATATATTTTTTTCTTTTTTCATTCGTTTTTAAAATTTATCGGATAGGAATAATTAGTGTGATATTGAAACTTTTTCAAGTTTATTAAAAATTTAGCATTTCAAAAATAATAAAAACTACATTCCTTCGCTGAATCCAAAATCGCGCTCTGGTCATGTTGATATAGGAGGAGAGTTTCATCCCGGCGGATTTGCTATTTGATCAAAAGTGCAAAACGTCGACAAATATTGGTTAAATGAATGATATTGATAAATGAATGATATAAATAGTTGAATCTTTTTCAATTCCAAAAATGGTTCTTTCGAATGAAAAGCGTCAACCACGGTTATTCTGAACAAAAGTAGCCTGAAATGCAACAGGTAGTTGCTATAGATATTGCATCAAGGAACACCATCTATAGGATCATTAATAATTTTAAAAAGAATGTTTATAGTCCTTTGAAAAAGTCTTCTGGACGCCCATTATCATCAAATTAACGTCAAGCTCGGCTCCTGTTAAGTAAGCCTGCTGAGTTTGCTCACGATTGGAAAGAAGCAGGGTCGAAGACTTCGACGAGAACAGTGAGGCGGAGACCTTGCGATAAAGGTCGAAAGTCGAGAAAGCTACTAAGAAGGCTCATCTCACCTATAAGTACTTTAGGATAGGTTTCACTTTTGTAGAAAATTTAAAGAATTGCAGTTAAGACTGGGGCAAAGTGATATTCTCTGATGAAGCACCCTTCCGCTTTCTCGTGTCCTGTGCTGTACCCGCTGTGAATCATCCAGATACTCTCCCTGTCAGTGGCTGCTCTTCCCAACAGTTTGAGATAACTACATTTTTCAGCTTGATGGCACACCTTGTCATAAAATAAAAGTGATAACAATGTTCTTGGCTAAAAATACCATCAAACATTTGAGACTCTGGTTTGGGAATTCGCCAGATATTAACCTTTAGAGAATTTGTGGTCGATGATCCAACTGGCGGCTGATAAACAGAAGCCATCCAATTGTAATCAGTTGCAGGTATTTATTGAGCAAAAATGGAGCATTATCGGCCAAGATATAGTAAAAATTGGGTCTTTAGCATGCGAAAACTAATTATAACACTCCTGAAGAACAAGGGATAGCATTGTAAATATTAACTCCGCGCATCAATTCACTGTATTTATTAATAAAATGGGTTTGGAAGATAAAATTATGATACAGACATACTAAAATAAAAGGCAAACTTTGATTAGTTCTATTAATTTTCTTATATGAAAAAAATATAGTAGTCTCACAATTTTATATAGGACTGCAGAGCTGAAAAATAACTAATAAAACATGCTTTGAAAAAGACAATTTCATTCTTTCTGCACATTTATTGTAGGTAGTATATATTTTTTTTATCACATATGTGGTTTACATCTCTATAATAAAAATAATTACCACTTTAACATAAACGAGTCAATTGTATCTAATGCATAGGGGAATGATCTATTGGGAATGGCACTCTCCAATCTCTTCTTATAAGGAGCTATTAGTTTAAAGTAGACTTTTGCCATTACTATTGACCACTCATCTTTGCTGATCATCTATCAGTAATATGGACTAACCACTCTGGTAGATCTTCTGCCCTCAATATTTACCACTCTTCCTGCCTGATCATCTGCCGCTAATATACACCACTCATCTTGACTAATCATCTTCCGGTAATATGGAGCACTCATCGTTCTAGATCTCTCGGTAATATGGCCTACTCCTCGTGGCAGATTTTCTCTTAGTAATATGGATCCCTCATCATGGAAGATCTTCTTCACAGTTTATTCAAATTTTGGGGTTAATGAGCATGAATATGTGCTTCAAATACCGTCACACATTTTTTTATTGGGTAGAGATCAGGACACTACCTGAGACATTTTATTAGGTTGATTTTGTTATTTTTAGGCCGTTCGTTGGTGCACTTGGCGGTAGGTTTCGGATCCAGGTCTCGCTGTAATTCCCAGCTGCATTTCATCTTAAAGGCATTGGCAAGCAAGAGGAAACAGTGGTCTAAATTTATATCATACGTTACACCTTCCTTCCTCTAATTATATGAAGTCGTTCTCTCAAAATGAAAGAGAGATACGTCGATACCCTTATGTATACTGCTACCATCATGTTTCATTTTTGACACTGGGTTTTGGTTTTCTACACCTTGTTCTTCTCCCTCACAAATTTACGATGGAAATGGAATTCAAACAACTCGAGTTGCTCTTGAAAAAAACAAATATCATTAGTTTAATATTTATTTAGCTTATATAAACAAACACTCATTAGCAAACGTGGATAGAGGCTCTATGTAGATTCTTTTTCAACCGCGAAACGATTCTCGCTCTACAAGATCACAACCGATCCTGCTGGAGAGTGGTACCGACTGTTTGAATAGTACCTGTCATACTAAATGCTTTGAAACATTGTATCAAGTTGTCCAGATTGTTTTGATTGTTTCTGAAGGATGAAAATAATAGAGATTTATTAGTATTACAATAATTTTCATTCAGGTCATATATTCCCCAGCTTCATAATGCGATCCGCCTAGAACTGGGTGGGGCTGTCTTGTAGGAAAAAAAGTTATCCAGGTGGTTTTTTTTTCGACAGCAACTAAATCAATAAACGATTTTCTGCCAAAGAATTTTTTCAGGGAAATAAACGAATAAAAGTTAGATGGTGCAAAGTCGGGAGAGTTCAGAGGACAAGGTAAGAGATCCCACCCAAGCAAACTTCAGGCAAACTTCGTACACTCCTTTAGAGACGTTATTTACTTAAAACTAACATGCTAAAACAAACGAGTGCATCTTTGTCTGAAAGAGTGTGAGAAGATGTTCGTAATATATGTGGTCCAAAATGATCAGAACGCCTGTATTTCTATCACAGAATCTTCTTCAACTTTTGCCAGTGAAAATCCAAGGTTTCCAAGATTGGTGTACGATAACCTATAGCTATAAACGACGTATAAGTGAAGGTGGTGAAAATTTGGATGAATAAAATGAAAGCTATCACAAAAATGCAATTTAGCAGAAAAATTGAAGTGTCCCAAATAATCCGAACGCTTAGGTTCCTTCTAGAGCGAATCGGCATTGTTTGCATAGCAACTAACTTCAGCAGTTCAATCTGGAGTACGTTAGGTCTTTCTTTGCCCAGTTTTCGTTCATTTAGTATTCTTAATAAATCTGTCAAGCCTACCGGGAAGTGAACCGGTAGGCCAAGTAAGACCTCAAAAAAGGAAGAACGAGCCATTACCTAAAATGTAAAGAAGTACCAGATTCTCAAGAATTATAATGAAATTTTTGACCTCAATATATCCAGACAGACTGTATCACGTCGGCAGGATGAAGGCAATTGTTACGCTCACACACTTGGCAGTTGACCAATGGAGCCAAGTCCACTTCAGTGATGCATCTAAGTTCAATTTGTTCGGATCTGAGGGCAAAAGGTTCGTTTGTAGCAGAACAGGGTAAATAATTTCTGCCGATTGCTCAAAAAAAGGGTGTGGAGTTTGGCGGAGAAATTGCTATAATTTCTGGCGTGATTTCAATGGAAGGCAAAGAAGCACTTGCACGATTACAGAGCAGAAGAAGCGAAGAAGTATAAAGGATATGTCAAAGGATCAGCGAGAATAAAAGCTTTCCACCAAAATACTAATTACTAATAACTTTTACAAAAGTTTTACAATGATAATTTAATAGTTATTGATAAATATAGAATACACAGTCACCCATTTCAAGGGTGCATAAATACAATTAACATTGAAACACCTAACAACGTCTGGCAACCGCATTTGAATTCAAACCCTAAGGTGATTCTTTTGATGATAAGGGGTGCACCCATGCACTAATTTTAATCAGCTAGTAGTATGCACGACTCAAAAGACTAACATTAGGTTCGAATTCAAAGGCGATTACCAGACGTCGTTAGAAGCTCTATTGTTCATCGTTTTTATGCCGTGCAGTGTAATTAATGTGGTTTTTATTAAAGGGAGCGGCAAGCAGTCCTGCTAACAGCCTACCTGGTAGCCCAAAACTATATTGAGACTATCTGAGCTTCATTCCCTCTAAACATCTAGCCCCCCCTCCCCATTTTAAACAGAACTTACAAGCCATTCTCACTTACTTTTCACTGAAAGAGGATATTGGTTATAGCATAGACAACTATGCTGCGGCTGACATCTGAAGAATTACGTTTCGTCGCTCATAATGCTTGCAGGAAGATCTGAGACACAATTTCATTCCTCCCATGTTCACCAATTTCTTTACGGAACTCACAAGTTTTCTCTAGGTTCCGGCCTCTTTGCTATTGCGTTTTAAATTTAAGGGGAAAAATATAGGTCTTTTATTTTAAGGCAATTTTGTACTCATGTGGCGCACAAACTTTTTTTATTTTCCTTTTAATAAATTATCATATTCTATGCTTATTTTAGTTTATCACTTTTTAACTCTTCATATTCTTTTATATTGATTAAATGAGTCTTAGAATGTAGTTATTGGTTTATTGGGGATTCTGACTGACAGTAGTGGTTCACGGGGTGAAGCAGTGTTTTTTAGACTGTACCCTCCCTGTAGAGCAATCATGCAGTGAGGCCACCCCAATTGGATGTATCCCACGTGCTGTCGCATGAACCGAAAGTCCAATAGGGTGCTTAAAATTCCACGGGGATGAAACAACCTCCTTCTACTAACATGGCTCCCTCAAGATAGTCCCACAGAAACCACGGCCCCACTTAATTGTAATAATCTCTATAGGGATTCGAGCAAGGGCTGTGAGATGAATGCTTTCTCTCCATTAATCTCCCAAGCGCTCGGAGGGAGCAGAGATTCCTCCATCTGCTCCCGGGCAGCCATAAACAACATAAGATGATTCTGCATTTTTCATATTTTGTATTTTCTTCCAATCTTAAAATTGGATTTTTTTTCACCAATAAATTATTTACATTTTATAACGTAAATTTTAATCATGGCGAAAAGCTATGATTACTATGCAACGTGAAAGGCAATTTTCCACCGCTTTTTTCCATGAGGCAAATCACCTTCGAATTTAACAATGTGAAAATCCAACGAGCCGTGGTAATCGGGATCTGTGCTTACAAATTTTGGATCTTTCCTAGATATTTCCTAAATTACGACCCCACCCTAAATATATTTCCTAGCTCACGCCCTTTGACACCATCTAGGGGTCGTGATCTAGGAAAGATTCCAAAATCTTCCGAATTTCATATCGAAGCAAATGAATATTGGGGGGCGAAATGCAACAAGACAGTGAAGTGAATATGATACAAATTTTCCTCCTATTTTTAGTTTATTTATCATATTTTCCTATAGCGGATTTTTGGTGTAAAAGTATTTTGATTTTGATCCGAATTGCTTCCGAAAACCAGAAAGTTGCTTCACAAAGGGCCGGCGAACTGAGTAGGTAAAAAGAACTCGTATCAACAAGAAAATTATCGAATATTCAATCATGATTTTGTAGAAAACCGATTTTCATCGCAGGAATAGAGACAAAAATTGGGCAATGAGAAGAAAATCTGAAGGTCATGATTGCCTAATTGATAATTGCTATATTACCTCATCATTTCCTGATTTTGAAAATACCCAATTCGGATATTTTATTATTCATATTTTATTTTAAATAATGTTCAGGACATAAGGAGGAAAGATGAGAATGAAAAGAAGTTTAGATTGATCAAAGCAGAAATGATAAAGAAAGAGAAATAAAAACAGACAAATGCAAGATTACAAAACTTCAAATTTATTGAATTCAGCCGGAAAGAAGTAATTATTTCTTGCCTTTAAGTGACTGTGCACCGATACGATCTTGTTTCAAATTTCCACATTCAATTTCTGTTCTGTTTGGGGCGAGAAACAGAAAAAAATAAATGAAGAAGATAAAGATAATTGCGACATCTGGCACCCTCGCAGCCAGAGACAAAATATATCTATAAGAGTAAAGCCAAATAAATCAAATCATTTTCGCTTTGGTACCCTTAATATGTATCTATATTCTCTCTCTCTCTTTCTCTCTTTCTCTCTCTCTCTCTCTCTCTCTCTCTCTCTCTCTCTCTCTCTCTCTATATATATATATATATATATATATATATATATATATATATATATATATATATATATATATATATATATATATATATACACCGATATAGACCAGGTCATTTAAAAATCTCGCTACACTTTTACATTTTAATATATTTAAAGAAAGTTAGTCGTGACTTACTATAGAATGCTAGAATTAGTCCTATAACGAAAAAAAATCCTCTTCTGTTTTCTTAGGCTGCGTAGACTTTAACGTCAGCGCCTTCTTTTTCGAGACACATTGCTCACCTCTTTATGCATTCCTCTCCAACTCCGGTTAGCAACTCCCTTGTAACAAGATTTCAGGTATTCCTTATACGTTCCTCTAACTCTTCAACACTCTTGGGCTTTGACGTATAGAGTTTGCTTTTCAGGAAGCCCAACAGAACGACGTCGCAGGCTGTCAAATCTGAGGACGTAGCGCCCATTCCAGGGGTTCTCGACGACCTACCTATCTATCTGGGAACTTGTAATTAAAAAAAAATCGCGAACTGCTTTAGCATAATGTAGAAAAGCACAATAGTGCTGTAAAAAACAATCATTAACATTGGCTACACGCTCCAATTCAGGAAGAAAAAAAGTTTCGAGCATCACTAGATAACTGGCACCATTTACATTAACAGTCCACTGCTGATCATCTTTGAAGAAAATGGTCCACTTAGCCTTTTACAAGAGATGGCGCAACCTATAACGAGCTTTGAAATGTCGCGTTCGTACTCTTTAACATAAACTGGGTTGCTTTTACCCCCCCCCCCCCAAAAAAAAAAAAAAAAAATACCAACAACAAAAAAATCGAGTGTTATGTCAATTCCCGCGACCAGATAAGTTAAAAATTGCTTCATCACTGAAGAACATGTTATCCAAGATAGTAGGGTAATTTTCGTGATGGTGTATGAGTGCCTTACACAGCTCTACCCTTCGTTCAAAGTCCTCATCCATAAGTTTTGGAACAACTTTTATCTTAAAAGGAAATATTTTCAAGTTTTTACGTATTACCCATTGGATGGTTGATCATGCATGGCTAATTCCTACGAGTCTGTTTATTGGACTCTCCTTGGCAATGTTTTCCTCAGAAACGCTACTTCTAGGTATTGCTGTGCCTCGTCTATCAGCCACAGAGCCTATTTTCACAGATCTTTTATGAAGGGAATAAATTGCAGAGCGTGCTGGGCAAGTAGGCCTCTCATAAAAAGCACGAAATTGTCTTTGAATTTCGGTTGGAGATTGGTAAGCTTCCTGCCAGGCAGCGATTTCACACTTCATTTCCTAAGTCAAATGTTCACCCATTTTGACCAGATGTCGGGTTGAACTTAAATACCAACAAATTTTAATTCAGTGAACTACCTTATAATACGAAATTGAAGTCCTCGGTTAAAAAAAAATGTAGCGAGACTTTTGAATGGCCCCGTATCTATATCTATCTATCTATCTATCTATATATTTATATATATATATATATATATATATATATATATATATATATATATTCATATATATATATATATATATATATATATATATATATATATATATTATTATTACCACCGATTAGCTTTCGTTTTGATGACATTTATTTAACCGTGGGGACTTAGAGTTTAAGGTGATTTGCGAACCCTGGCTTCTACAGTGTATGGCATCTGCCATGAAATCTAGCGAAGGTTGTCCCCATCCCGTAACTTCCATACCCAATCGATGTAACGTGACTCAACTTTAATCTGTAGCGGTGTCTTTTTTCTCGGCTGCGGCCCCGAAACTTTTTAGGGCAAGATGACAAAAGATTAACGAAAGATCGAACAACATTTCAGAACCTTACAATTAATTACTATGACAATTTAAATGTAGAAGGGGGGAAGGGGGGTATAGGCTTCATAATCATAGAGAGTTTTTCGAAAACAAAATTATAGATCCATAAAACACGTCTCGAATTCCACGGAGCACAATTGCGCCAAACCGCATCCAACCATAGACACCCGTCTACTACATTCATGACCCTACATTACGAACCCTACGGCTGACTTTAAGAGTGTTCGTACTTCAGGTCACCTCAAATGCTCATAACCCCCCAAATCATTCCATCTCTAGATTCGAATCAACATGGGTAACCCTGGCAAGGCTTCGATGCGCTCATCATCCATACTTAAACACATTCACTGCCTACAGCTGTCTAAAGGACATCGACATCTCTTCCCGATGCCACCAGAGACCCGATCAAGCTTAAAAAACATTCACACAGTGGCTAACCTTCCACCTACACACAGATAAAAACAACAGGAATGCGGATGTCTGTGGAACCCTGTCTGGTCGGTAGAGTTTGTCGAGCCTACTTGCCCCTGGGGGCGAGGCTGCGGGGTGGGGCGTGATGCTACATGATGATACACGGTGACGCATGGCGCCACATCGCGAGGCTAGCGGGGTGAGGCGTAATGCTACATGATGATACACGGTGACGCATGGCGCCACATCATGAGGCTGCATACTGAGGCAGAACAGGTCCCCCTGCCCCTGGGCGACAAAGGTTCCATCTGAACGCTGTAGGGTGTCAGAACACAATACTTCCTGGCCCCTCTCCCCAAAGAGGACCCGCCCCTCGTGGCCTGGGGCTCAACAACGATTGTCATACTGACCATTATGTCTATTTCATCATCCGGTGGAGAGCTTCCGGGATAAAGGCAGGCTGGCGAACTACTACTACTGCTACTACTATTATTTCTAATGCTACTACTACTACTACTACTACTACTACAACTATTACTACTATTACCACTACTACTACTACTACTACTACTTCTTTATCTTCTTCCTGACAACTTCATCTTTTCCTCTTTTTCTTCTTCATCTTCTTCTTCTTCTTCTTCTTCTTCTTCTTCTTCTTCTTATTCTTCTTCCTCTTCCTCTTGTTCTTCTTCTTCATCTTCATCTGCTTCTTCTTCCTCTTCCTCTTCTTCTTCTTCTTCATCTTCATCTGCTTCTTCTTCTTCTTTATATTTTTCTTCATCTTCATCTTCTTCTGCTTAATGGGGGACTTCAACCGTTTTAATGGGGGACTCCTTAATTAGAAGGCAGGATCAGGAGTTTGCTGCGCGTAACCCTTCTAAGCGTAAGCGCTTTTGCTATCCCGGTGGCCGCATTAACAACGTGGCCGCCGAGATCGAGAAATTGGAAGATACGCGTGGTGAACGAACGATCATCACGATGGTAGGGGGCAACGACGTCCATAGGTATGACAGCACCCCGGAAGATATAGTTTATCGTGCCAGAACCATGATAGATACGGCGAAATCCAAAGCAACCAACGTGGGAATTATTGGTGTTCTCCCCCGACTTAAATCCACGTTGCGCCTCCAATCTAGAGCGATCTATACTAACGAATGTCTTAAGCGGTTGTGTCGAGAAACTGGTGTTAGCTTTTTTAACTTATGGGATTCATTCCAGGACCATCCGTCACTTTTCCAAAAGGACGGAATTCACCTAAGCGATGTGGGTAATAGTCGGCTGGGTAGGATCTTAGACGAGTCCGTACGTAGCATTTTAGGTAGGAGAGTTGCGCGGCCACGTGATGCCGATGCGCCGGGCCGGCCCACGCGTGAAGGGGGCACTATCGACGGGGTGCAGGGAAACGGAACGGATCTGAGTGTTATAGAAGAGTTAACGTAAAGCGCAAACTGAGATGCATATATGCGAATGTTCGTAGCTTAAAAAATAAAATTGCCGAAATAAAAGCCGTTATTCTAGAGGGTAATTTCGACCTCGTATTCCTAAGTGAAACATGGTTAGACACTCATACGGGGATCAGTGTTTGCGAGTTCGATATAGCGGGGTACAAAATTCATTACAGAAATAGACAAACCGGTAGAGGAGGGGGCGTATTAATGTATATAAAAGAGGATCTAAACGCCATAACGATGGACTCGTCTAAGGATGATATGCGAAGTGATGCTTTATTAGTCCAGCTAAGTTTAGATGCTATAAATAAAATTAACTTAGTCGTGCTATATCGTCCGCCTTGCCAATTGGAAAGAGAAGATGCTGCACTCTTCGATACGCTTACGTCTTGGATTAGAAAAGGGACCACATTAGTCTGCGGCGATTTTAATTTACCTAATGTTAACTTTAGCAACCTTACTTCTGATAAACCGGGTGAGAGGCTATTAAACTTTATGTTGGAGAATTTTCTCGTACAAAAAGTGGAAGAGCCTACTCGTGATAGCAATATTCTTGATTTAATCATGGCAACCGATGAGTCATTGTTAGAAAACGTACGTGTGGGTGAACATTTAGCTTCCAGCGACCATAATGCGATTAGATTCGATCTAAACACCTGCGTAGAAGTTAGAATGAGCTCGCAGCTCATCCCTCGTTTTGGTAGCTGTGATTTCGATATTTTTCGCGAAAGGATTAAGGATATAGACTGGGGAATACGATTCGAGAACAGGTCGGTAGGAGAGATGTACGCAGAACTTCGATGTACGCTGCTTCGTGTGAATTCTGATTTGGTTAAGTATGTGCGTAAGAGCGGGAAGTCGGTGAGAGCTCCGTGGCTTAGTCCGTTAATACTACGCTTAATCCGGGACCGAAATAGAAAATTTAAAATTCATAAAAACAATGGGTCAGTTATAAGTCGGCAAAATTACATAGATTCTCGTAGGGAAGTTAAACGTGCGGTCAGAGATGCGAAGAGGAAGTATGAAATAAACCTCGCTAAGGATTCAAAGAATGAACCGAAACGGTTTTATGGGTACGTAAATAATAGGAAACCCGTAAAAGGATCGATAGGGCCGATCAAAGATAAGGATGGTCGTTTGACTGAACTTCCGACAGAAATGTCTAAAATTTTAAATGAGCATTTTACGAGCGTGTTTACTGTGGAAGATTCTTCCGAATTGGAATCGTTAATTGGGGAAGTTCGTAGTGCTGATAAATGCATATCCGATGTAAGTATAAAGGACGAGGAAATTCTTAAATTTATTAAGCTAATGAAAAAGTCGAAATCTCCGGGCCCCGATGGGGTATATCCAATTCATTTAAAGGAGCTTCAAAATGAACTCGTTAAGCCATTGCGTGAAATTTTCAATCGCTCATTAGAGGATGGCGAAGTTCCGTTGGATTTCAAGCGAGCAAACGTTACACCTATATTTAAGAAGGGGAATAGATTTGAAGCAACGAATTTTCGGCCTATTAGTCTAACTTCGGTAGTTGGGAAGCTTTTAGAATCTGTAATTAAAGATAGAATAGTGAGCCACCTCGAGGCAAATAAGCTGATTAACGATACCCAGCATGGATTTAGGCGTGCGAGATCGTGCTTGACTAACTTGCTCGAATTCTTCCACAAAATGATTTGCGTGTACGATGAAAGCAAAGCTGTAGACGTAATATATTTAGACTTTAAAAAGGCGTTCGACACCGTCCCCCACCAAAGGTTATTAATGAAAGTTAAAGCGATTGGGGTGACTGGTAAGATTTTAAACTGGATTAGAAATTGGCTGAAAGATCGCTCGCAGCGGGTAGTAATAAATGGGGAATGTTCAGATTGGGCCAGCGTTAGTAGTGGGGTACCGCAGGGCTCTGTTTTAGGCCCTTTATTGTTTTTAATTTATATTAACGATTTAGATAAAGGCATACTTAGTCGGATTTCGAAATTTGCGGACGACACGAAGCTGGGCAATCGTGCCTATGTAAGATCGGATGTCGATAAATTGCAGGGGGACCTAAACTCGATTGCCAATTGGGCGGACAAGTGGCAAATGGAATTTAATTTAAGCAAATGCAAGGTAATGCACTTGGGTTGCCATAATTTAAGAGTAGAATATACCATGAAAGGCCAAGTCCTCGACGCGGTTAAATTAGAAAAAGACTTGGGAGTATTAGTCTCAGACGATTTTAAATTCTCGAAGCAATGCGCGGATGCGTGTAAAAAAGCAAATCGCGTTTTGGGTTATATCGCGCGTAATTTCACCTTCAAATCTAAGGATGTAATTTTACCTTTATATAAATCCCTTGTGCGGCCACTTCTCGAATACGCTGTTCAATTTTGGGCTCCATATTTAATGAAAGATATCGCGCAATTAGAAAGAGTGCAGCGTAGGGCTACGAAATTAATTCCAGAGCTGAGGAATAGATCATACGAGGAAAGGCTCAGGGCTTTAGATTTGCCATCGCTAGAAAGCAGAAGATTACGTGGCCAGCTAATAGAAGTATTTAAAATACTAAAGGGTTTCTCAAACGTGGACTTTCGCAATCTGTTCGAACTGGATCATAGGGGAAATACTCGTCAGCACGGGTTAAAATTAGTGAACAAGCGTTTTAACACTAGTATAGCCCAAAACTATTTTACATTTAAAGTTACTCAAAATTGGAATCGGCTGCCCACCCACGTAGTAGATAGCACTTCGGTTAATATGTTCAAAAATCGTCTCGACGTGCATTTGAATAGTTTAAATATAACGTAGTTGAGCACTGTGAATTTAAACGTCCTTGCAGAGAGAGAGTTTGGAGCGGAGGTTTAAGGATATGAAATTATGATGACTAAAAATGATGCCGGCGATTCTCTGCATGTGTAGCTTAGATGTCCCATTTCTTTTCCGCCTATCCTATAAGTAGTCTCTATCCCTAAATTAGCTTTTCACCACTAGCAGTCGAGTGGCTGCGGAAGATGAGAAGAAAAACTTTCTATCTCCCCCGACCCCTAGTTTGATTAGTTAAAATTGCACGATAATGTACACATGTAGATAAGTGTGTACAGTAGATAGTATTAAAAAAAAAAAAAAAAGCATGTTAGAGATACACTCGTAGATAAGGGTGTATCGTAGTTTTTGATTTAGTGTAGCGGACTAGCCTCGAGCGGACCTTAGGGTCTTTGCTGGTCCTAGATTCTGTAGTTCTGTAGTTCTTCATCTTCTTCTTCTTCTTCCTCTTCTTCTTCTTCATCTTCATCTGCTTCTTTTCCGCCTATCCTATAAGTAGTCTCTATCCCTAAATTAGCTTTTCACCACTAGCAGTCGAGTGGCTGCGGAAGATGAGAAGAAAAACTTTCTATCTCCCCTGACCCCTAGTTTGATTAGTTAAAATTGCACGATAATGTACACATGTAGATAAGTGTGTACAGTAGATAGTATTAAAAAAAAAAGAAAAAAAAAAAGCATGTTAGAGATACACTCGTAGATAAGGGTGTATCGTAGTTTTTGATTTAGTGTAGCGGACTAGCCTCGAGCGGACCTTAGGGTCTTTGCTGGTCCTAGATTCTGTAGTTCTGTAGTTCTGTAGTTCTTCTTCTTCTTCATCTTCATCTTGTTCTGCCTCTTCTTCTTCTTTTTCTTCTTCTGCAAATGGTAAGAGAAGATGCTGCACTCTTTGATATGCTTTCATCTTGGGTTAGAAAAGGGGCCACATTAGTCTGCGGCGATTTAAATCATCCAAAAGTTAATTTTAGTAACCTAACGTCAGATAAAGCTGGGAAGAGACTACTAAACTTTATTCTGGAGAATTTTCTCGTTCAAAAAGTGGAGGAACCAACTCGTGATAATAATATCCTTGATTTAATCATGGCGACTGACGAGTCATTGGTAGAAAATGTTTGTGTAGGAGAGCATTTAGCCTCGAGTGACCATAATGCGATTAGATTCGAAGTAAACACGTGTGTAAAAGTAAAAATGAGTACTCAGCTCATCCCACGTTTCGGTAGCTGTAATTTTGATACTTTTCACGGAAGGAGTAAGGATGTAGACTGGGGAATGCGCTTCGAGAATAGGTCAGTAGGAGAAATGTACACTGAGCTTCTGCGTACACTCCTTAGTGTAAATTTCGACTTAGTAAAGTATGTGCGCCGTAAGAGCGGGAAGTCGATGAGAGCACCGTGGGTTAGCCCACTAATATTAAGCTTAATTAAGGATCGAAATAGAAAATTTTAAATACATAAGAACAATGAGTCATTTATAAGTCGGCAAAATTACATAGATTCTCAAAGAGAAGTTAAACGGGCGGTTAGAGATGCGAAGCGGAAATATGAAATAAAACTCGCGAAGGATTCGAAGAAGGAACCAAAACGGTTTTACGGCTATGTAAACAGTAGGAAACCCTTAAAAGGTTCAATAGGGCCGATTAAAGACAAATATGGTCGTTTGACGGAATTTACGGCGGAAATGTCTACAATTTTAAATGAACATTTCACAAGTGTCTTTACTGTTGAAGATTTGTCCGAATTAGGATCGTTAGTTGAAGAAGTACATAACAGTGATATTTGCATATCCGATATAACAGTTAATGAAGAGGAAATTCTTAAATATATTAACCTGATGAAAAAGTCAAAATCACCCGGGCCCGATGGCGTTTACCCCACTCATTTAAAGGAACTTAAGAATGAGCTTGCAAAGCCGTTGCGTGCAATTTTCAATCGCTCATTAGAAGATGGCGTAGTCCCTTTAGATTTCAAGCGTGCAAACGTTACACCAATATTTAAGAATGGAAATAGATACGAAGCAACGAGTTTTCGTCCTATTAGTCTAACTTCGGTAGTTGTAAAGCTTTTAGAATCGGTAATTAGAGATAGAATAGTGAGCCACCTCGAGCTAAATAATCTGATTAAAGATTCCCAACATGGGTTTAGGCGGGTGAGATCGTGCTTGACAAATTTTCTGGAATTCTTCCATAAAATGATTTGCGTTTACGACAAAAACAAAGCTGTAGATGTAATCTATCTAGACTTTAAAAAGGCGTTTGACACCGTTATGCACGAGAGATTATTAATGAAAGTTAAATCAATCGGTGTGAGTGGTAAGATATTGAATTGGATTAGAAATTGGCTGAAGGATCGTTCGCAGCGAGTAGTTATAAATGGTGAATGTTCTGATTGGGTCAACGTCAGTAGTGGAGTGCCACAAGGCTCGGTTCTTGGCACATTATTGTTTCTAATATATATAAACGATTTGGATAATGGCGTATTTAGTACGATTTCTAAAAATTTAAGTAAATGCAAGGTGATGCATTTGGGTTGCCATAATTTGAGGGTAGAGTACACCATGAAAGGCCAGGTCCTCGACGTGGTAAAATTGAAAAAGACCTGAGAGTTTTAGTCTCGGATGACTTCAAAGTCACGAAACAATGTGCGGATGCATGTAAAAAAGCAAATCGTGTGCTGGGTTATTTCGCGCGTAATTTCACGTTCGAATCCAAAGATGTAATTTTACCGTTATATAAATCACTTGTGCGTCCACTGCTCGAATACGCGGTTGAATTTTGGGCTCCATACTTAAACAAAGATATCGCGCAATTAGAAAGAGTGCAGCGTAGGGCTACAAAATTAATTCCCGAGCTGAAAAACAGGCCGTGCGAGGAAAGACTCAGGGCATTAGATTTGCCATCTCTCGAAGGCAGAAGATTACGTGGCCAGCTAATAGAAGTATTTAAAATATTGAAAGGATTTTCAAACGTTGATTATAGGAATTTGTTCGAGTTGGATCACAGGGGAAACACTCGGCAACACGGATTAAAATTAGTAAACAAGCGATTTTACACTAGTATAGCCCAAAACTATTTTACGTTTAAAATTACTCAAATTTGGAATAGGCTACCCACCCACGTAGTGGATAGTAGGTCGGTAAATATGTTTAAAAACCGTCTCGACGCGCACTTAAATAGTATAAATATAACGTAGTCTGAGCACAGTAAATAAAAACGTCTTGCAAAAGGAGTTTGGAGAGGAGGAACAACGAGAGTAAAAATGATGCCAGCGATTTCTCTTGCATGTGTAGTTTAGATATCCATTTTCTTTTCCGCCTATCCTATAAATAGTCTTACTATCCTAAAATTAGATTTTCACCACTAGCAGTCGAGGGCTGCGGAAGTTGAGAACAAAAACTTTCTATCACCCCCACCCCCCCACCCCTAGGTTGAAGTAGTTAATATGCATGACATTGTACACATGTAAATAAATGTGTACAGTAGATTATATATTTTACAAAAATAATAAAAATAATATAAAATAAAAAAATATATATATAGCATGTTAGAGATACACTCGTAGATAAGTGTGTATCGTAGTTATGGATTTAGTGTAGTGGACAAGCCTCGAGCGGACCTTAGGGTCTTTGCTGGTCCTAGATTCTGTAGTTCTGTAGTTCTTCTTCTTCTTCTTCTTCTTCTTCTTCTTCTTCTTCTTCTTCTTCTTCTTCTTCTTCTTCTTCTTCTTCTTCTTCTTCTTAATATTAAACGCGAGGAAAGCGACGCAAACTCTACCAGAACATTTCCGCCTCCAATATTTGCAACCGCTGAGGGTGGATATGGGATACGATAAGGAGAGACACGTTAATAAATTTGCGCACAGGACTTGAGTTCCTACTCCCTTCGGAGTGAGAAGGAGCACGTCCTTCTTCTTAGAAAATGACCTGTTTCACAAGTTGAGGTGAGCAAGTGTAGTACATCCCTAAGCCCCGATGATGTCTTCCTCTGAATCTTCCTTGTTCATTCCTTCACCCCTTTTGCCATCTTTGTTGTCAGAAGTGGTAATTCCTGTTGTTTTGGAATAGCCTTTACCACTCATTCGCCCCGTTTGATGCTTATTAAAGTTGATCCAACAGTTTATTTTTTTACGGGGAACAGCTCCCCCCCCCTCCCATGGGATTTAACTCTATTTAATGAGTGGTAAGTGACGCTAACCACTTACGCCGTGCCCCATGCCAGCTTCTGAGACGCGCGGCTACCAACAAGAGGGGGGTAGTCGGTACTTAGAGGAGCTACATGCCCTGCCGTGTCCATTGCTCTAGGTAGTCTCAAAGTAGATTGAGACTACCTGTACTTTATTGCTTCTAAACATTTAAATTATACGTTTTGGAGGACACTTTCTTTACCGTATTCTACCTTATTTCTTAGGATGACGGATAATTTGGCAGGCTAGTCGTCGATCAGCATTCGTCCATTCATGCCTTGTTATGTGTGTGTGGAGGGGGGGGGGAGCTAGTAAACATCTCCCCATCTTTTCCACCTATCTTTTACTCCCTTATATGTTTATCCGTTTACGCATCCCAATGTGGTTCAGGTGTCATCAGGAAGTTTTGTGCCCTCCAGGCCCCAACACAGTTTTCCTTACTGGCGGAGGATCTGTTGTTATATATTTATCTCCCACGCATTTTTACTTTCTTTATGTTCACTACTTTTTTAACAAATTCTCTTTACAAACCTTCTGCCTGATGTGGCCTCGTTGTTATTACGCTCTGTATTCGAGAGAGAAAAAAAGTCACACGTAAACCACGAAGTTAATTCTTCCGAAGCCGATTAAGTGAAACCCGTTTTTCCACAGGCCCATTACACGAAACCTATTCTACCAGAGGCCCATTACACGAAACCCGTTCTGCCAGAGGCCCATTACACGAAACCCGTTCTGCCAGAGGCCCATTCAGTGGAACCCATTTTGCTAAAACTCTTAAATGAATGTTCAATCAATCGTTCCTCACAAGTACCAGAGGGATAGAGGTCAATAAATTGTTCCTTACAAGTACCAGAGGGATAGAGGTCAATCAATCCTTCATCACAAGTACGGAAGGGATAGAGGTCAAGCCGTTCTGCCAGAGGCCCATTACACCTAACCCGTCTGCCTGAGGCCCATTATACGAAACCTGTTCTACCAGAGGCCCATTGCTATGTCATCAAGTCTCATGGCTGAAGCTTATTTCATTGTAGTGGGATCCTTTGGGTTGGGTGGGCTGTCTTCGATGAGTTTTGATACTCTTTGCTGGCTTCTGTTTTCAATTTATGTTGATCTGACCTGATATTTTATGTATGTGTGGTGGTATGATGTGTTATCTAGCGTTGGGGTGGTGTGTTCTTATGTTCACTTCGTTATTAGTTTTTCCATTCATGACCAAGTCGATAAAAACTAATCTTGTTTGTATTCTTATTGGAATGTTAGAAATTGTTAGACAGTGGTAGTTAATAAGGTTTTTCGGTCGCGAGAAAGGTTGATATAGTTTTGCCTTTTTATTTAATCAGAGCCTTGTGTAGCTGTGAATAAAAAATGATCGTAGTAGATAACTGCCGCTCATATGTTTACATGATACAGATTAATTCTATCGGTATTTTAATGCCAAATAACAGAAACATATAGTTTCGTTTTCCTGGTTAATTAGCGATATGATTAGTCTGTTTGTTACAGATGTTGATTTGATGATAAGATAGTTTTATCGCCACATTATTTTAAGGGGGTTTTTTTTACATCTACATATATTTTCTATTTAGATGATGCAAAAATATATCTTATTTCTTTAAATAAACAATTCTGAACACCTTACAGGGGGCAATTTTTGAGTAAATGGTATTTTTATTTTGCAGGTGAATGAAATGGTTTCGGCCAGAAGATCTTGTAAAAAGTATATCTGATACATTTTGCTACATCCGCAGCGAATACACCATTGTTCCTAGCAGGAATCCAGTCATAAGTTTCATAAAGCTTTCTCACCATGCTTATTTTGGTATGAAACTTGGTGACCAGGAGAAAGCTTGGGCCCCACACATGGTATGCAAGACATGCACCGTGTATCTGCGTCGTTGGACCAATGGCAAGGAGCGTTGTCTAAACTTTGGAATTCTCCTGGTTTGAAGGAAGCCGATAAACCATGACACTGACCGCTACTTATGCGCTCTTGATTTGACTGAGATCAACGGAAAGAACCGTAGTAGCCTCAAGTATCCTGATATTCAATCAGCACCTCTTCCTGTAGCTCAGTGTGATGAAATTCCAGTACCTGACTTTGGAGAACTTCTTGACATTAGTGACGACGATTCCTCCAGTGTTGAAGAAAATGAAGAAAAAAATGGTTTGTGACGATGAAGCTTCACATCCATTTTCCAAAAGGAGCTAAATGATTAAGTTTGCGATCTTAGCATGGCAAATCCTATGCCTTCCTGTTGGCATCCAGATTGAAGGAAAAAAAATCTTTCCTGACAGTGCTCGCATCGCCTTTTAACGCAACAAACATCAGGAATATCTCAGTTTTTTTCTGAAGGGAAGGACTTGGTTTAGTATACAGATATGGCCCATCTTCTGCATAAGTTTGGAGAGCCACAATACCAACCAGAAGATTCAAGACTGTTCATTGACAGCAAAAAGCGATCGCTTAAATGTGTTCTGTTGCATAGCGTCAAGCATTTTGCCTCTTTCTCCCCCTCTCGCTCACTCGACTACCCTGAAGGAGAAGTATGAAGCGGTGAAGTACGTGCTTGAGGAAATTCATATAGTCAACATGAGTGGTTGATTTGTCTCTCTTATAAGTCATCAATTTTAATTGGTGCAAATGGGCTGCATTTAATTAGGTGATGATAAAATAATGATGACCTAAAATATTAAGAAAAAAATAATAACATCAATACTTAATTAATAATATTTAAAATAATAAAAGTGAAATATTTAGACGAAGTGATCATAAACTAATAATATACATAAATAATAATAACAATAGTAAATCAAAAGTAATTAAAATAATAATCTTGAAATAATTAGAATATTAATATTTCTAGTGGTAGCCTTAACCACATAAAATAAGTACCTGTCATTACTTTAAGGTACAAACTCTAAGATAATATTTAATTAAATAATTTATCTAAATTACCATCATTTAAATATTGCATTGTAATAGAAATTTAGGGGTGCATCAGACAGTTGTGCGCCAGATTAATCTTTCAAGGGTAAGAAACTATCAGTGTGTTGCTATGTTGCATCATCGTTATGTAGATATAAGGTTAATAAGTCTACCCCCGCAGCGCTACCTAACGTAACCACTCCTAACCAAGCAAGGCCAAAAATCTCCCTAACAAATTCCCCAAGAAAGTGGCCCCAAAATATACAAACCGAATTACCAAAATCCCACAAATGGATATATTCAAAGTGAAACAGAAAAGTGTAGCAAAAAGTAAAGTGAAGCAGAATATTTACTTAACTATAGTGAAGTGAGACAAAAGTGCTCAAAGATGGTGAAGCGAAACGATAAAGTGCTCATCTGAAGTAGACTGAAACAAAAAAGTGCTCAAGTGGAAGGTTGAAGAAATCTTGAATACATACACATGACAGTACGAATGCTGCAAAACACAAGACTGAAATAAAGAATAAATGATTAGAAAAAGTGGTTGGTTAACCTGACAAATTTACAGAAGTTGCGATTACATACCAGTAGAGGAACGAGTAAAAATGGAATAATAAAGTATTAATTCAAGTTGTGGTTCGGATTCCACGTTAATTAGTAGGTCCAAACTAAATGGAATAATTCCATTCCATCCTTCTATTCCCAGCTAAAAGAAGATGATCACAAGAGATCATCTTCTCTCCTACAATACATTCCTTCCAACCCTCTTTCATCTCCTCCTCCAACCCTCCCTCCTTGGCCCCCACTCTCCATTTGTACCTTCTGCCTAACAAACATGGTGAGATGCGAGAGAGAAGGGTGAAGGTGGAGCGGGAGGGGTCTAAGGGTGTTCTTCTCCTATCCCCCTGCCCCTAATGGGGCGGGAGTGGTAGGGGCCTGCGATCAATTCATCTATATTTTACACAGCGCATCGAATCTTATGACTCGGTGGGGGGGAGGGGGGAGGATTACTACGCAGTCCTATGGCCAATGTCGGTCCCTGATTTCTTCGAAGACTATCCGTGGAAAGGGATAAAATGATTCACTTTTAGTGAGTTTTTATTATAAAAATGACCTTTTTAAACTGCGACAATTGAGTTTATCTGTGAGTTGACTCTATTAGAATTAAATGGCAACAAAGTCAACAGACCTAAGTCGCGTGCTCTCGATTCTTTTGACTTATGACCTTAAATACTTTCAATAATTCCCGGACTAATCTTGGGAAGACCTTGACAATTATATCATTTAAAAGAAAATGTAAAACAACAAAAGGGTTTCCGATTGCGTTAGAATCGGCCGAATAGTTACGATGTTATTGCCAAATAACTCATTGAAAAGTAAAACGGTTACCATCTGACCGCCCGACCTACGGACCGACATAGTAACTTATAAAGTCACGTGCACGCGACTAAAAAACTGAGATCATTTGATCTGGGATAAACCTGTAGTGACAAGGTTTGAAAGTTTGAACGAGTGGGATTACATTAAATCCGAGTAGAAGACATTCCTTGCTCGATGAAAAGAGATGTAAAGAAATTGATATGAACGGTAGCGATTTATTTTTATAATTACTATCAAGAGCCAATCTGGCGACTACCATCAAGGGCCCAAGTCATCGTAATTCAAAATTCGAGAGTAGCGAGAACGTGGATGAGAAGTTAGAGTCGGTTAAAATCTCTGTTATTAAATTTTCTAATCATTCGAGTTCGACTTCACATCCAGTTTTATACACAGGTATAAATAATAGTGACTCTTTTCATTGTATTCCACAATCAACCAATTAAGGGTTGAGATAGATTACAGAGGCGAAGTGGATGAACGTTAACCCAAGGAGAAATTGGGTCATTGCTATTTCAATAACTTGAAGAGAGGAGAGAAAGATTCATGTGAGAAGCGAGGATTCCTTTGATCCCCTTAACGTTTGATGGGTGACTTCTTGGTTTATCTAAAATGTCAATATTAGCTGTGATGTGAACGATCGGTTAAACGACAGGAGCATCGCTCGTCAATGTCAGATGGATTTATATTTTTCATCTCTTAAGTCTATTGATTGGAAAGTTGTATAGGTTCGCAATATATATATATATATATATATATATATATATATATATATATATATATATATATATATATATATTGGAAGTAGTTTCTTCTTGTCAAGGATAATTTAATCTTAAGGATGAATACAAGGGCCAGAATGTAAGTAGTATTCATGACTCTAGTTGTTTATTAACGACGTTTCATGCGCCATTCCTTCCTGCAGATCTGATAATTATCTCAGACCTGAAGAGATGAATGGAGCCTGAAACGTCGTTAATAAAGAATTAGTATCATGACTATTACTTTTTTCTGTCTTGGGATTAATCCTTAAAATTATATAGCTCCTTGACCTTCGTTTGCCTCCCTGGATGCGGGAAAATGAGATGACAAGCAGGCGCGGGTGAATGCCCCTTTTTGCCCTGAGTTACAACGAAATTATATACAGGTGCTTATTCTACCTTTGGCCGATTTCAGCCAAATGTTATTTACATCCTCGAGGAATCTGGTGACAAAATCGATCAGGGTGAGTACGTAGCTATGGCCCTCACTGGACGGTGGGTGGATTGGTACGATCAAATCAATTGCCACTCAGGAGAAGTGTCTTGAAATTACTGGGCCGGTCTGCAATGGGGCCGGCTTAACTCGTCCCTTAATTGCAGTTTTCTGGCATATGTCACATAATCGAAAATAGGGCAGAATTTCACCCGAAGCGCGAGCCAATAAAACTACTTGGAAATTAGTTGGGCAACCTTCTTGTGGGCTAAAATGAACCGAGAAGAGCCTGTCATTTGCGGTTTGAAAAATAAGTTGAACATGAGAGCGGGGAATACATAATGCTCGGGACTCATCGTTATCTCCTTCTGAGCATATGCGATAGAGGAGGTTATCCTTAACGAGGAAAGAAATTACTTTGTTACCTCTAATAGACCCTTGTGTCATAATTTGGGCCTTAATCCTCAGAGGGCGAAGAGATTCACAATCCTTCTGGTTTTTTAGCAAAGCCTTCGTTCACGACATTGCTGTATTCTAAAGCGCCAAGAGTTCCCAGGGGTGCGGTCGCTTCCAAATCTTCCTTTGCTTGTGAGTGATCACGGGTTGAGACACAGGGTACGTGGAAACCTTGGGACTCTGGCCAATAAGAACATCACAAAATTTGATGGGTGCTGCTACGACTTCGGCCCAGCCAATAATGTTGGCGCAGTCGATATGGCACTTAACGATGTGGAATCGATTAGCGCCCCCTTAGGTAGTCGTGCACAATGTCGAACCTGTCGTGATCCGGAGCTAGGGGCGGGAGTATTTTATCCGAGACCATGATACACGTACAACCTGTATCTCGTACGAGTGTGGAGATACAGCAGCTGTTCACCGCTCCAGTCTCGAATTGGAAGTGCCCAGGTTTGCTTTGTTCGAACAAAATGTTCACCTGGTGGTCGGCGGGAATCGATGCTTTTGAAGTGAGAGGAGTTTCCTGTTGAGACTGGGTTTAAGAAGGTGTGGCACTTACATAGTGCTCCTGGTGTGGATGGTTATTCCTCAAGTGAGATTTATGAGGGTTATTAGTTCTTCTTTTCTCTTTTACTGTTCTCTCTTCTTAATGAATATAGGACATTAGGTCTTTTCCAATCAGACCCAGAGATTCTTTTTGTTCCTTAAGGGTTTCGAATGAAGACATGCCGTCATATCAACTGTTCGCACTTAAAAAAATATACGCACAACAAAAGAATGTAGCGGGTTTGTCGAACCCGAAATAATCGTGTTTTACTTAAACGCACTTAGAAACACTGACGGAAGTGCAACTGAGTTTTACTTGACCCAATAATAAATAAAAAATAAATACATGCAAAAGAACTCCCTTATTCCCAGGATACGAATTCTGTGATTAAGACGAAAAGCCTCAGCGCCTACCCCTTAAGTACGCCAAACAAAATCTAACAATACAATTTTTACTGAATTTTTCAAATGGCAGAGTTTACGAGGCCGAAAGAAACAATATAAACTCCCCTTGGGAAAGCTAGTGATGCACAATCACCCCTCAAAAATAAACACAAAAGTAAATACATTCAAATAGTCACTGAGATCGTATAGGTAGCCTGGCAAGAAAATTATTGTTTCGCGGTTTCCTTGATAGCCCAAACCAACGATCTTATAAAAGCATTTAAAACCCTTTAACCCTTTAAAAACCTGACACCAGTTTAATAATGATATATATATATATATATATATATATATATATAGTTAAATTTGAACCTGTGTCATCAAGCGCTCATCGCTTATATGGCCACAACGCTCATCGCCAGAGCTACCATTTTCAACCTCCCAAAAGTTTGATTCAATAAGACAAGTGTTTTCTAGTAGAAGAAGGCATGGGCTTTTTTGTTTGTAATAATTGAAAATCACATGACACGTGATATATAGATGTATTTAAAGGCCCAAGGAAATGGAAATTGGTTTTACAACCCATAAAACGCTAAGGAGAAAATTCATGTAATATTTACTCTCCGTAGCGTTTTACGGGTTGTTTTACTAATTTCCATTTCCTAGGGCCTTTAAATACATCTATATATCATGTGTCATGTGATTTATCAATTATTATAAATAGGTATATATATATATATATATATATATATATATATATATATATATATATATATATATATATATATATATATATATATATATTCTATGCTATAGGTCAAGTATGAGCCCTTTGACCTTCGCTTGCTTACCTGGATGAAGGGAAATGAGACGGCAAGCAGGCGTGGGTCACAACAAAATTATATACGAGTGCCTATTCTACCTTTGGCTGATATCAGTTAAATGGCTATGTGTTTTTGGGAATCAAACAGTGGAAACAAAAATAATCTTTACTACTATACAAACAATAAAATTTACCAACAAAAGATACATTATGGGAAATACACCATACTAATTGGAAAGCAAAATTGATTTAAATGGATGCTTCGGCACGCGCCAAAAGCATGCACAAACGATTAACTGAAAGAAAACGGGAGGAGGGGTTTATTGGTGAATCTTCGAGGTCGAATGGCATCGCGCCTTTTCAAAGTTGATAGAGATAAAACGTAATTCTCTTACAATTTCCATGGTGAAACTCGAGGGTTTGGATCAAGAGAGTATTCTCGCTGGAACGAACTGAGCTGGTTATTGCATAACGATGAGTCTTCACGTTGATTGACTGTCGTTAAGTCTGAATAAATATTTCTTGCCCGCGAGCCCTTGGTGTGCGGGAGTCGCTTGAGAATTTGCGCGTCGTTTCCTTGGTTGATTCTGGCGAATACTGGAGAATACTGATTTTCTCATGCCCATGCTGGAAATTATATACGGAGTCAATGGAAGCGATTTCGCTGGTGGACTGAAACAGGTCCAACTCCATCTAAAGGGGCGTAGAGGAGGTGAACTTTGCACCCTCTTGCTGGTCTTTTCCTGGGCTCCAGTTTAGCTTGTCTCAGGTCGTCTTATCGCCACGGAAGTTTACCCAAAGACGAGACTGTGTGTGTGAGAGAGAGGAATGGGTTCACGCAGACAGAGAGGCCTAAGGGGGTATCTCACGGACAAATGGACCGCCAAACGGCGTCTTTCGGTAAACTTCCGGGATGATAACGAAGCAAGACGAGTCAAATTAGAGCCAGGAACAAAAATCAGCGAGAGGGCGCTAAGCCCTTGCCGCCGTGCCTTGAATCAGAGTGGGATCCACTTTCGACGGCAAACAAAATCGCTTCCGGTGAAGTCGTATATAGTTCCCACCGCGGAAACGAGCAAATTAGTATTCAAACAGAAGCCAGGCACTGCTCAAGCAGCATCGAAACAGTAATCGAGAGGATTCATTGGACCCAGTCAAAAGAAAACAGGGCGCCACTTCACAAGCGACTCTCTGGTACCCTAAGGACTCGCAGGCGAGAACCCAGTTGTTCAGAACTACGGCAGTCAAGGACGTAAAGACGCATTCTAGAATAACGCGATTTGTTCCCTGCCCTGCAAAGATACTCCCTCGAACAACTACTCGAGGTTCCCTCCCCCTCTTGGAAAATAGTAAGTCTATTACATTTTTCTCTATCACCTTCGAAGACGAGTGACGCTTTCCGACTACGAAGCTTCACCTCATCATCTCCTCTGGTTTTCTTTCGGCTAAATATTGTGCTACTCATAGCTCGTGCCGAAGCATTCATTGTAAATTAATTTCCTTTTGTTGAACGATTAGTTTTCTCACAGTGTAGAAATTATTGATAAATTCTGTTATTTGTTTATAAAATAGTAAATATTATTTTTGTTTCTCCTGTTTAAATTCACCAAATCACATAAAAGGTCAATGATCTATTTTCTAAGTCTGCCAACGGAATAAACGCTCTCGAATATCTCCCGTACTTAAAAGGGGCTTCCCTCCGCGTCTACGGAGGGCAAGCGAAGGTCGGTGAAGCCTATCTAACCTACGACAACGCCGATTAGAGGTCTTCTCGTCTGTGAGATATTACCTAGGCATCTGCGTCCGCGTGACTCTCTCTCTCTCTCTGTCAATATATATATATATATATATATATATATATATATATATATATATATATATATATATATATATATATATATATATATATATATATATATATATAGAGTACAAGAAAGTGAAATATAGATCTGGGTGCCAGCCCTCCAGCTGAGTCACAAACCCTTTCTGGGAAATGACCTCTCTCCATTGCTTTTGATCGATGACTAGTCAAGAGTACAATTGGCTTTCTGACATTAAACTCCGTCTACGATATAAACTTTTCCACGTTAGTTAATCGACCTTAAGCACCGCCTAGTTCAAATGCCATAAGACTAAGTTTATTCCTAAACCTCACTTAGTTCCCGTTATATAGATATAAGGAACTTCAAAATATATTGTAAATATGTTACTGTTCATTCTTTGATAATGGTCGACCTCCTGATCGAATATATCACCCTTGATATCGAACTTTGTCAATCGAGTGAACTTTTTAAAAAACAATGAAAAGTCAAGAAACTATTCTTGTTTTTTGTTTCTGATCACAAATTAGTAAGAACTTAAGTATATGTATCAATCCTTTTGCCTGCCATCAATCCTTTTGCTTGCTTTTGTTCTGTCAACATCAAGTTCATTGAAGATTGTACCTGTCCGTTATGAACCCAAGTACTTTACTGATTTAAGTCAACCAGGAGAGTGTGCACCGAGGAAGCAGTTCTTCCACTGAAGACAACCGCACGTTTTGCACTTGGTTACCTCATAAGAACCTAATTGGCGATCTTATTTTCTCTTCAATTCTTAAGACCATTTATCAGTAATCTCCTGTTCAATTTTCAACTTCTGTCCACTGACAATCTAACTTCTTCGCATCCAAACTAATGAACTTCGAACGAAATATCCAGTAAACAAGGAAGCAAAGCTTATTCATATAAAAGAATCATACATCCGCGTTACCTTGGCAACAACTTCAAACCTTTATCAAGTTTGCTTCTCCTTTGGCAGATTCAAGCACTAGTATTTGCCTCAGGGGTAAAACGTGACGTGTTTAACCTTTGTAAGCCAGGATTTATTCCAGGAATTGTTTTTTTTTTTTTAAGAACTCGTCATTTTGGCTTGTTAATAGGCGTTGCCTACGAAAATAACACTGGTGAAAATTAAAGATATGTTAAATTTTAAAAATTTATACTTTTACCATCACTTTGGGCCGAGTTGAGCCTTTTTCTTTCTAAGTAATTGAATTTCCAAATTGCCCTGAATCTTTATTTGTTGCGGACGATAGGAGAGTGATTCTCAGTTGAGGATATTTTAGGAGATTATTTATGCTGTTACTTGAATGCATTTTGCGCGACTTCTAGGATTTGTTTCTAGTTTTCTAGTAAAGATATATTGGTGAGAGCCGATATCACGATATCAAGTATATAATACAATTTTGGATTAAGGAGGATCATAAGATTCGATCAAAGCAATTCAAGGAAGGAGAAGATGGGGAGAGAAAAGAACGGAGTGGGGGAAAAAAGGCAAACGAAATATACTCAAGTATCAGTTAGCAGTATGTCATTTTAATAGTAATTTTATCAATAGTATTTATAAAAGAGTTTCGAGGGTAAAATCTCCAAGATCTCGAGAGATAATTACTAGTTTAAGTAAATATCAGAATTCAACAATTCCAAGGTCTAGTGAGACTAGTCGATCGGTCAAACTGCTTGTGTATTTCGAACCCAAAAGTCCCCGGTCAGGAAATTTAATTTTTTTTTGTCCAGGGGGCAATTAACTTAATTATACGAAGGTCGCGTTAATCACACCAGGAAAAACTATTGAAGAAGTATTAAGTCATTGTTTTATTAATAGATGGTTGAGGTCACTCCGGAAAACTCAAAATTGGTACATTTTCGACACAATTTTCTTTTCTTTCTTCGAAACTTCGAACCTTTCTCTCTTCTCTCCCTGCTTCGAACCTCGCCTTACTCTCTCCCTAATTCGAAAATATAACTATCTCAACTGATTCGAACCTCGCTTTACTCTCTCCCTGATTCGAAAATCTCGCTAATCTCTCAACATCTTCGAACATCTCTCTACGCTCTCCCTGCTTCAAAGCTCTCCCTACTATCCCCTGCTTAGAAAATCTCCATTCTTTCCTTTTTTCTAACTCCTCCCTAATCTCTTCCTGCATCGAAACTGTTCATACTCTCTCTCTCTCTCTCTCTCTCTCTTCTTGCCTCTAACCTCTCCTTGCTCTCTGCTTGCTTCGCACTTCTCCCTACTATCTCCCTGCTTAGAACCTCCCCTGTTTAGAACATCTCCCTGCTTTGAACTTCGCCCTTTTATCACCCTGCAGGCAACCTCTCTCTAATATCTTCGTTCATCTACGCAATAACGAGATCGTTCTTTGCTCCGTCCGATCCTCTTATAACTGTTAAGTATGAAGGAGACGCCTCAAGATACGTTTTTTCCTTTATCTTTTAATTTGATTAAAATTTATAATAATTCGTAATAAATTATGAGAATGAAATAAATTTCAATAAATAAAATACGTAATTAGTGGTATAAACTACATATAGTTAACAGTTAAAATGCTACACTTGTTACTAGTTCTATGTGTAGTCAACAGCAAAGAATCTGAATGCCTTGAGCAATCTTTGAATATATAGATAATACAATATATAAATGGCTTCATATAAAAGTCATTTCAAGTGAATTTTATGCCTCAAAGATTAACTCTCTTTACTTATGAGACACACATAAAAAAGTTTGGGAAAGATTTAATTAGATAAAAAGATTAATCCGCTCTTTTAGCCTCTGCTGGTGGAACCACATTATAGAATTAAATATGACTCAAAATAACTCAAAACTGAGCATTGTACAGTTTTATTAAATTTTATAATCGGTTGATACAGAATTGCTCTCAAAAGAGCGCTTGTACCCGGAGGTATTATGATCTCCTTCGCAATGGGTCCTCAAAAGGATATGGATTCACGACGGAATCCTGTCCAAGTTGACAGCGAAATTCAATCGATGTTTCACGACAATTTTGTCCATTAGATGTTGGGCCTTCAAAAGACATGGTTCTGATCCTTATCTGGTGGGATCTGGGCAGGCGTGCAAACAGGAAAGTAAAGTAGATAAACTAACTACAAAATCTACAAGAATCGCTTAATGACTACAGCTCAGATTCCTTAAATAAACGGAGAGAGCTGATGTGAATTTTGGCTGAGACAAAATTATCGCTTCCCAAATTTTTAAGGGAAAATGTGTAGGAGGAGAGATAGAGAAAGACGGCCACTCCTCTCCCCACTCCGGCCATCTGGTCGTCTCGGAGTATCGTGAGTCGACCGGAAGGGGAGGAAAGGCGACCGGGTCCCAAGGCCTTTCCTTCCTCCACCAGTGCCGTGTTTAGAGGACAACCGGAGGAAAGAGAGTGAGACCAGGAGAAAGAGAGGTACATAGGTATTATTGGATATACCATTGCTGACTGGATGATCGCTTGGTATATTTTCTTTTTGTTTCTTCGGTTAAGGGGCTTGAGCCTGTATCGTAGACTCATTCCCCTTCTTTCCTATTTAACTCGTTCTATAGCGTGCTTGGAGTATCCTGTCCTGGTAATTGTCAGTCCTAGTACTTTAACTTAATGAGTGTAGTTGTATCTCTCTCATTTGACGAGTGTCGAGAGACGAAGGCGTGAGACCAAAAAGTCTCTAAAGGCACACACTACTAATGTACGTCAAACAGCCACTATCAGCGCTCCGCTTGAGTACGATTGATTTGGGGAGTAAGGTAAGGACCTTATACTTAGAGTGCGATATTATAGGTTGGCTCTTTAAAAGGGAATATATTTGCCTGGTTCGTCTCAAGCTTATTCGAAAGATAAACACCTCTACAAAAATAAACTATAACACAATTAATACGACCAAGGGCACAGATAAATATGGAAATCTAAATAATAATCAGTACGACAAATGAACATTATGACAGGCACAAATTAAGAAAACTAGGTCCGGGAAAATATATAAGTGATCCAATAGGTTGGATTGAATGGAAGATTTAGCAAGTCTATAGGCGTTTACCAAATGGGAAATGTAGTGGTATGACATTACATTATATCAATACCATATTATATATATGAGGGAGGGACCAATAACTTGAAAGCGAACCGACAAAAGGGACGGAAAACCACGAGTTTAGACGAGCTGAGTAGCGTGAGAGAGTGCAACGAAGTCAGGTAAAATATGGACAATGGCAAAGCTCAAGGTTATTTAAAGAGGCATGTACGAAAATATAATTTTATTTACACAAAAATAACGAGAGAATTGATGGGTAAAATTACCTCAGAGAATTAACGGACAAAATCACATCAGTAAACGAAAGGAGGAATTGTAGTTATAAATCAGGCTATGAAGTTAGAACTTAAGGTATTCCCGGAGGAAACTATTCAAATGGGGGGGGGGATTAACTCAATTGGGTTACTAAAAGGGAGAGAGGAGTTGGCTGTCGGATTCTTCTGCACTTGAGGGGAGGCCGCTCGGACTTCAAAGCGGGAGGTTGGAGTGATGACGGTTCTCCAAAAGCAAGGGAAGGACGGGGGGGGGGGTAACTTCCGGTCCAGGGGGGAGTATTTCGGCTACACAAAATGAGGAGGGCTTTGACAGGAGTTGATGAAAGAAGACGGAAAATCACTCAGGGCGATCGTTCAGTGGAATTACCTCCTGCCTGGGGCTAATTCCAAATACACAAAATAGTCCAGCTGTCACTTTGCTTTATTGCTAGCACTTGACTTGGAACCATGGGAAAATCTTCTGGGTTCTGGGCGAGACACTCAACTCTGTGTCTCTTCCGGGAAGTCGAGCGTTATTTATGTCCGAGGCTCTCCCCGGAGTTGGGGGTTAGCGGGAAACAGCTATACTCTCGAAGGGCCTCGAATCTTCTTGCAGAGCTATTTTAGCCCGCATAAAGGTGAATCATGGGGGACTCGATTCGAGGCTACCGCTTTTGAAGGGGGGGGGAGGCTTACCACTTTAGGCCTAGCCGGGCCTTCTGCTGCACATGGGAGTTACTTTCTGCTAAAGATCTTCCACGTGGGGATTCCCTCACAGGAAATTCTTCTTAAGACTGGAAACGATGAGGTGGGACTTACGAGGAAATGACTCCGGGCTACTTCTGGAGGATGAACTGAGGATGTGGAAGACCAATGGCCATGTCTTCGTCGATGGGGTCTCGATGCGAAGGCGTTCAGTGAGGCTCCCAAGGGTGTTGAAATTACTTCTGCTCCAGGGAGAATTAATCATGAAATCAAGGTTTGTCTGCGGGCGGCAGGAAGTCTTAATCAATGTAGTGTGAGACGAGAGGAACTCAGGACAATCCTCGACGGGAGCACTTCACGGGAGACAGACACTAAGGTCTGGACGGCAAGAAACCTCGGGTTCTCTCTCTCTGCTGAGGATTTGCAGACATCACTTTAAATAGGAGCCACAGCCGTGGTTGGGAGAGGGCTTCACGCACGATGGCCTCCAAAGAGGATATCGGATGCGGCTTGATAATATCTTGGACATCAATGAGACTAAAGGAATTAATCGCGATTTCCAAAGGATATCGGACACGGCTTAAGGAAACATGAACCTTGATAATCTTGGGCATTGACAAGGCGAACGGGAAATGAGAGCGATTCCCTTCTACCCCAAGAGGTGTAAGATTGACACGGCTGCCCTGCTGAAGCGTGACAGCTTTATCAAACTGGGGGAAACAGTGATAAAGCACCCCAAATTAAACACAGCTGCGTTGATTTGTCTCAACCAGAGAAATTCTGTGTGAAAACGGTGTATTGAGTTCCATGATTCCACAACGAGTACGTCTCTGAGTTTCCTCCTGTAAATTGGCACTATTTTGAACTTGTTTCTATTAGTGTTTATTTTTAATCCTCTTTTGCAAGCATTAATCCTCCTTATTTCCTCGGCTGTTAATCTAGCCTGCATTTCAAAGTTAATGTATGGGCAGACGATGATGTCTGTGACGTGGCTCGGAAAAGTATGTTGAGACATCCATACGTAAATGGTGTAGGGATGTCTGAGGTATACACTGATTATAGTGATGGATTCAGGCATCCTCCTTCGGTACACCTGCTTCGATCTCTAATTCCTCTCCTCGATGGTTTCCTATCTCGATGAATGCACATCGATCCGTCAAGTAATTGCAGATTAGTCTTTCGATTTTGTCGTTGATAGGTAGTTGTAGTATTTTGTATTGTTCTTCTTTTATCCAAACTCTGTCGAATGCTTTTAAAACGTCGATGCAGACGATATCAACGCTAGCCTTTGCTTTTATAGCTTTGGCTATTTTTTCAGTAACGACCATAAGGGTCTTTTCTGTGCTCCTCTTTTTTCTGAATCCAAATGGAAATTTGTTCATGAGATTTTTTTCTTCCAGGTGCTCACTTAGTCGATTGTTCCATTATTTTCTCAAACACCTTCCCGATGAAGTCGAGTAGAGAGATTGGTCTGTAATTCTCCACTCGTGTTGGTAGTTAAGCCTACTTTAGGGATGAAGATCATCTTAGCGACCTTTAGTTCATTCGGGAAGTCGCCGGTGTTCAGGCTAGCGTATAATACAAAAGTAATTCCCTGTAGTATATTTTCGGGTGCTTCTTAGTAAGTTCTGATCTTCCTTTTGCCTTCTGTTTAAATTGCGAAATAGTGTTTTGGACTTCTTGCGCCGTGATTTTTGCGTCGTTACCGTCGAAGGTGTCTCTCTCGGCATCCGCAGTTGGGTGTGGGTGTGTCGTAGAATGACCCTTGGTTTTGATCACTATACTTTTTGACACCCTTTTAGTATCTGTCTGCTTTAAGGGGCGTGAGTTACTTCTATGATGAAGTAGGCTTTGTTCTAAGAGTGCTAATTTAGTGGTTTAGTTCTTAAGGAAGAGCTATTTTTAAACACATAAGGATAAGAGGAAACATCAGAATCTACCAAAATAAACATGTATTTTAAATTAAAAACCTAAATATTACACACCAACAGTAAACACATTTCTATCTTTGGCCTCAAAGATCTTTCAATGACAAAACATAAACAAATAGGCTTCCCGTAAACATACCAATTGCCGCTTAGTATTCTTTTTATCGCGACTCTATTTGATTAGCATTAAACATTAAATTAACTTACTCTCGTCTACAAACACATATGACCTAGGTTCAAGAACAATGGTTTCTACTCTCCTTTAAAACTTGGGACGTACTAAACTTCTACTATCGCAATAGAGATATAAATGTTATTTTTAACTTACAGGAAGGTATTAGGATTGCCGGATGTCGCTGGAGGACTTATCTCTCGCTTTGAAGTGTTGCTTCGTCGAGGAGGGCTTGCTTGTCGCCTGTGACGGGGGCTGATTCTTCACCGTAATTAAAGAACGGGAGCTCGTTGGGGCTGGGTTCTTCTCCTCTCACTCTTACGGTGCTTGAGATGTGAGAATCACTCGAGTGTGAGCGGCTTTGCTTTTCTTCAGTCGGACTTCTTTGCAGACTGAAAAGGCTTCTTCGGTATGGCACCGATATAAAACTTGACTATTTAGGTTAATACGGCCCTGAAAGGGGGGATCGATTTTCTCAATCTGATCCTATCGTTTCTCACGGAAATAGTCTAGTATGGCTGAAGAATCGATCTTCACGAACTAACCCTTCTTCTGGCGTATCGACTTCTAATCTTCTTGTCTGGCTGAAAGATCGATCTTCACGAACTAATCTTTCTTCTGGCGAATCGACTTCTGATAATCTTCTTGTCTGGCCGATGGATCGATCTTCACGAACTAATCCTCCTCTGGCGTATCGACTTCTGATAATCTTGTCTGGCTGAAAGCTCGATCTTCACGAACTAATCTTTTTTCTGGCGAATCGACTACTAATAATCTTCTTGTCTGGCCGATGGGTCGATCTTCACGAACTAATCCTCCTCTGGCGTATCGACTTCTGATAATCTTCTACTCTTTCTTTGCGGGGCTTATTTATAGGCGGATTGCCGCCCCATCTAAAGGGGGAAGTGACCAGGCCACAGAGGCAAAAGGGGGGGGGGAGCGAGTGGTGAGTTAACATCTGGGGAGTGCGAGAATTCCTGAGGTGGCACAGGGGTGCCCAAGTCAACTCGCAAATTATAGGCTCGCCACCGCACCGCTACTTGGCGTGCCTTCTGACTCGCACCGCTTTTTTTTCCATAACCACGGGTTTATGGGTCTCGTAGGTAATTTGATCGTTAGAGCGTCGTTTAAGGACCTTAGGTGGTCGCCTTCAAACAGATGTTAGCTCCAACTGCCCACAGCGGCGGGGAGATCACACATTGTAAGCATTTTCGCCGGCTACCTTTCCCACGCTTCTCCTCATAAGGGAGGGGGGCTTTAATGTACCTATACTCCTCCAGGATGCTTAATGTAGCCATTTCTCCACAAAAGTAATTCCCTGTAGTATATTTTCGGGTGCTTCTTAGTAAGTTCTGATCTTCCTTTTGCCTTCTGTTTAAATTGCGAAATAGTGTTTTGGACTTCTTGCGCCGTGATTTTTGCGTCGTTACCGTCGAAGGTGTCTCTCTCGGCATCCACAGTTGGGTGTGGCTGTGTTTTATAAGTTTTCTCTTTGAGTGCTGTTATGATGTTGCGTTCAACGTCGATGTCGAATCTTCATTGTCTTCTTTGCTTATTTACCCTACCCGACAGAAAGTATTATTAATCTAAATTAAACAAAGAACACCGTCAAAGTAATATGCAAATATCTTTTAATAATTCATAATTTAAATGACAAATATATATAAGTAACTAAATAAATCTTTTTGAATTAAGTAAGGAACCTTTAATTAAACTCTAAATAAAATGAAAGAGTAGAATTATGTAATATTAAGCCGATATTACTTCAATTTATATAATATAAATCGACTAAAATTAACAAAATGTAAAAAGTTTGTTGGAGAAGGGCGTTCAGAAATGTGAGAAATAGTGAAATTTGGAAATGATCAAGTAAAGATTGAGCCCGATACCAAAGAGTAAAATATTGTAAATTCTGGTTAATAAATATAAACATTCTTATAAAAGTCTATAGATAGATAATTTATGTCTTAGTTTAAGTTATTTATTATAAATCGAGTTTGATTGACAAAAGTAAAATGATATGTTTTGGGACGAATAATGGGGAGCAGCGGTAATACTTTGGCAAAGCGGGTTATTCCTTGTTCTGGTTGAGTAAAATTAGTGTATTAATTCCTGGTAATATTATATAGCAATAATAGGATTTAATACCTATGTAAGAAACTGATAAGCATTTTGTGTGTCTTATGAAATTTTTATCGGGTTGAATATTGTCTGTATTACAATTTCGCAATGATCATTTTTGTAACGTTTAAGCCTACATTTAATTATTAATTCTCCGATACAAATTGTTATATTATCTCTTTCTTAATTGTAAATAAAAATTCACCGTTAGATTCACCGTTAAGCTGTTATCTTTGGTTGGCGGTGATCACAGTCTTATACTAAAGAATAATGAAAATTGAATTTGAGATGAAAACTTTCAGATGAAAAGTTTAAATGGATTTCAGATGAATTTCCTCAGTAATTCCTCCCGATCAGCTAATGTAACGCTGATATGACTGAATTGATGTAAGTGTGGGTGTATGTAGGGACAAAAGGGATGTGGGGAATATAGACGAAAATAGAAAAGGGGTGAAAAGAGAAAGAAGTGTGGTAGGGTGCAAACAGGTGCTAGGCGCCTGGGGGTCAGGCCTATAACTTTCATAAATATTATTGCCATGTGTTTTCTTTGTTGTTTTCGTTATAATTTTTATTTTATTGCGTTCAAGCCATTTGTCTTAATAATTTTTAAGTTATTTTTATATATAAAGCGCATTTACTGTTGTTTTGTAGTATATTACTTTAAATATGTGCTTAGTTTTGATTGTATTTTAATTATTTTGTTCTATATGTAATTTGTGTTTTCTGTTTCTTTATGTCTTCTTTCTTCGCGTCACGTTTGGTTTAATCGTGACGACTACAGATTTCCAATAAAGTGTGGTTGGCGTGCAGCAGCATCACTTAAACCTCCTGCTTCCCCGATTTCTAGTCTATATTGACTCATAATTAGAAGGAAAATTTTATTCTCTGTCATCATATATGTATTTTCCTGTAAGGTATAATTTCAACAAATTATTTTCTTTGGCGTCCCAAATATACTACTAGATTCCCTTATGTTTGAGTATTCAAGGAATAATTTATTTCCGAAACTCTGATGACGGATGACTTAGAGACATGCGAGGAAATTGATAATCATAATAGACTGCAGATTTGGCGTTAACCTTGTAAATTAATGGCGAAATGAGGTCTCTTAATGGGAGGTTTTGGCCATTAGGACTTTCACAGAACAATTAAGACCCCAACGAATCATAGAAAATGTGTAAGACCATAACGTGTATCAAGGCTGAGTTACGAACACAATTTTGACTTAATTTGTCGCCTATTGTTCGTAGGTCCGAGGTCTAAGGTTAACTTCACTCAAAATCTATCAGTGATATGATTTTAATTATTATTATTAAAGATTTAGTGAAAGTTATTGCGTTTAGTCATCATGAACTTATTTTTCTTTTTAAATATTAGATATATATATATATATATATATATATATATATAGTAGGAGTACATTAATTAAGCATCACCAATAAAAAATGGAAGCTATATTTGTATACAATGGCAGAAAGTTTTGTGTATGTAAAAAGTGCTTAAAAACTACTCAGTCGTGAAGATGGGGGAGGTAAAATTGTATGCAAAAATAACGTGTAATCCAAAGAGAGGAATTGCGATAGAAATAAGAGATATTTGGATAGATAGTAGTCAAATTTGTGGTGATATTGGAAGAGGTAAAAATGTTTAGAAACTCCAGAGTTAACGTAAAAAAGCTCGCTCAACGGCTACACAGTGCACAATTAACATAAACACGTTTCAAAGCTATAGTGCTTCCGTAAACAAGTTCTAGGGCTGCAGAGCTAACGTACAAGATCGAAGGATACATAGCCAAAGTAAACATGTCCAAGGTCTATATAGCTAACCTAAACTGGATCCGGGGATAACCAGCTAACGTAAACAAGTTGGGGGAGTAAATAGTTAATATAAGAACATAGAAAAGGAGTTTGGACAAGGCTAATCAATAGCCTATACGAGTCAGCTCCTATTCCCATCACCCAGTTTAGTCCCACCTAGTATCCTGATCCATAAACCCATACAATCTCTTTTTAAAGCTCAGCAGGGAGGACGTTTCTATCATATGACTAGTGAGCCTCTTCCATAACCACTCAATTTGTTAACCAATTTCAACCAATTTTTTTCTCTAACATAAACTTGTCCGGATTAAACCCATTACTACATGTCATATCCTTTTCACTAAAAATAAGAACCTTACTTATATCTCCTTTATTAAAACTCTTTTGCCTCAGTGGAAGACCTCACTCAAGTCCTTTCGAACTCTTCTCCTTTCTAATTTATGTAGATTTAATCTCATAAGCCTTTCACGATAAGGTATGGCTTCTCGACCCATAAATCATCTTAGTCATCATTCTTTGCATTGACTCAAGCATACCAATATCCATTCTAAGCCAATATCCATCCTACTTAGCCTAGCAATGTCTGGAAGACACTCCTATTTTAGGCACGGTGACTTATGCCCAAGTAGGCAGTCGCCAGATAGGTTCCTTATATAAAAAAATATCCTATTTTAAGCCAAGCAAGTGACTATTCAATAGACGAATATAACCGCCCTAAAAAGACCTGTTCATTCGGGTAATTCCGACAGTTATATGACAGTTATATTCAAATAATCTGTTTCAAACATATGTTTATAGGACTATTACTAAGTTGGTATTATTAAGTAACGTCTGCAAGGCAGGGATTGATTTTTATTGATTTAGTAAAAGTTAAAACAATAAAAGAGTTCTAACCTAATCTGGTACTAGATTGATTGAGAATTTAGCGACACATATGTTGCATCGATAGTTGTCAAAATGTTGTCCTTATTATGGAGTGAAATACGGCATTTTAGTATTATAACAAAATTATGGCGACTGGCTGAAATGCACCTTAAAATGAAGCAATCAATTAAATCAAAGAAGGCGTGGTTATTATTTAAAATTATTGAAAGTTTAGAGAACACAATACTTTTGGATTCTCTATTATGGACATGGTCAAATTGACAGCGAACATGTTCTAAACTGCAAGTCTTCTAAGTGCGTAAAATGTTCCTATAAGTTTGCATGGAAAGGCCAAAAGAAAATTGCAGAGACGCTTTTCCAACACAACTTCCATAATAAATGGGCCTTTTTGCAAAATCAAGACTCCAATTAAAGCTTTGGATTCATGCATTGAATGAGTGAGAAGATTGGAATATGAGCAGCAATTCGGCAAGGGAGACTTTTTGTTAGGCTTAGTTAGGTATCCTAACATAACCTTAGCAAAAGCTTTGAAGGCTGATGTCAATTGCCAAACTTTGGAGGGAGGATGTCAAAGTGATCCATCTAACCTAACCAATTCTCTCAGCAATTAAATGAACATTGTATTCGTTTAGCGTTATCCCTTGCATCATATTTACATTACGTTTGCTAAGTTTTTAATGCAGTAACTAAGATTATTTATTAAAGAATGTAATAAGGTATTCTGGAACAAAATATGGCGAACTTTGCCTTTGTTAATATAAAACGAGAGACATCTCATCGCAGCATAGAAATAAATTAGTTAAAAAACAAAATACTATCCATGAAAAATTATTTTAATTCATCAGTGAACCAAGCCAGCAGTCGAATATGGACAACACATAGGCCACAACAAACCAAAAACCTGAACGACTATAAATGATGGTTGCCTGTAGAACATATTTTTTTTCCAAGAAGTCTTCATAAGGTTGACGACGTGCAATGCCTTAATTTACTAAAGAACTTTTAGTTTAGTAAAGATAACATTACACATTAGTGTTGGCATAAAATCATTGGAGGATGACTTCACCTGAAAGACGTTTGGAAGTTGAATTTATATGTTGGCTGGGAAGACTTGACTATTAAATGATTATATTTGCTGAAAATTTGTTTCAGTAGCCTTAAAACTTGTATTGCAATTGATAACAATAAAATATATTCTCCCCATTAACATCAGTGTTTAAAGTCCATTTATTTGCGCATTGAATACAACGATATGTTTTTTAACATTTGTCTGGTTATAATAAAAACATCTTTTCCCTATAAAATATTTTTAAAAACAAGCAACCAAAAAATCTACAGATAATTAACCAACACCATCCTCCCAACCATTTTTCGCTCCAGAATATAATAAAGGTGTAATTTCACTAAATATATCTAACTCAACTAATTTTATATTTGAGATGCAAGATTTTTCGCAAAAATTGCAACTCAGTTGTAATTATAGTTGTATTTAAAGTCCTTAAGACAGTAGTGGTACCTGCTTGTTTTAGGCAATAGGTCAAATTAATATAGAAGTAATCAGTGAAAAATTTATCCATTAATATCCGTGGACATTAGGTTCTTGTGCAAAAGACAGCCAACAAGCCTTTGGATTAATTCATGTTAGGATTAGTTCCTCGAAAGAAACAATTGAAGTTGCCAAAGATGAAACTGGATTGGCTATTAACACAGCTGCTTTGAATATTGGTAAAACTGGATTGGCTATTTATACAACTGATTGGCTATTTATACATATAGATTTGCTATTGCTTAAACTGAATTAGCCAATGATACAGCTGGATTGGCTATTACTTAAACATGATTAGCTATTGATAGAGCTGGATTAGCTATTGATACAGATGGATTGGCTATTGAGACACTGTATTTACTAGTCATAAAACTGGATTGGCTATTGATACAGTTGGATTGGCTATTGATACAATGGTGATAGGTGGTTTGGGGGTAAATGTGATACCAAGCCAATGTATGAAGCGAAAACAAAGTATGTGACATATGTATATATACTAGTCGTCACCAGAGTTTCTCTCTCTCCAGATTAATTGCCAGGTATGTTAATTTTGGAGAACTACCCATTACGCATCAGGGGTGTTAAAGCAAATATCCCATCGACAGGTTCTTACCTGCAAGAGTGGCTGACCACAGTGCGATAAAGGTTGAGCGAGTGATGAGAAAACATGGAAGGACTTCCGGACACACCCATTCACTTTTCGTCATGTTCGATCGTGACAAGCTCCCTGAATCGGTGCGTGCCGGTATCAATGATTACCACGTAAAGGCATTCGTGCCACTACCGCGGAAGTGCTACTAATGTCATCGCTTCGGCAATAGGAATCGCTCACGTAGACGTGAAAAGTCAAGTTTACCCGAAGGCTGTATAAGTTGCTCCAAAGCCGTACACGATACGTCTTCGTGTATGGTCAAGTGTGTCAACTGCGGACAGCCGCACCCTGTTTCCGCGAAGCAATATGGTGTATATCACTCGGAGAAAGAAATCCTGGCTCGTCTCCTCCAATCTCCCATCAGCTATTTTTCTGAGGAGACCATGATGGGCGCGTGCTCCCTGCCTACCCTCCCGAGGTATGAAGGTTTTATGACCCCACCACTACGGGATGGGGGCCAGGCAGGAAGATGCGCAATTTACACCCAGCATGATGTTTGCGTTCTTCTATTTTATAAAAATACTGCCTTTCAGGCATGGGTAATGTAAGTACCTCTGGATAAGAGGTATGCTGTAATTTTTGAGTACATTTCACCATCATCTGACTTCAACGCGGAAGATTTTCACCGTGCCATGGCACGGATGATAAGGCCCTTTCTTATGCTCGGGATTTTAAATGGTAGACACCCCTGTATGGAAACTACACGATCAAACAAAAAAGGTCAAGTCCTTGCCAACCTGAACGATGTGCTGGAGAAAAGTGTCCTAAACTTAAATGAGTATACTCATTACAGTCCGAGAACCATGTCATTTTTCTGCCTTGATCTATCTCTGTCCTCTCCGTATACACAGGCTAATTTGATGTGTAAGGTGGTCGATAACACTCATGAAAGTGATCACTTTTCGATTCATTTTGTGGGCTGTTGCTGCCTGAAAACCAGCCCCGGGAGTGCTTGAAACGGGCACGGTGGTCCGTATTTCAGGAAATAACTGATTTTTCTGTGACAGTCGAGGAATTTAGGTTGGTGGATGATGCTGTTAAATTTTCTTCTGCAACCTTATTAATGTGGGCCTAACTACTATTTCTTTTTAGATCTTCTTGTCATTGTGCACGGTGTCCGCTTTCTTTGTGGTCGGCAGAGTGTGAGACAATCTGTAACAGCTAACATCCCTGCTATCTTCTACAAAAGTATAATTCCCCGTCTAAAAGAATACTCATTTTGCTTCCATTAATTCGTATTCATTTACGAGAATTCCAATCATATATGAATCATACGATTTCCCAAAAGATTTACTCTACGTATCGTCCGATAATAATTAAACTTTACGTTATACGATATATATTTAAACTAATCCAAATCCTTATCTGATGTATTTTAAACCGACCAATCATCATCCACCTACCTTGCCCCAATGTTCGCTTACAAATATAGTCGTCTCGTGTTCTCGTTATCGTCAGACAAAGGTCAGTAAATTAACGTTGCCATTATTCAACTCAATCGATATCATAACCATCCAAAATGTAATTCCATCTTTTCTCTCCATTTCCAGTCCCCTTGAGATTATAATTCGAGCAATTATTCTGTGTCCAAAACTATTCCCAAGTCCATCCTTCCATACATTAAATATATCATATGTCCTGTAAGTTATATCTACCAAATCTTATATTAAAGATATCCAATATATCATTCCATAATTTCTAACTCAAATTTATATAAATATTTATTCGAATATATAATTACTCTAAACCTACATTTATATTCGATCAAATTCACCATTCTCATTCTATGTATTTCGCATTTTCTCCTTGATCTTTGTTTGACTTCTATATCTTTCTCGTTGATTTATAAATAAATATAGAAATATACTACTCTTAGTTTCCCCTGAAATTGCCGGTTGCCTCTCCTCATTTTTACTCTATTAGAATCTAACACGTGACTCCTCTATTCTCATTCCTCATTCTTATAAAGCATTGGTTGGTAAAGATCTAGTCTTAACATTCCTATCAACAAGAGTATATATATATATATATATATATCATCCACCCATCTCTCCATATATAGATATACGCCGATTACGTCCTTAGACAAAAGCGATATGCCTACATTCGATATAAGCGCCGCCCGAATGAATTCACTGTAGGTGAATTTCGTTGAACTAGGGTAAGGTTGTGGTTTATTTCAAAGCACGACCGCCTCTCTTCCTGAAGGGCATACGAGTCTTCACTTAACTGGAAGACCCCTCTTGCAGATGTGAGGAAGTGAGTTCAAAGGATTCTGGGCAATTTCTTGTAGGACTTACCTCCCGTTCTCCAGGAGAACAGGGCCGCAATCTCGGAACCCGCGTACATGGCGGAGTCTTTTGCTACCGCTTTCTCTCCATTCTCTACCCCGTAAGGGGCACGGTGATTTGCTATCCTGGCCGCCGTGCTGACGGAACTCAGCACCCCGTATGGCCCCAGCTTAGCCTCTCTTCCTTCCTTCAAAACACTTGTTTCCTCTCTTTTCATACAACCTCTCCCACAACTTTCTTTGGTCAGCCTCTAATTTCACAGAGTAGATGCTGACCTTCTTCTCGGCCAACCGTCCTGGATTGGGGCTGAGGGGGAAGGAGCCAATGTTCCCTAACCCCTGAACTCCGGTCTGTGGTGGTTGTTTTTTAAAAACCTGCTTCATCCCCACCCATACCTTCCTCATATCCCTTTTCCTCTCCTCTTCACATTCTATCTATTTTACGCCGTGTCTAAGGTGGAGCCGCCATGCCGATGGACTGCCAGGCCACCAGGCAGGAGGGGTGGTCCCGAATGGCGGCGCCTGGCTCTGCCTGGCTTGTAAGCACCTCTCGCAGTGCGGGCTACTGCTAGAGGTGATGCGCGATTGCATCCCGTGTTAAAAAGAGGGTCACCATGCCCAATGATAAGTATAAAAAAAAACAACTTCCCCTATAACATCGACGGAGCCGCCCTCGGGCAGCTCCACGAAAAAAAAAGCTCCCCAACCCCCCCTGTGCTTGCTCAGGGGACCCTCCATATATCTCTAACCGGATAGGAGGCTTACTCCTTTCCTTCGCTTACGGGTATAGGGGACTCCCCCTCACCCCCTTCTCTGGAGGTGCTTTCGGGCGCCTCTCTTTTACCAGCGGCAGTCCCCTCTGTTCTTTCCAAGGGGACTGCCAAGAAAGCAAGCAGGCAGCTCTTAGCCAGCCGCTCCACATCGAAGCGGCTCGGTAGGGCAAACCCGCTTAGAGGGGAGAGGGAAGCCAGGCCCCTTCGGTCGCTTCCCTCAAAAGACCTTCTGGCAAGAATATTTAACCTTGCCGGGGGCAAGGCCCATGCTTCCCCAAAGAAGACTAGTGACGATACTGCCAACGGGACCTGCAATGTCTTGGGGGAGGATGGCCAACTGAAGGCCCCCCCTGAGGTATACATGGTCCTTGAGAAAACCCAGCCTCAGACGGTAGGGCCTTCCTTGGGGGGGGGGGAGAATCCTGGCTCGGCGCCAAGCACCGAACCCGAATCCACCCCGATGCAAGGTCCTCCTCAAACGGCTGTGGTTTCCGAAGCAGTACAAGGAGGGGAGGGATCTCCTCCGACCGGTGCCCCCACGACTACCAGGACCTTCTCCATTTCAGAGAATGACCTGGCTGAGGCCGGTCCATTTGGCCTGGGGGCTTCTTCCGGTGGAGGTGAGAAGCGAGTTCATTCCCAGCCCTCCTCTCCAAAAAAGAAAAAGAAAAAGACTAAAAAGACAAAAAAGACTCGGGGCTCCTCTCCATCTGCGAGGGCTGCGGGGACGGATAGGTTTGCTGCCACTCTGGCAAGCGACCAAGCCAAGATCGGCACATCCGGCCCCTCTGCCCCCCCCGGTTGTGGAGCCCCTGACTAAGACCAAAAGTGCACAGGGCGGAGCCTCGATGACATCGGGGCCCCTTATTCAGAGGTTACCTGGCGTTTTCGAGCCCACTGGCTTCAAACGCTTCATCGTTATTCGTTCCACTGATGGCACCATGTTGTCCAAGGGCAACATGATCCATCAGAGAAAAGGATTAGCTAGTGCAATTGGTAGAGAGCCGAAGGTGACCCGTTTCTCGGACGGAAGCCTTCTGGCGAATGCGGCGAATCCCGCCGAGGCAGCCAAGATAAGTGCTCTTCGGACACTGCATGGCACCCCGGTGAGTGTGACGTCGCACTCTACCATGAACTTTGTGAAAGGAGTAGTTTATGTGAGGGAACTCGTTGACTACTCCATTGAGGACATCACCCTAGAGCTGGCCAACCATGGGGCGGTCAAGGTCGAACGTGTGATGAGAAAACAGGGAGGGGCCTCGAGACCCACCGCTACACTCTTCGTCACGTTTGACTGTTGCAAGCTCCCTGAGTCGGTGCGTGCCGGTTGTTACCGCTACCGCCTGAAGGCATTCGTGCCATAGCCGCAGCGGTGCTATTACTGTCACCGCTTCAGCCATACGAATTGCTTATGTAAATTGCTCCAAGGTCGCACACGATAAGTCAAAATCGTGTCTGGCCAAGTGTGTCAATTGCAGGGAGCCGCACCCTGCTACTTCGAAGCAGTGTGGTGCATATATCCTTGAGAAAGAAATCCTGGCCAATCAGGCCTAGGATCGACTCTCATTCCGCGAGGCTAAGGACTTGGTCCTGGCGTTCCCGGCTCTGCCTGGGACGTCATATGCCTCAATAGTTAGAAAGGCACCCTCTGCTCCTGGCCCATCCAGGCCAATGAGCATGGTTGTTTCCGCGCCCATTAGGAGCCCTTCTGCGGGCTCTACCCAACCCGGGCGCTCTCCTGGTCAATCTGGCGGCAAAAAGCGTTCCTACCCAGCCCCGGCTGAAACCAGGGCTCCCCCCTCTTCCCCCAGCAAGACCGTTTCCAGTAAGGCGAAATGGTCACGCGCCTCCACCGAGTCGTTAGACTCACAGGAGGCAACACCCCTGAAGATGGTCGCTAGGCCATCTCCCGGGGTTTCTAAAGCTGTCCCCCGAAAGAAGGACAGCAACAAAGGAGCTTCGGCTCCTTCGCCCCAGCCCCGAGGTGTGGCGAGTGGCTCGGAGACGGTGGTTCCTCGAAAAGAGGGCCCCCCGCCTCCAAAGCCGCAACGCCCGCCTAAGGTTTCGAGGTGGAGGGAGGAAAAGACTCGCATGTCAAGCCCAACCTCCCTTAATAAGTCCTCGAAGGCGACAGCGCCTTCAGCGCTTTGTCCGGCGAACAGCGCCAGGGGTTCTGCCCCCGGGAAGCGTACGGCCATTCCCGTGAGGGTCTTCAGTTCGAGGAGGGCCCCCGCGTCTCCTCCGAGCTAGGCCTGGAGGGCATATTCCTTCAATGGAATTGCTGTGGACTCAGGGCCAACTGGGAGGAGCTGCGCAGGCTCGTCTCGTCCCGTTCCCCGTTAGCTATCTTTTTGCAGGAGACCATGCTAGGCGCGTGCCACCTGCCCACCCTTCCGGGGTATAAGGGTCTTGCGACCCCACCACCGCGGGATGGCCGGGCTGGGGGATGCACGGTTTACACCCAGGATGATGTCTTCGTTCTACCTTTCTCTTTAGATACCCCCTTCCAGGTAGTGGCTGTGCAGCTGCACCTGGATAGGAGGTATACTATCGTTTCTGCGTACATTCCACCGTCAGCTGACTTCGACGCGGGGAGAATCCGCCGCGTCGTGGCACGGTTGCTGAGGCCCTATCTCTTGCTTGGAGATCTGAACGGCAGGCATCCTCTCTGGGGAGATTACTCCATAAATCCCAGGGGACAAGTCCTTGCCGATCTGATTGAAGAGCTTGAGATGGGTGTCCTAAACGTGGATGAGTTTACGCATCACTGTCCGAGAACCGCTTCATTTTCTTGCCTTGACCTATGTTTGTGCTCTTCGGATGCACAGCCTGATTTTGATTGGGGGGTGGTCGATGACCTCCATGGTAGTGATCACTTTCCCATTCAAATATCATTTTCAGGGCAACTGCCGCCTGAGAGACCACCTCGGTGGTGCTTGGCGTGGGCGTGGTGGCCTGCATTTCAGAAAATGACTGAATTTTCTATCTCAGTCGAGGAGTTTAGGTCGGTATATGAGGCCATTGAGTTCTTCTCCGGCAACCTCATCGCCGTGGGCCTGACTACTATTCCTAGGACGTCTGGCCGTTTTGCATACCGACCACTCCCATGGTGGTCGGCCGAGTGTGAGATGGCCCTCAAACAGAAGCGTTATGCCTACATGCGCTATAAGCGCCACCCGAACGATTTCACTGCCGCTGAATTTCGTCGGGCTAGGGCTAGGTTCCGGTATATTTCGAAGCACGCCCGCCGCTCTTCTTGGTGGGCATACGTGTCTTTACTTAACGGGAAAGACCCCTTTAGCTGTGGTATGGAAGCGAGTCAAAAGGATTCTGGGCAAGTTCTCGCAGGACCCCCCTCCCCTTCTCCAGGAGAATGGGACCGAATCCTTAGCGACCGCTTTTTCCGCATTCTGTAGCTGTGATGCTGCTCCGCCAGCATTCAATGCACGTCGTCATGTCGCGGAAGGCCGCCAGCTGGACTTTACCTCCAGAGGCGGAGAACCCTTCAAGGTCAAGTTTACTGTGAGTGAGTTGCGTTCCGCTTTCGCTTCGTGCGCGGACACCACCCATGGTCTGGACGATGTCCCGTACGCCATGCTTCGACACCTGGGTGAGCGAGGCATGGCCTTTCTGTTAGATTTGTTCAACAGGATCTGGGTGGAAGGTCTTCTCCCAGACTCCTGGCGAATCGCCACTGTACTCGCCTTTCGCAAACCGGGGAGAGATCACTCTACTCCGACCGGTTTCCGCCCAATCTCTCTAACCTCTTGCATGTGCAAGTTGATGGAGAAATTGGTAAATGTTAGATTAGCCTTTTTCCTGGACAGCGGAGGCCATCTGTCTTCCGCACAGTGCGGCTTCCGCAAGTTCCACTACACGTCGGATGCTCTGCTCCGACTGGAAAATGCCTTCTGCGAGGCTTTGCTTCGTAGACAGCACTACGCCACGGTGTTTTTCGATCTGGAGAAGGCCTATGATACCGCATGGCGATACGGTATCATGGAGACTCTCGACACGATGGGGACGAGGGGACGCCTCCCAATGTTTCTATCTGAATTTTTGCGAGATCGTCGATTCCACATACGGGTGGGGGGAGCCCTCTCCGGCCCAAAGCAGCAGGAAGAGGGTGTCCCGCAGGGAAGTGTCCACAGTGTCACACTCTTTGACCTGAGCATCAACGGCATCACCTCGGTGCTGCCGGAAGATGTTCTCGCTACGCTCTACGTGGACGACCTTTCGATCTCCTTTGGTGCGGCCCAGATGCCAACTCTGGAGCGTCGACTCCAACAGGCATTGAACCGCGTCTCTCGCTATGCCGAAGCGCACAGGTTTCGGTTTTCATTTGGTCAAGACTAAGGTGGTGCACTTCTGCCGCCATCCACGGCTTCACCCCGACCCAGATTTGTTTCTTAATGGGGTGCGCCTGGATGTGGTTGAGTCGCACCGTTTCCTTGGTCTTGTATTCGACCGACGCCTCACCTGGGAGGATCATATTTGCAGCCTTATGGTTTCTTGTACCCGCGCAATGGACATTCTCTGTTCCGTGACGTTCAGCGCTTGGGGTGCTGATAGGGCTACTGCCTTACTTTTTTATCGATCCTTTGTTTGCTCGAAGCTCGACTACGGATGCGAGTTTTATGCATCCGCAGCCCAGCGTTTATTGCGGAAGGTGGATTCGATCCACCACACCGGCCTTCGTCTTGCGACCGGTGCCTTCCGCACTTTCCCCATTAAGAGCCTGTTCGTCGATGCTGGGGAGATGCCACTCGCTCTGCGCTGCATGCAGTGCATCACTCGCCTGTACGCGCGAGCCCGGCGCCTCCCTCAGTCGCCAACAGCTCTCACTGCATCCGCAGCTGATCTCGATGGTGCCTATGCCACCGAGAGACGCCAGTCATACCCTAAGCCCTTTGGGTTTAGGGCCAGGAAACTCCTTTGAGAGGTAGATATAGCTCTTGGGCCGGTGGCGCCCATGGTTCTGACCAGGACGCCACCCTGGAGGGTACCATATTTTGCTATTTGTCGCCACGCCTCTGCTCCCAAAGCTTGTACTGCGCCGGGAGTATTGCGTTCGACCTTTTTGGAGCACACATCGTGTCACGCTGGAACCGTGCCAGTGTATACGGACGGCTCCAAGTCCCAAGAGGGGGTCAGCTTCCACGCAGTATCCCCTCTGTTTGAAGTCAGCGGGGCTCTACCAGGCGCTGCGTCTGTCTTCACGGCCGAGCTGGTGGCAATACACCACTTGATACGGGAGATTACGCGACGTGCCCGGTTCGAAGACCGGATTGTGATCTATAGCGACCCACAAAGTGCCCTAAGTGCTCTCGGGGCATTGGAATCTCCGCATCCCCTGGTTCGCGATTTCCGTGACGCCACGGTTTTGGCTAGCCGGGCAGATGTCGAGATTATCTTCTGCTGGGTTCCTGGACATGTAGAAATTGCGGGGAATGAGCGCACCAATGAGGGCACCAAAGAGTCCGCGAGGACTCTGCGACCGGACCAGCGTTTCACTCTTCCTCACACCGACTACATGGCAGAAATACGGGCAGCTCTTCGGACTGCTTAGCAAAGAAGATGGGAGACGGTCGAATGGAACTTAAAGTTGCATGCCATTACGCCGCGACTGTTCCCATGGACCTATCCCCCGATGCCGCGGCGGCTTCAGGTTGCTTTCTGTCGTCTCCGAATCGGACACACTCGTGTGACGCATCGCTATTTGATGGAGTGCTCGCCTGCGCCCTAATGCAACGACTGCGTCGTTCCCCAGACTGTTCGGCACATTCTTGTCGAATGTCCCAGTCTGGGTGATCTTCGTGCACGATACCTGTCCCGGTACCGGATGGGCGGGGTCGCTACCGCCTGTCCCTTGTACTCGGGACAGATTCGTGCACATTAACTTGTGGACTTGTTGAATTCTTGGGGGAGGCCGGCCTTCTCCCTATTATTTAAGCAAAGTTGTTTTTTTTTGGCATTTGTTTTTTTTTGTTTGTTTTTTTCCTTTAGTTGCACGCTTCTGCGCCGGGGGGACCTCTCCCCGACGCACCAGCTTGCTTCCTTTCCCCTTTTTTGGGGTGTTATTTTTTTCTCTTTAATTTTATTTCAAAGTAGCCTAGAACTAGGCCAGTTTTAATACGGCGACTAATGCCCAAGTAGGCAGTCGCCAGATGAGCTCTCAAAAAAAAAAAATCTTCCCATTCTCTAGCCAAGCTGCTGTTCTGCCAGTATCCAATACACCACGTGATGTCACTAAAGGCCTCCAACTGGACTTTATCTCCAGAGGCGGAGAACCCTTCAACGACAGGTTTACGTTCTGTGAGCTGCGTTCCGCTCTCGCTCCATGCGCTGACAGTGACTCTGGTCCAAATGATGTCCGTATGTCATTCTTTGACAATTAGGTGGTATTTCTGCTAGATTTTTTCAACAGGATCTGGACAGAGGGTGCCCTCCCAGATTCCTGGCGAATTAGCCTTTTTCCTGGACAAAGGAGGCCACCTGTCTTTTTCAAGTGCAGTTCCGCAAGTTTAACTCCGCTTCAGATGCACTGCTACAACTGAAAAATGCTATTTCGAGGCCTTTCTTCGTACATAACACTACCTCACGCTGTTTTGGATATAGAGAATACTTATGATACTGCATGACAATAAGCTATCAAGGCGACTCTGCCCACGATGGTGGCGAGGGAACGCCTGCCAACCTTTATTCCTGAATTTCAATATCATCAATTCTGCGTTGGGTGGAGGGAGCCCTCTCCGGCCTAATGGAGTAGGAATAGGGCGTCCCGCAGAGAAGTGTGCTCAGTGTTACTCTTTGCCCTGAGCATCAACAGTATCACCTCTGTGCTGTCCGAAGATGTTCTCGTTACGCTCTACTTTGACGACTTTTCGATCTCTTTTGGTGAGGCATATATGCTGACTGTGGAGCATCGACGCCAACAGGCATTGCAAAAACAACGACAAAAGAATAACGAATAGTGATACAAAGATAGTCAGATTAGAACAGTCAGTTGCCTTGCTAGAAAATAAAGTTGATGAAAACGACAAAAATGCCAACGGTTTTTCACTTGTCAAAAATAAACATCCATCGAGACCTAAACTTCCTGAACCAACTCAATTAAAGACGCATAATAGATTTTCAGCTTTATCCGAAGAGGAGGACGATACTTACTTAATTGGAGATTCAATAATAAGAAACCAAATTGATTATTTCGGCGTAAAAAACATTAGTAAACGAAAATTCAGATGCTACCCCGGTGCAGGGATAAAAAAGGTGACTGAAGAAATTACAAGTTTAAACCTGAAGAGTAGAAAATCCCCTGTTATCGCTCATGTCGGAACAAACGATATTTTTTGGTAGAGAAATGTTTCCTGGAACTGAAACGATGATTTCCGACTATAACGAAATGGTAACGAAAATTAAGTCAAAAACGGATCACGGAATAATTGTCGGAGTATTACCCAGATTATATGAGAAAAAGGAAACGACTACGAAGTATATGTAAACGGGAAAAGGTCAAATTCGTCGACTTTTGGATGACCTTTATTAACAATACAAAATATTTTGCTCATGACGGGACCCATCTTAGCGCAATGGGTAAAAAGGTATATGGAGATTTGATAAACTTGAGTCTTTATGATACCCTCGAAAACAATTATCACCTCGACTCTTCACCGCAGACCTCGGGAAACGTGTCCAATGCGGAAAGACAGTTAAACAGGTAGAAAAATTAAAAGCTGTGTTGTTCAATGCCAGGTCTATCAGAAATAAAATGGTAGAATTTAAAGCGTTAGTAGCACTGGATAAATACGATGTAATAGGTATTACAGAAAGCTGGATACATTGTTACACAAGAGATTTCAGAGTTGAATTTCAATTACAAGGGTATAAAATGTTTCACAAAGATAGACTTGGAACGGAAGGTGGAGGCGTAATTTTGTATGTGCGTGATGACCTCTATCCAACAGAATGTTATTTATCCTCTGACTTCGAAGTTATAGGAGTCAAGCTAAATCTCGAAAAAAGTTTATTTATATATTTAGTATACAGAAGTCCTCATCAAGCTGTAGATTCTGATCAAAGATTATACGAATGTTTATCAAATGAGATAAAGAACAAAATATCTTTAATTATCGGCGACTTTAACTGTGGACGAATAGACTGGTCTAATAAAATTTCAGACGCGGAAGGAGCAAGACTGATAAATTTTAAGGATGATAACTTACTAACGCAATGGGTGAAAGAAGCCACAAGAGGCCCTAATATTTTAGATTCAATATTATCAAGCGACGATGAATTGATTTCAAATTTAAACGTCGGAGAAAAGTTTGGTAACAGCGATCACAATATAATATATTTTAACATAAACGTGCCATCCATAAGAAGAATAACAAGCACTGTTAAGTTTGATTTTATGAAAGCAAATTTCGAAGGTCTGAGGGAAAGTCTTACAAACTATACTATAAAGCCTGAAGACATTAATAAAGTGTGGCATGATTTTAAAAACAATTTACTAAATAAACAGAGACAATTCATACCATCTAAAGTTAGTACTGACAAAAAAAATAATGAACCCAAATGGTTGTCCTCTCAGCTTAAAAAAGCCATTAGAGAAAGAGATAAAGCGTATAAGATAATGAAATCCAATATGAATATTGATAATAAAAAACATTATGTTGAACTAAGAAGAAAAGTAAAAAGTGAAACCAAAAGAGCAAAATGGAACGAAGAAATAAGAGTAGCTTTAAAATGTAAACAAAATCCGAAGGAGTTTTTTGCATTAGTAAATAGTAGAAAACCAATAAAAAAATAGCATTGGTCCAATAAAAGACAAAAATGATATATTACAATATAACGATTTTGGCATAGCAAATACTTTAAATGAATACTTTGCATCCGTTTTTGTAAATGAGAATACGAGTAATAAACCCACGCCAACTATTAATAATACCGGTATTAGACCACTCAAATCTATTAGATGTACCGAAATTACTACAAAAAAAATATTGAGAAAATGAACAAATTTAAATCTCCTGGACCAGATAATATACTTCCAAGAGTCTTGAAAGAAGTTAAAGACCAAGTGTCTGGACAATTGACACAGATTTTTAATAGATCATTAGAGAGTGGAATTGTTCCTACTGATTGGAAGCTAGCAAATGTGACACCGATATTTAAAAAAGGTCACAAAGAACTAGCTAGAAATTATCACCCAATAAGTTTGACTTCAATAGTTGGAAAACTCCTTCAAACCCGTATTGCAGCTGAAATAGTTGAACACTTAGAAAAAAACAAATTATTAAAGGATTCACAGCACGGATTTAGAAGAAAAAGGTCTTGCCTTACAAATTTATTAGACTTCTTTCACTTTGTAAATGAAGAATAATGATAATACCAGATCAGCAGACATTTTTTATTTGGATTTCCAAAAAGCTTTCGATAAAGTACCCCATAAGAAATTGTTGACTAAAGTAAGAGCCCTAGGAATAAAAGGAGATGTAGCCAAATGGATCGAGAATTGGCTCACTGATCGCAAGCAGAGAGTAGTTATTAACGGCCAACAGTCAGAATGGACAATGGTAACTAGTGGAGTACCACAAGGTTCAGTCTTAGGTCCCTTGCTATTCATTATATATGTCAATGATTTAGACGATGAGCTCTTGTCAAAAATTTCAAAATTCGCAGACGATTGCAAGCTAGGAAAAGCAATAGTAACTGATGATGATGTTATTAATTTTCAAAACGATATTGATAAAATAGAGAAATGGTCGAAAAAATGGGAACTGCCCCTAAATCTTGAAAAATGTAAAGTAATGCATGTAGGCCATAAGAATCCCAAAGCGAATTACAAAATTTTTGATCAAAATATTAGCATAACCAATGGTGAAAGAGACCTAGGAGTTCACATATCTAATGATCTAAAATTTTCTCAACAATGTATCGAAGTAGAAAAGAAAGCAATGAAGCTTCTCGGATATATTAAACGTCAATTTAGCTTTAAAAATAAAGCTACAATTCTAAATATATTTAATGCATTAGTAAGACCACAGTTAGAATACTGTGCTCAGGTCTGGTCACCATACCTACAAAAAGATATTGATAGATTGGAAAGAGTGCAAGCTAGAGCCACTAAATTGATCCTGGAACTCCGAAATTATAAATATGAGAAAAGACTAGATATGCTAAACTTATTTACCCTAGAGAAAAGACGTCTGAGAGGTCAACTGATAGAAGTATTTAAAATAATGAAAGGAGTCAATAATGTTAACTCTTCAACTTGGTTTCAACTTTGCACAAATAATGCACGAAATAACAGTTTAAAAATCGTCCAAAAGCGTTTCAGAACGAATATATGCGGAAACTTTTTTTCATATAAAATTGTTAATTATTGGAATCAGTTGCCTGAAGAAGTAGTGGCCAGCAATTCATTAGAAACTTTTAAAAATAAGCTTGACAAAATAATTTCATCGATGAAATAACGAGTGACAAAACATTATATGTTGTTAAAATTAGGATAAAAACAGCATGCTGTAAGCATAGATGTGTAAAAGACCCTGTATAATATGCAAATAATTTTCTCATAGGTTATCATTAGTTTAAGATTTTGATGTAAAATATTGCCCTCAAAGGCAGTTCTCAGACGAAATATAAAATTAAAAAAATTGATGTAAAAATTAAGTATGTACATATTAAGTTGTTTCTGCTTTCCTCTAAAAATTCCAGGATGTGTCTTTTGTTCAAACACTTCCAGGTACATATTTTTCTTTTATCGAACCCGTCATTGGGTGGAAGAGGTGGGTGGGGAGAGACGTCATCTTTGCTATCCTATTCCTTATCATTAGGATTGTAGATTTTTAATTTAGATAATGATAGGAGTACTTCCAATGAAATGGATCGAATGGTCTTTTAAAGGACTTAGCTTCCTTGTAACTCCTTGTAACTCTCTATGCCCAAACCCACAGGTTTTGGTTTTCTTTGGGCAAGATTAAGGTGGTGCACTTCTGCCGCTCTCTACAGCTCCATCTAAACCCGGACTTGATCGTAAACGGGGTCAGTCTGCAGGTAGTGGATTCCCAACCTGTCTTTGGTCTTGTTTTCGATCAGCGCTTCACCTAAGAGGCTCATCTGCACAGTCTTAGGGACTCTTCTACCCGCGCCCTAGACATTCTGAGTTTCATGACGTTCATCACTTTGAGTACTGATAGGGCTACTGCCTTACATTTCTTTGGCTCCTTTGTTCGTTCGAAGCTTGACTACTGATGTGAGTTTTACGCATCAGCAGCCGAGCATGTATTACGTACGTCTCCACATTGAGGGCCACTCGCTCTGTCCCGTACACAGTGCATTGTGCGCCTTTACGCTTGAACTCGGCGCCTCCAGGAATCGCCAACGGCTCTGATTGAATCAGCGGCAGATATCAATGGTAAGTATGCTAGAGAGATGCGAGTCATACTCTAAGCTCTTTGGGTTTAGGGCTAGGAAACTCCTTTGCGCTGGGGCATACAGGCGACTAGTCCACAAGAGAATAGACCAAAGTAATACCTGTAGAAGAGAAAAAATTAACCGACATCACGGCGCAGTGCAAAGGAGTCAAGTTTCCAGGTTAGTCCTGGACAGTTTATAAGAGTGATAGCTAGGAATTGAATTTAATTAAGGATGTGTACAGGACAAGAACCACTTCAAATGTGAGAGCAGTATTCCAGAGAGTGATGCAACAGTCTTTTGTATAATAGAAAAAAAAACTGTTCAGGTGAAAAGAATTTTCGGCATCTGAACAGGACACCCAGTTTGTTAAAGGCAGACTTAAATATTCTGGTGATATGGGGTGTCCAAGAAAGAGTAGATTTTAACAGTAACACCCAGTAAGTACATTGAGTTAGATGTAATTACCGAATCATTGAAGGAAACGTGAGGGTTATTAGGTGTCCTTGATAGTAAAGGGGATTAAGATTTGGTCTTAGAGGTATTTGTTAATTGTATTATTTTTGTGATTATGTGTGCCGGATTTATTTCAGGATTGTGAGCTTTTAAATGTGTTTACTTGTCTTGGTTATTTGGTGGTTGTGAGCTTTTTGTCTTGTTTATGTGCGTTGGTTTTATTTGATGATTATAAATTTGTAATCATGTTTAGTTTTGGGGGGTTATTTGGTGATTATGAGCCTTTTGTCTTGTTTATGTGCATTGGTTTTATTTGATGATTGTGAGCTTTTTTCATGTTGAGGAGTATTGATTTATTTCGTGATTGTGAGCTTATTGGTTTGTTAGGTGTGCTAGATTTATTTGGTTATTGTGAGTATTTTGTCTAGTTTAGGTGTGTTATTACTATGATTGTTGACCTTTTTTGTTTTGGTGGGTATTGGTTTTATTTGTGCGTTGGGAGATTTTTGGGGCGTGACAAATGTTTAGTGAGGTTGTTTGTATTTTTTATTTTTTTAATTATGTGAATTATTTGACATAACATTATTTGTTTTTGTTGGCATGTTTATTTGATGGTTATCAGTTGTTAGTTATCTTACAGAAGTTAGATTGAGTGCTTGTCTCTGGTGATGGGGGCCTGGTCTTACACGCTAGGTTATGAACTCATTGAGAGGCGGTCCTCCTCCACAATATGGCACCTTTTAAATTGTTTACCTCGAGCTTGTTGCTTGAGGGAGGTGGACCTCCATCAGGGGCACTTTAGCATGCAAGTTATTTATATTCTGTCGATCGTTAAATTTTGTCCTTGTTTTTATTTTCTGTTATTGGCTTCTTTTCTCTTGCAATTCTTACTGTTTTTTTACATCAAATTCAAGATAGGATTTTTTTCTGTTTGTGCTTTTGACATCTATATCCTCATTTACCTCGACGGATAGGATCAGTATAATTTATTTAAAAAAATATATGTTTCTTATAAACTCTCTGCGGGAGATGACCTCGTTGGTGTTCGCTTAAAAAAATCCGTCTCTTTTTCTCTCTCTGTTTTCAAGGTACAATATGAAGCCATTTCCTTGTTCACAGAAGTCACTTTAAGAAGGCTGAATTCCAGCGACTCGTTTCTCCTGGACGAAAGAAGATGAGACTTCAGGCTCAAGATTCTGGCTGCTTATCAAAGCCACTGAAATACGAACTGTACATAGATCCATCTACGAGTGTTCGTAGTGCCAACTATGAGTGTCTGTACATCTAAGTATGAGTTTCTGTAGATCCAGGTATTAGTTTCCGTAGATATACGTATGAGTTTTCTTAGATCCAGCTATGATGGTCCGTAGAGCCAAGTATGAGTGTACTCAGATCCAAGTGTGAGTTTTTCGTAGATCTAAGTATGAGTGTTTTTAGAGATTCAGATAAGAGTTTCCCTAGATCGAGGTATTGTTTCTATAGATCTTGGTATTAGTTTCCGTAGATTCAGGTACGAGTTTCTGTAGCTCTAAGTATGATTATTTGTGTAGATCCAGGTATGAGTGTCAATTGATTATATTATTGAAAAGTAACATGATTTCCAAAACGAGAACTATTATTGTTTAGCCTTGACGGATTAATGTGTTTGCACTATAATGGGAGGTTCCCAGGACAGGCGATAAATAGTATTTAATATATTACTATACTTCATATCATTATTATCATTGTATTATGTTTTATTCGTGGTTAATAATGTAGAAGCTACATATGTACTGGGTGCTACAATGCAGCCGGCCCAGACCCATCCAGATCTGACTCATCCTACGACTCTCCACGCCCGTTGTGCCTTAACGTCACCTCAAGCGAAGCGTGGTTTCCAAATGACCAAGCCATGCCAGAATAGGTAGTGGCAGTTGGAAGAAGGGGAGGAAGAGTAGGAGTAAAAATCAAAGATAAGGTTGAGAAACTACTAACCAGACGAGACTTAAAGACGCTCTAGTAGTATAGATCATCTTTGCGTGTGAGATGTGAGGATATAACGAGGTAAAGAAGTTTGAGTGTAAAGATTTTCTGCAACTAATTTGCTTCATTATTGAGTGTCTAGCGCGATATTTGGAGATGGGCAGGGCGTAGTGATAGTTGTGAGAGGCTATGTAGTTTAAATCATGGCTCTTGCATGATTATCAAAAATACAATATGAATTTATGTGTAGTAGCACGAATGCTGGATGCGTTGTACTCATACCTAAAGCTCCAACGCTCGTCAAATTGTGACGGATCAACCAGGGTTCCAACACCAGTTATGACGGATCAACCAGGGTCCCAACACCAGTTATGTCGCATCAACCAGGGATGCAACACCAGTTATGACTTTGAATAAATAAATATAAATATAAATTTCACAATCCTATGGCATTGACGAATATCAACACATGCCCATGATGACGATAAAGACGAACATTCCTAATACCATAACTTGAGAAAACTCTGAAAAAAACAAAAAAACAAAAAAACAACACTAAAGCAATCATAGTCACAAAACAAACACCAGGAAACATCACTAAAATCGTCCTAAAAACACAAACTAAGGGCAAACAGGACTAAACTGACCTATCAACCAAACCCGATAACTCTCACCCGACACAAAATCTCAGAAACTCAAAACAAATTTTATAAAATTAAAAATACAGAGGAAAACTACAATGTATATCTATACACAGCAAAACTACAATGTATATCAATAAATGCAAATTTTGTAGGGTAGGGAAACCATTCCTGCAAGTGACAGGAATATAAATTCCTCATTTTATGGTCAATGTGATAAAATAGGAGAAAAAAAGGAGGAATTTCCTCAATGGAATGTATTATCAGCTGAATGTAAGGACTCCATTGTTGCCTTGTGCATCTAGAAGCTGATTAACTAGAATAAGGATCCGAATTTATATGTACTTTTAAGTACGACCATATTTGTACTTTGCGAGTATGTCCAAAATTTTATTTTTTGAGTACCTCCAAATATGAACTTTTACGATATTGAAACTTGTACTTTTTCCTTATCAAACAATTTGTGCTTTTATTACATTTAAATTTGTAATTTTTCAGTGTAACTGAATTTTTACTTTTTGAGTACATCCCAATTTTTAGTTTTTGAGTACCACCTTTCAGTATGTCGAAACTTAAACTTTTTCATTATGAATAAATTTGTACTTTTTTGGTACATCCAAATTTGTATTTTTGAAGACCTGCAAATTCTTACTTTCTATATAGTCTTTTATTTCTTCGTCTGATAAAAAGGGGGTAGTAATCCCCTTTAAAAAAGCTCTCATATTTTAATTAATTGTACTATACATCACTTCAATTAGCAAACGTCCTCTCGGATAGATAGTGGTACGAAAATAAAGATCAGTATGACAATTGGGGACAAACTCGTGGGCATCATGGTGAGTGTAGAAAGGCTCAAGAGGAGCAAAATTGTGGTTTCTCGTTAACCTATGAGAAAGGAACCGTTCGAGGCCTAAAAACGAATCTCAGTCGTCCAAGATCAGACGAGTGTGGATTAAAACCCCTCTTTGGCTGCTAAAGAGAAAGAAGAGTAATGTGTTGTGTGTGAAAAGGAAGTGGATAGAAGAAACATGGGTACTGTGACTGGCAACATGGGCTCTGGGTATATGGGTAGAAGTGACATCGCAGGTGCTTCTATCTCGGCAAACCGCTTAATGTCGATACGTCCCGACAATAGACGGAATATTTTGCATTAAAATTTAACGCCTTGTCGAATAGGTGAGCAAATTGAATACCTCTGTTCCTTGCGACGAAGCAGCAAGTCAAGGGCAATGAAATGACCCATCTGACCATGGGACATATGGTTATTCACCCTGGAAATTTCAAATCTGCCATCGGATCTGGTGGCAGAAGCAGCACTTAGCCATTCAAGTCCTTTGAATCATGGGAAACCACCAATTCACTTACCATTTATCATCTTAACACAAAACGCCACAGGTCATTGGAGGAATTTTTCCTCTTGTTGATAACTGTTTGCAATTGGATATTATTGCCGTATTTAAGTACCACCCAAAATGATGACAGGATCAATTGAACCGATCTTATTAATGAAATAAGGATTCATATGGCCATCAACGGCATCCTGAAAGTCCTAGTGTTACCTTCCAGTGCTAAACAAATGTCTCTCCACAAGGTTTCCACTGTGTCCATCCCTCAAGTTTGAACAGGTTTCATACCTCCGAGGTAATATTGTCTTCGTAAACTCTAAGGGTGTTTTCCCACCTCTTTCCTACCCGAGGCCCCACTATGACCCCGATAAAGGTATGTCCCACCGATGATTATTAGTGAGTATAAAATAATCCAACATATTTATTGAGTACAAATTGCTATTTAGGAAAATTACTAAAAACAGTTGTATGTTCATTGTTAAAAAAATATTCTTGGATCCTACGCCCACGCCAGACGGACATCGTCCCAGGCACCACCGGTGAGACGCACGTACCACGTTAAGAATCACTACTCTGAGACGTCCTCCGGTTCGCTCCGTGCGGAAATGCGTCCATCTCCATTTGTATTCTCTAATCACTGGGTGAAACGCAAATGATAATTTTGCTTGACTGCTTTATATAGTAGAGTATGTTAATGTAGGTCTAGCTTGTTTGCCTTTTGTTCATGTTTTGTTTTTCTATTTTTGTTATTAGTTTTTTTCATATTTTTGTTGTATTTTTTTATGTAGCCTAAAATTAGGCTGTATCGTGATTATTAAAGAGCCAGATGGGCTCTTTCTTTAGTGTTCTTGGAACTGAATGTACACGGACTAAATCAAAGGAAATTTTATGAAGTATTTGGTATTTATTATTTCATTGCTATAATTGCTGAAGCCCTTTTTGGCGATGTGTATAACTATAATTGAATATTAATTAGTACAGGGTTGAATACACGATCATTTAATACTTGAAACCCTAGATAATTTAATTGAGAAAAGATAGAAAACTGCTATAACCAAAGGAGCCTTTTGCGAAGGGTCGAAAGGGCATATTATAAATTTCGAAGGTTAATTCCGTGTAAGGATCACTTAAGCGTTAAAACTCCAACACTGGCCTTGAACCCCCTTCGATGTGTTTTCATTGCTTTAGTCAAGTTTTTGCAGGCAAAACCATCGGGGAAAAGAGGTAAAACAAAGAAATTTTAGTCTAAAATATCTAAATATAATGAAATAAAATAAAATGAATTTGAAGATTGCGAAAAACAAATTATATGTCATTTGTCGTTTGTAAGTAAAATATTACGCCTTTGTTATTTTTAGTCTTCAACAATTTACGATTTTCTGTAGGTAGGCTCCGCACAATGACCTATGTTGTGAAATATAAACATGTTTGGGCGAATTATAAACCTTCCTAGTCGCTATCAAACTTTTCTCTACGTAAAGCTATCTACCATACACACAATTTACTTTACACTATTTCATTCTCTCCCAACCTCTTTTAAAATTCCGCTAGTAATTCTACTCGTTTTTACCTTTGGTTTTCAGACCCATATAAGATCTAATTCTGAGATTAAAAAAAAAAACTACATAAAAAAATCTTTAAACGGAAAAAAATCCTAAACTTTACCAACAAATCTAACCTTGGTAATGAGCAACAAAGCATATTCAATCACGCCTTAAACCCGTGTACTCGTTTTCTGACCTCGCTGATTACCCACTCTCCAGGTCTCAAGCAAACTCTACCCACCCCCATCAAACTTTGACTGGAAGAGAAGGTATAAAACTCGTTCCATTTCACAGAAATCATTATTTCTTGTTCGAGCTACGTGTTGTTCAGAACCATGATGAAAGGGGTGAGTAACTTTTTATTCATCACTTGAAAATGCTCTTTTTTGCAATACACAAAGTCTTTAAATTTTTTTTTTTAGAAAGATTATAGTGAATGTTGGGTAAATTTTTATCTCTGTATTTTCGGAATTACCGTAATTGCTTCATTTAAATCACTACATTTTTTACTTTAGCAAAAAAGTATAATTTCGTTTAACCATTGTAACTTTTCAGCTCCAACGCTTGCAAGAAGATCAATGGCTCTATATGTCTATTCCGCACATTTTTAATTCATATATCCTTATCATTTACATAACGGATCTATCTTTGCAATATTTCTGTGGTAGATGCCTTCGTTCGTTTTCGATTCAAATTTTTTTAAATCTATTATTTTATTATGATATTTTAAGAATTGGCTTTAATAACTTCATTTAAACCATCCGACTTTTCCCTGAAGTGCCTTGATAACTTTACTTAAATCAGTAGATGATTTTTCTGAATTGTTTTGATAATTTTATTTCAATAACTAGATTTTAGTTTAATTACCTTGATGAATTCATTTAAATCTCTATATTTCATTTCGAAATTGCCTTGACAACTTTATTTTAATCACCAGTTTTTATCTCAATTGCCTAAATAACTTCATTTAGATAAAATCATTATTTTCAGAAGTGCCTCGATAACTTAATTTTAATAACTATTTTTTATTTCATAATTGCCTTAACAACTTCATTTATAGCACTAGATTTTATCATAATTGCTTTGATAACTTCACTTAAATCACTAGATTATATTATTTCGGAAATGCCCTAAAAAATTCCATTTAATCGCTAGATTTTATCTTACTTATCCTGATAATCTTATTTAAATCACTAGATTTTATCTTACTTATCCTGATAACTTCATTTAAATCACTAGATTTTATCTTACTTATCCTGATAACTTCATTTAAATCACTAGATTTTATCTTACTAATCCTGATAATCTAATTTAAATCACTAGATTTTATCTTACTTATCTTGATAACTCATTTAAATCACTAGATTTTATCTTACTTATCCTGATAATCTCATTTAAATCACTAAATCTTATTTAGGAAAAGCCTTAATAACTTTATTTCAATCAATAGATTAAAATTTCAGAATTGCCCTGATAACTTCATTTTAATCACTAGATTTGATTTAAATTACATTAACTTAATTTGAGTCACTAGCTTTTATCTTAATTAAGTCAATAACTTCATTTAAATTAATCGAATTTTTAGGAATGGCATCACTAATAAAATTTAAAACACATTTTGAATATCACCCGAATTGCCTTGGCAAATTCATTTGAAGCATTTCATATTTGTGATAATGCCGGAATCGCCTCGCCTACAGGATTCATGAGTTAAACCGCGTATGTACGTAATTTAAAAGCCCCAAATGATATATTACTAAAGCTAGTGACTATATAAAAATTCGTAACTGTTGATAGGCACTGTATTAGCAAAAGGTATTCGAACTTCTACCCTTAAGTGATATGATTTCAGGAATGAATTAAGCAATGTCTAAAATCCCCATTGAAGGATTTTATTGCAACTAAATATAATAAAAATTGCATGTGTAGTTTTACATCCTTATTTGTTAGCTTTCAGGAGATACCTGTCATTGAAATTATTACTGATGAAGTAATATTTTTTTAATAGTAATAGTCTCTGATAAATGCCCTAAATTACTCAGATTTCCTATCAAATTTGTTTCAGCTTTGTTACGCAATTAAATAGTAATTTTTGTTCTCTATTCAGAGTTTGCTTCTTAGGTTCATTTTATTTTCTGGGACATGAATAAATTTCACTCACAAATGAGATAGAGAGAGAGAGAGAGAGAGAGAGAGAGAGAGAGACTATCTCTCTCTCTTTGTCATTTATACATGATTTATACCCTTTCAAAGAGGTATATTAAAGACATTTAGTATCAACTCAACCCCTTGAAGAATATATGTAGAAATTCCTTCTGATTTCTATTCCTAAAGAATATAATAGGAATAACTCCTCCCCCCCCCCTCTTAAATTATTATACCCGTTTTAGCATACTATATTCCTAAAAAGGATGAAATTTAATATCGACAAGAATAAAGTTTGATTTGAATTTCAAAGAAATCTTTGAAATAATAAATATAATATAGTTACCCATCATTTCTTTTTTTTTTTAGATATTGAATTTGTTGTTATGAGGATAAAATGTATTAATTGATTGAGGAGATTAAATTTCTTCTATCCAACCGATAGAATCCATTAATTTTATTAAAATCGTATCATCTAAAAATTTAATCCCTTTAAAGAATATGTAAACTAAGTGAGAGATTAATATTCTATTCCATAAAGAATTCCATTAATGACATAAAATTTCTATCATCTAGAAGAATATTGGTGAGAAAATAAATGTCAATAATTTCCATTTTCCTTATAAAAATGAAGTTAAATCATATGAAGACTAAATCATATTATAGATATAAAGGGTTTTCATCTGTTTGGAGAATAGGATTGGTCAAAATTGGAATTAATCCAGAATAGGGCAATATTTTATAGTCCTATGGCCTATGTTCCAGAAGGCATGTATCTATTATGTAACTGTTATGTATAATTTGGTACCTCAACGACAAATCGACCATTTAAACTGCGCCATTTCACTTTATTGTCTTTTTCTGAACTAATTAGTATTAGTTTTGTGTTTTATAAGTAGTATTTCTTTGTTTCTAGATTTTTTTATGTAACTTTGACACACACACCTTAATGATCTGCTGTTTTCCTGAACAGATCAGCCTACTGGTCGTGCTGTTGGCGATAAGCGTGGCGGTCTCTGAACCAGAGCCAGGCTGTTGTGGCGGAGGTAGGAGCTACGGAGGAGGTGGAGGACATCATACTGGAGGAGGCGGAGTCTTTAGAGGATTTTCCGGTGGCCATGGAAGTTCAGGTCATCACGGTATAGGACGTTCCGGTGGATATGGATCTTCAGGTCATGGAGGTCATCGGAGTGGTGGTGGTTCCGTTGCCAGAGGTGTTGGAGGATTTGTGAAAACGCTTAGTGGCGGTGGACATACTGGAGGTTTCTCAAGCAGTAGAGGACATTCTGGAAGAAGTTTTGGAGGATTTTCCGGTGGATATGGACTTTCAGGTCATGGAGGTCATCGCGGAGGGGGTGGTTCCGTTGCCAGAGGTGTTGGAGGATTTGTGAAAACGCTCAGTGGTGGGGGAGTTTCTGGAGGTCACTCCGGTGGTTTCTCAAGCAGTAAAGGACATTCTGGAAGAGGTTTTGGAGGGTTTTCTGGCGGTGGACACCGTCATTTGGGTGGAAGAAGTTATGGAAAAGGGCATAGTGGAGGCGGCTCTGTAAGAAAAGGCATTGGAGGATTTGTCAGGACTATTAGTGGTGGAGGACATGGTAGCGGCCATGGCGGCGTTTCAACTGGTTTTGGAGTCAGAGGACTTTCCGGAGGTCATGGAGGTTTTTCAAGTGGTCATGGTGGATCTTTTAGAGGCCATGGTGGTATATCAAGTGGTCTTAGAGGTGGAAGCTATGCTAAAGGGTGGTAAAAGAAGTAAATATCCATTTTTCTAGTGACCATCGAGGATTTTCAAGTCGTCATGGCGGATCTTTCAGAGGACATTGTGGTATATCCGGAGGTCATAGAGGTGGAAGCTATACTAAAGGGTTATAAAAGTAGTAAATATCAAAACACACAATGGAATTGTGGCATTACTAGATAAGAGATTTTAGAGAAAACTCCTATATTTTGTAGACAATTAATTCTAATAAAATTTCATTCCTCTTAATTGCTATATGATTTCCATCCTTACTTCTTAATTAGCCTAAAAGGGCTAAAAATTATATTTAAAATTAAGAAGTTTCGTTAATCTTAGAGTAATTCATTATTAATAAAATGTACTGGGTTCAATAACGCTTCGTTATTTGAGTTTAATAACACCTGTTTGTCTTTGATAGATTGCTTAGTGGACATTTTGATACCATTCTTTGTTCTATCGAGATAAAGCATATTTACATTTTTTCAAAAGTTTTCTCTGCACACTTTAACAATGTTAAAAAAACATTTTGATACTGAACGCACGGTTAAAATTAAATGTGGTTTCTTTAAAATGAACAGCCAAACAAGGAAGAATGGTGCCAGATTATAGAAAAAAGTAGAGATGTATAAAATGGATAGGAAAAGTGTTTACAATGTGATTGAAAAAAAGATGTTATGTTTGTAGGGATTAAATGATATTTTATGATGGACTGTAACCCATTACAATTCTCAGACTTATTCTGCTGACTCAATAAACCCACGCCACATCTTTGGTCCGCTACTAAGATTAAAATTTAAAATCTAAAAAAAAGCAGCCATGGTAAAATTTTTAGAAATTTTCTGAACTTCGCCAATTATAAGAATTTAATAAAGGAACTCGAAACTAAATTTCCCCCCTTTCAAAATATCACGTTGCTAAAATATAGTTATAGAAAAAGATATATAAAAATAATTTTTTTGAATTTCACCATTTGTACTTTGAGTTTTAAAAAATTAATAAAATTTCGATACTTATATTTATTTCTCAACTTCACCATTTTGTTTTTTGATATTATAAAAGAATTATTAGAAATAACTTTGATAAAAAAACATAAATGATAACCTAACTAACATAAAATTATTATTTAAATACTCAAAAAATCCCCTTCTTAAATTATAGAGTTAGTATATGATATAGCATAGATACCCGGCGTTATCCGAAATAAAAAGTCCTGTCGCAAATAAGTACAGGTGCATATTGTTTGAAGTTCATATATATTTTGGCATAAAAATATCTTTACTTGCTGGAAGTTATTATTTGTGGGGTGAATTCAGATTGAAAAGAGTTGCGCACTCTCCCTATCATATAATATACTTACAATGAGTAAACGTTACACTGCGCGCACCCTGCAATTTACGCGCACCCGTGAATGACCGCTAGTCATGAGCGAACAACGTTTTGGTGTCAGGAACAGATCAAGCGTCTTATAGATACAGATCAAACCTAACCTCGAACGTAGTGGAAGGCCGGGAAAATAAATAAGGGAAAAGATCGCATTATTTTATATTTTTAAAAGATATGATAAAACCGAGTTGGCATAAGTAAACCAAGATATTGTTACTCTGTTAGAGTTAGACAGAGGACCAATAAAATAAGAAAGACATGGAGAGAATAGAACAGTAGACTATGAAACTACCGGGATAACGCTTCATGATACCATGTTTTGATCATTATAGTCGCGGACAAAAGATGTGGCGTGGGATTATTGAGTCCGCGGAATAATTCTAAGAACTGTAATGGGTTACACTTCATCGTAAAATATCATATAATCCCTACAAACATAACAACATATTTTTTTCAATCACATTGTAAACACTTTTCCTATCCATTTGATACATCTATACTTTTTTCTATAACTTGGCACCATTCTTCCTTGTTTGGCTGTCCATTTCAAAGAAACCACATTTCATTCTAACCACCGTCGGGGCGAGTGGCGAGGCCATTGCTTGGTTTAAATATAAAATACCCAATGCCGGACGTTGGTCATATTATAAAAACAAATATGGATTATCACTTGTTTAAAATTGATTCAAACCATTTTTACATTTCTAATACCACCTCATTGGTAGGGAAATTTGGGTGATTGTGTCACCACCTCCATTCTTAGAGTAAGTATGACATAATTCTTCCACGTCTGATAATTTACCTGAGAAGAGAACGGTAAGTGTTATAACCAAGACGCCAATTTATCTCCATGGAAACGGAATAAAAGTAAGAGACAGAAAGATAAAGAAGATGTTGGAATAATAAATATCCAGCAAATCAATATGATAATGAATATAACAACGAGACTCCACCTCCAAACCTGATTATATCTAAATCTTAAATTGAGAAGGCAAAGGATAACACTTTAAGAACAAGTCAGTGTAAAGAACATATTTATTCGGACGCAACCCCTCAAATGAAATCCAAAGGGTTATGATGATACGCCCTTTTAATCAATGCTTCGGTTGTATTCCACAAGTACTAATCCAAAGGATTCAAATCTGGTTCATATTGACGGATCAATTTGCTGATCAACAATGTAGACTTTTCATGAACTACTGAGTCACTTTAATATCTCTTGGGGCAGGAAAGGAGTCCTCCTTAAGGATCTAATTGATTCAGCCGATTCCATCTTCAGGTAGGGCTTGTAGTCAATCCAAGGCCTTGTCTAACTAAGATTCACTTTTTGAAAGGGGTAATGATTAAGAAGAAGTATACTAGTGGAGACGAAGCGTTTCTACTGGGGCGATAAATAGCAATCATCATTAAACTAAATAGGCAACGTTTCCTTATAAACACGCATCGTACACATAACCAATCACAACAACGCTATTATTTTCTCTTCCACTCTTCAAAACAGAATGTATCCACACTCTTTCCTCTGTTCTGGAACCTTCCCATGGAGGACTAAGGTGTCTAAATTATGTGACGTAAGGTAAGCCCCGACATGGGTTGAGAAGCTTACCTTAGAGTAAAAGGCGTAAGACACTAAATCTCTATATGTTAGAAAGGAGAAAAGTTCGAGGAAACTTGACCGAGATCTTCAATTTGATAAAAGTTTATATTAGGGAAGACATAGGTAAGGTTTATCTTTATGTATGAGGATAGAACAAGTAGCAATGGGTTTAAGCTAGACAAGTTTAGGTTAATGAAAGAGGTAGGTAGAAATTGGTTTACAAATCAAGGGGTAGTTGAATGGAATAGGCTCAATAGTCATGTAATAGAAGCGTCATCCTTGAGGAGTTAACGAAAAGAATATATAGATTTAAGGAGGAGGAACTTGGCGATGAGAACGGGAGGTGACCTGTATAAGCTATTGATTAGCCCTTTGCAGACTTATGCTTTCTTATGTTATGTTCTTATAACTCTTTAGGGTCTCAGATTTTTTCAGAAATGTTCATGAAGCATTCTTTTAGTTTAAGGTACGCTTATTAATTTAATAAGCAGAATTTATTATATACTCACAGCAGTATTTATCTGAAGTATTACATAGTTCAAGTCGATTTCTTAATTTCGATTACAATGACCATCTAGACATATTTTGCGAGAAGCATATTTTGATCAAATGGCCAGGAAAAATATACTTTTCCATGCAAAAGAAGAAAATTATATCGTGAATGAATTAGGCAAAGGAAATTCTGGCTTGCACATTCGAAAAGATTTGTAGTGGGATAATCGCAATATGAAAAAAATACTAGAGAACGGAAATCCGAAAAGAAATAAAGAGAAATGGCTAAACCCCTAAAGGTGTCAGCTAAGCAATTTGTAAAGCTACTAGGACTCCTTCTCTCTCTAGAGAAAAAGGTCTAAGGCTCTAGCGAAATTTTCAATCGTTAGCAATAATATCAAGATGCCGTTCCTAAACAAAAAGACAAAGAAAAATATCTGTGTGGATTGCCATGATGGTTTAGCAAGAGACTGGCTTGTCAAGGGAAGTCGGGTGAAGGAGTTCACCCAGCGACAATAATGATGAAAATTAATGATTTGAACTTGAGAAAGATTTTTGATGTTGATATGAGTTTTTGTCACTGAGGATGGCGAAGTCCCATGTCTTCATGGAGGATAATGCTCCTAGTCATATCTTTGAGCTCTTTATGAATGATTATAGTCGAAAGGATTTGTCAGAGCCTCAAAAATAGTCTGGCCTCCCAAGAGTTTGACCTAAATCCAATTTAACAACAAAAGTGACCTTTGGGACACCATCTATGATGCTGCAAAGAATTTTTTTGCTGATTGAATACAAACATTATCTTTATCAGTAGACAACAGTCTGTTCTAAGTTATTCAAAAGAAAGGAGGGTCCCATGTCCATTATCTCTATCTTTCATACAAAGTCACTTCATTATATTTCTTAAAATTACTTAAACTTGTTATAGTTTGTTATTAAATGATTTTTTATATATTTAGGCTGAAAATTGCATGTACTCTTACCATTTAAAAATCTGCAGATGTTTCTTGACAATAAAATATTCACTTTCACAATATTTGTCTTATTTTCCTCCCATATGGCATTTATATGCAATATATTTAGATTACCTTTGCTGCTCGTGATTGTCTTAACTACATCAAGAAGCGTTGGGCTATTTTAAATATTTGCGTATAATTGCTAGAGACACTTTAGTGTCACTTATAGACGCAGTCAAATCCATACACTCCTGAAGGTGAAAGGGTACCACCATCGCTGGTTGGTGTCAAAAAACACAATACCCCCACCCCCACGCCTCAAAGTGGAGCGTCTCTAGTTAACTTAGTACTCATTCGTGATTATCATTCTGATCTTTAAATGTATTTCATTATCTGGTCAGAGGATTTCGAGTACCATTCGATGGACAAATGCCCTTGGCCGCTACCATTGTTAAAAGATTTGTGATTGACGATCTGCGATAAGCTACTGCTTCTTAAATAGACGAGGCAGGAGCGACCTACCGGTTAAGGGCAGTTTTCTTGAGGGTAAAATGTCGAAGGAGTTAACGGTGAGATACCCACCTGGCTTCCTCCTTCGCCAGCTTACCCTCAAGAAAACTGTCCTTGCCGACATACAAAGGGAACTAAAAGAGCACCAGAAAAAAATAGACAACAACCTGCTTCTTGATTTGAAACAGAATTGAAACCCAGCTGAAGAAATATACCATTTGTTTCTAATAAACTTCAGATACTCCAATATTTCCTGTCCTATAAATACAGATTCTGGTAGCCGTGATCTCTGGAGATGTGAACGAATTATTTTTATTTGGCAAAATATATGTCGCTTTGCGTATTGGTCCCTTTGGCTCAGTGATAGAGTACTGGTCTAGATAACAAGAGGTCTGAGATTCGAATCCTTGGCAAGGCGATGCGTTTTTTCTGATAGCTTTTTCGTTGTCATCTTCTGTAAGATCTCTGTTCTCCTGATCTGTGTAATCTTAGCAAACATCTCTTTTATCAAGCAAAATAAGCCTGTGCTAGATGCTTGCTTGTATGAACGCCAACCACAACTGACCGATAGCTTTCGTTCGTACTATGATATATATATATATATATATATATATATATATATATATATATATATATATATATATTATATAAATACAGTAGTTCTAACCGAATAATGATAAGTGATGCATGATAAATTACAGATACAAAATTAGCATGGCTAAGTGACCTGCAAAAGAAATATGGTGTTCATAAAAATCCGGAGAGATAACACAACAAACGTAGATGAGAAGGTACAATGATATAAGTTACTCAACAAATAATTTTTGGTTGTTGCAATACATTAGTTCTCGGTACGTAGACCTTTACTCTCAATTACGCACAGCCATCTTCTGCCGCAGGAGCGCACTAACCGAAAGTATTCGTCTGGTGTTATTTTTCTCCATTCCTCATGCAATATTTCCGAAATTTCCTCGACAGTGCTTGGGTTTCTCGCTTGGCTTCTCTCTCCAATATCTTCAACAAATTTTCAATCGGATTGATATCCGAACTCTGACCAGGCCATTCCTTGGCACTTACTTCCTCCTGATCAAAGAAATTCTTCACCAATTTGCTGTGTGGCAAGGTGCATTATCCCGCATAAAAAATGAAAGATTGGGATGAGGCAGCTCTCATATGGGGAACAGCATGTGCTTGCAAGCTGACAAATAGGCCAGTACCAACCCCCGAAATTATACTCCACACCATGGCAATTCTTCCTCCAAACTTGATACTGCTCTTCACGCAGTTCACGGAGGAACATCCGCTAGATCTTCGACCGACGAACCTCCTGCCATCTGAAGAAAAAAAGGAATTCGATTCATCACTCAAGTGTAATTTAGACCATTTGTCTTCTGTCCATAGAACGTAATCAGTGACGAAGGATAATCTAACTTTCATTTTCTTAGTAGTGAACAATAGCTTGACTGCTGATGTACGAGATTTTAAAGATCTTTCCGTCAGGCGGCGTGATACTGCTACTGGTCCAGGAAACAAAATCGTCAATAATTTCCAAGTCATTAAAAAAAATCAAAATTAGTGACCAGAGGATAATCAGATTTACGATAAAAATTAAAATTGAGAAAGATAGAAGACAGCTATTCCATTCCCAAAGTAAGCTCAGTAAGATTCAGAAAAACCTCATTCCAGAATTTCAGCGCCATCTTTAGGGAGTATACCATGAAATTATCCTGGACCCAAGTAGCACTAGCAATATACGAGCGATGAAGAGTAACCCTATGAAATACAGTAGAGCATTGGTTTTCAAACTTTTTATGGTAGTCACAGCCTAATTGCCATCTAGAAACAAGAAGTAGCCGCAGCACCACAATATAATATAATTTACGTATAAATATATAATTACGTGGAAAGCACTTCAAAATTAACCAATATTGACATTTAAGCTAATTTAAACGAAATAGGAGAATTAAATTTGTAAATAAATAAATCTTGTAAAAGTTCAAAGGCAAATTTGAGCTTGATGAGTATCATATAAATCTTTATATTGGTAGGTATAGTTGACAAGACAACTCTCATTTCTTCATTTCCTGTCTGCAATCTTCCTCTTTTCGTTGTTTTTTGTCGCACAATGAATAGAAACTAGTTTCGAAATCCTTTCAAGTGTCGTTAGATTTTTTAAAAAAGTGGGAAATACATATTTTTGGCAATTTCGACATTTTAAAATTTATTTCTTGGTCGCTCTCTCCACTCTTAGTTGGCTCTCACGGCCCTCCGGTTGAAAACCATTGCATTAGACACTGCTGAAAAATACAAGGAAACACAAAATAAGAACATCAACAAAATTCCAAAAGAAATCCTAAAACTATGAAGAATCGTAAACACCTTAAAGCAAAAAGCGCCATCCATAAAATTGAATTTGCAGAACTAAACAAGGTCAATAAATAAAAACAGAAAGCTGACATCAGAAAAAATATTACTCAATTATTGTTGAAGAGACCTTACTTACTTACTACCATGCCTGTCTCGTAACGTTGGCGATCATGACACGCCATCCATCTCGATCTATAGTCATTCTCATAACATACGTGACACTTATTCCACCACTCATCCGCTCCAGCAGACAGTCTATTTATTTATTTCTTTGTCTTCCACGCGCTCTTTTTCTTGCAATTTTTCCTGTCAAGCAGTCATATTCCATTTTCCCTCCACGTACCACATGTCTCACAAACTTTAACTGTTTTCTCGTTATTTCATTCACTAGCTCACATTTTACTCCCGCTCTCCTCAGGACTTCGTTATTCGATCCTCTTTTAGTCCATAGTATTCTCATCATTCTTCTAAAGTACCACTTTTTAAAAGCTTCTATTTTCTTGAGCATACTATTCTTCACTGTCAAAGTTTCACATCCATTTAGAAATGTAGACGATATGAAACATTTCATCAATCTAATTCTTAGTTCTATCCCAATAACTATATTTGTTATCAGTTTTTTTCTTGATCCCAAAAGCTGTTTTTGCTAATTAAATTATTTTCTTAATTTGTTGCTCGCACGCTCCGTCCTCTGTCACTAGGCTTCCCAGATAATGAAATTTGTTTACCTGTTTAATTAAGTTCCTATCAATGTTAATTTGTACTCTTATGTCGAAGTATTGTAGTTGTTGCTTTATTTTTCTTTTCTGTCAGATAATTAATATGTTCAATGACTTTAACGCGCCAGTCTGACCTTATTACTATTGAAGGACAACAATACTTCTATATTAGCTGAGTGGGCATTTAACTCCTGTATTATTGAGAGTGCCACAGGGTTTAATCCGTTTTAAGGAAAGAGCCAGTAAAACACTTGAAGGATCCATTGAAACACCAGAATTATCCAAAAATATACTCGTATATTTTAAATTTATCAATTACCTACCAAAATAAATTATTTACAATCACATAATAAGTTTAACGGGGATAAGAATGCTTGAAACCGAGCCTATTTCAGAAGCTAATCATGCTCAACTCGAAATAGGCTCCAAATAAACAAACCAATTGCCGATTAGTTATTTTATGGTGACCATTTTAGATTAGCATCAAACTCCAATTTAAGTTTCACTCTTCTAACTGTAAATATGACGGGGTTCACTAAAGATTGTCTCTACCTCAGTTAATTTTAGTACCGTATTAAACTCCTACTATGTAAATCGAGACAAATATAAATAGTCATTCTGACTTACATGAAGGAAATGATCAGGGGTTGATGGATGTCGCTATATTGGATTTTTCAACGCTGCTTCTTCTACGGCGAGCGGCTGGAGTTTTTTCTTTCAAGAGATACGGTGGGGAATGGGGAGTGGGGTGGGAGGGGGGGAGCGATGTCAAATTTTTCGGTTCTAAGTTAAAAAGCGGAGGGAGGAGTTGTACTCTCTGGCTTAAGGAGTGCTCTTCTGGGTAACTCTCGAAGCCTTTTTGTATCCTAGTCTTCATCGAGGGGTTGCCCAACTGGATTTTTGGGTATACGAGGTGATTTTAAATGTACTTGAAAAGATTGGATCTTCCTCAGGTATTAATTCTTCTTCTCTTTCCGTTATTAAGATCGCAATTTGAGAGTCACTCGAGGATGACTGGGTCTTCTTTTCTCTTACTTGCGAAATTCCTGTTTGGCAGTAGGAATGATGGTCCAGCCAGGCTTCTTACTAAGCCTGTGAAGGATACTTCGGTATGCCACCGATACAAAACGTGATTTTTCTAAGTTGTAGAAGATTGATTTCGAAACTGGAGGAAGGACCGATCTCCTCGATCTGGTCATCTATCGTCTCTCACCTTAGGGGGACGGGGCGAGGCCACTGAGGGGAGAGCGAGGGGTGAGGGGGGGGGGGTGGCACCGCGGAGCCCAGGTCGGCTTCTTTATCAGAGACACCGACGAGCATCACAATCTTTGGTGTTCTTTTTGAACTGGCACTGATTTTTGTGGTGCTTTAACCGCGGTCCTCTTGACCTCGTAGGTAACCAGATCCTTTTGAGAGCTGTGTAATGGCCTTTAGTGGTTTCCTTGGCACAGCAGCTTGCTCCCGACTACCTATGCGGCTATCTGACTGTTAGTCAGCGGGCTAACGTTCCCACACCTCTCCTCATGTGGCTCGATTCTCTCGCTCTCTTCGAAGGGGGACTTGAACGTATATGTGCACATGGCCCTCTAGGTGCATAAAGGTTATAATTCCTCTACATCTTAGTTGCTCTTTTATTTTAGTGATTACCATCACTTCTGTTTTGTTTAGATTAACTTTTTAACCTCTTCTACTGGAAGCTGTGCTTAATCCTTCCATGTATCTGTGTAGCTTTTCTTCTGAGTCTGCAATTATAGCGGTATCATCTGCATACCTTATATTATTAATATTCTTTTCTCCAACTCGATGCCTTCCAATTCACTCTGTCTTTAATACATTTTTTTCGGTACAATGAAAATAGATCCGGTGATAGAAAGTAGCGTTGACATAACCTCCTCTTGATATTTATCCAATCTGTATTTTCTCCACCTATTTCTGTTAGCTTTTTGGTCCCAGTATAAATTTGTTTTTAATCATGTCTTTTTTTATTCAGACCAATATTTTTCAGCATTTTCACCATTTCAGTATGTCTGACAGTGTTAAAAGCCTTTTGAAAGCCTATTAACCTAATAAACAAATCTTTTTGCATTTCTATTGACGATACCATCACGGCTTAATGAACCTTTTAGGATTTATTATATTATTCATAAATTTGAATTATAATAATGTGTATTTTGATAACTGTCGTAGGTCAGGTAGATTTCACTGACCTTCACTTGCTCGCCCTATACGGGTGTGGGGGGGAGGGGGGCAATCCCCGTTTAAGTATGGGGAATATTCGAGTGCGTGTATTCCGTTGGCCGACTTAAATAATAGATCAATGGCTTTTTATGTGGTTCTGGGATTTAAACAAGAGAAACAAAAACAATCTCTACTATTATACACAAAAATAACAGAATTTAACAATAATTTATACACTATGGGAAACTAATCGTTCAGCAAAGAAATTAATTTACAATGAAATGCTTCGGCACGGGCTATGAGAAGCACAATATATGCCGGAACGAAAACTGGAGGAGATTCGTAGGTGAAGCTTTGTAGTCGGAAAGAGTCACGCCTTTTCGACGGTGATCAAGAAAACGGTAATAGGCTTACGATTTTCCAAGAAGGGGGAGTAGTTCTCGAGTGGTGGTTTGAGGGAGTATCCTTGCAGGTCACGGAGCGAAGAGCGGATTCAAGAATGAGTCCTGACGTCCTTGACTGCCGTAATTCCAAACAACTCGTTTCTTGTCTGCGAGTCCTTAGATTAACAGGAAGTCGCGTATGAAGGAGCGCGTTGTGTCCTTAGGCTAGTTCCAATGAATACTCGTGATAACTGCTTGGATACTGCGTGAGCAGTGTCTATCTCCTGGTAGAATACTAATTTACTAGTTTTCCCCCTCGGAAATATATAAAGCTTCGCCGGAAGCGATTTTGTTTGTCGTCGGAAGTAGGTCCCACTCCGATTCAAGACGCGGCGAGTAAAGGCTTAGCGCTCTTTCGCTGATTTGGGTTCCGGGCTCCAGCTCGACCCGTCTCGCTTTGTTATCCCTCGGGAAGTTTACCGAAAGTTTACGGAAAAATGCCGATTGAAGAGTCGTTCTTTCGTGAGATATTTCCTTAGGCTTCTTAGTCTGCGTGAATATATATCTCTCTCTCTCTCTTGCACTAACTTTTTGGAATATTTTGTTAATATGATTTAATTACTTGTTTTATTAAATGGTGTGCAATTTATAAAATGTTGTTTCGAAAATCAGAATTTAACCAATATTTCTTAAGATTCAACTTAAAATTATAACTATTGTGTATTCACTCTGGTTCTAAATAAGCAATATGCCTAAAACTAAAGAAACTAGTAGAAATTCCTAAAAAAATAATATGTTCAAGATATACTGTCCAAACCACTATCAAAAAGTGATCAAGACACATAGAGCTTTGCACCAAGGAAGATAAGTGGCAGATAACGTCTTGCAAAATATAGCTAAGAGATCTATCATTCACGCTTCACTAAAGAATTTCAGAAAATTTCTGAAATTTCTGGAGAGTTCAATGAAGGTTTAAGCTAAAAACAGTTATAACAGTTAGAAAGAGGCTTAAAAATATAGCTATAAAAGGATGCAATGCGACAAATGAGCTATAAATATCTGAAGTTGAATTCGATGAAAATTAATTTCCATGTAATTACTGATATTACTCCAACTGCTCACAATTGGATGGCTTCTGTTTATCAACTCAATATCTCAAAGATTCGATGTTATGTTCAGCCAAGAACTTTGTTATTGCATTTGTTTGTGACGATAGTCGCCTCAGCGAGATATGGACGATTGGGTGTTGCCGAATTGTGAAAAAGTTTTCCCCCACTGTTTTCAAATCTTCACAGATCCGCTGCTTTCCTTCCTTTCCACCTCGTTTCCTCATCTTATTCTCTCTCTGTGTTTTAGGTTCTCTCTTTCTCTATTTCTATAAAAATTGGTGTATTTCAAAATTTATTTTAACTTTTGTTCTACACCACAATTGAGGTAAAAATCTAGGAGCGTTTTTTGTATAAAGGTTTCCCCATTTTACGTGGCCTATCAGCGGGGCAGTGCAATGTTGCCGTTACCATTGACCTTACCGGGTCACTTCCGTTGACCTGCCTGCACCTCATCATGGAGAAAAGCAGACATAAAGAACTGGCTGATGCATAAGGGAGTTGCAGTCAGTGATGATTTGTCAAAAGCAGAGCTATATGAGCTGCCAAAGAATTTCCATATGTACAGCAAAAAGTATTTGTTATGATGCAATTACTACAGAAGCAGGCCATTTGGTTGTGAGGTTACTCCCGTACAACTGCCAGTATAACTCCATTGAGCCGATTTTGGCTCAAGTGAAGTTCTACATAGCCAAAAGAAACAACTTCAAAATTATTGACCTAAAAACTTTGGTTAAAGAATGTAGGAATGCCATGACACCAGAAAACTGGAAGCAAGCTGTCAAACATGCCGGAAAACTTCAAGAACACGACACAAAGCAAGACAAAGCAGTTGAAATGTATGTGGATTCATTCATTATACACATTTCAGAAAGCTCTGATGAATTCACGGACTAAATATGAGAGATGATTGAGCCTACTGGGGAAACCTCCATAAAATAAAAGGCGCCTGACTTTTACTTCAATTGTGTTGTGGATTAAAGTCAAAATAATTTTCGAAATAATTTCCGAAATACACCAATTTTGATAGAAATAGAGAGAGAACGAAAGACAGAGACAGAGAGTAAGGTGAGGAAACGTGGTAGAAAGGGTGTAGAACAGCTGATCTGTGGTGATTTGGCAACAGTGGGGACACTTGTTCACGATTCGGCCAGACCCAATCGTCCATTTCTCGCTACAGCGACTATAGGTGCACCATCACGCTGAAAAATACAGTTATCACCCACAAATTGGTTCTGCATTGTTGAAAAAGGGTGCTGATGGAGCATGTTTTGGTATCATTTTGAGTTCATAGCACTGTTCTTGGGCAAAATATGTTTCAGTTCTGATGCTTCACCGTGGGCACGATACAGCACTCGTAAAAGCTCTAAAAAGGTGAAAGAATGCTTCAACGAGAATATTATTTTGATCCAATTTTCAACAGTCTGTCGTAGAATGGATTCTCGACGATATACCATATATAACTATTCGTGGAGGGAACTCATTGAATTATCTTTAGAGTGCGTGGATGTCTAGGCTGGCCGATATTATGTATCTTCGATATGCTTAAGAAGTGGAACTGAGCTCAAGGATAATAATATTGCTATCATTAATAAAATAGAGTTTTATTAATAAAAACTATCAAAAACACACTAAACGGAAAATATTGACATAAACAAAGAATTGGAAAGGGTCGTGGGAAATCGAGCTAAACCGGGGATTAAGAGATTTAAAAAGGTAAAACAAATATAAATCAAAGGGATGAGATGGTTCGCTAAGCCATTTAAAGCACACGATAGAGTTGGCAAAAGGGTTAAATACTCAAAGGTAACGTTCGGCTTACGTAATTATACTTGTTGTGCAGAGAGAGGCTACGTGAAGGAATTTTCGGTCCGCTGGCGAGTTCCAGCCGAAGGGGGAGGAATTAAATGATCCTGACGTAGCGTCTTGGGAATGAGAACCGTTTCTTGACGAACGGCTTGAAGAACAATGGCTGTTCTACGTTGTTCTCTTCTAAACAACAGGGGGGGGGGGTGAGAACCGTCTCTTGTCTACGGGCTCGAGGTCAATGGCTGTTCGAATGTTGTTCTCTTCTGAACAACAAGGAAGAAGGATGAAAACCGTTTCTTGGCGAACGGGCTCAAATAAACAATGGCTGTTCTACGTTGTTCTTTTCTGAACAACAGTGTGGGGGGGGGGGGTGAGAACCGTTTCTTGTCAACGGGCTCGAACGAACAATGGCTGTTCTAACGTTGTTTTCTTTCTGAACAACAGGGGAAGCCTTGTGGACTTGGCGTCATGAAGGCTCGAACCTTGGCACTCAAGGGATATTGTCCTTCTTCTGGACAAGTGATAGTGAATCTCGAGGTTGAGGTCCCTTGGCGCACAAGGTGAGAGTGGGTCGTAGTGATGTTTCGCGACGAAAGTCTGGATCTCCAATCTGAATCTTAGTGGTTAAGTTTCCATATAAATAGTTAGGACATCTCCTTGGCGTGAGGGACAATGGAGTGGGAGCTTTGAGGGAATGCACAGCGGAGCCTGAGAACAATGCCTTATCTGCCCATAAGCCTAACTCAATCTGGCGAGGCCGACGCATGGGGCGACGGGGGAAGATAAACCTCCTTGTTCAAACATTGACTCAGGTGGCTGCGATAAGGCGCCAGGTTTCAAAGTGAAGATGCACGTGGGTAGCATCGTGGTTTTAAATAACATGTGATAGTGGTTGAAATTAAGCGGCCTCAACCCGTTCTATCACACAGTCCATTATTTATATTTCCTACAAAAGTAGTGCCTATCCTAAGGATTCTTCTTGGCAAGATGAGACTTTTTGGCAGTCCTTCTCAGCTTGATACCTTTGTCAAAAAGTCTCCCTTCACTTTGCGCGCTAAATTGTTCACACCTGCTTATATCCATTCGTGAGCAGGACTGGTACTTGATACAGCCCGATTCTTGAGCTGGGACCTTAATAGAGAGCGATCTTGCATTCATTTGAAGTGCTTATGCGTCATAAAACTTCTTCACAGTAGTGTAACCAGTCTTTCAAGTCATTAATAATCCTAAAATGGTGCCCCTTGGGTCCTTGATGCAATCAATACCTATAGCACCAATCTTTTTGCATTTCAAGCCAGTCATTGCATTTGCAGACCAAAAATGATCGCCCTCTTTTCTTTGTATATAACGTTTTCTGGCAATTTTAAGAAATAGATTATAATTACATAGTATCATTCATTTAACCTATATTTACCATCATTTATTCTTTTGATACAATAGCGAAAATACAGGGACTGAAAATCACTTGCTATAGCAACAGGACCAGAGTGCTATTTTGTATTCAGTGAAGGAATGCAGTTTTTTATCATATATGAAATGCTGACTTTTTAATAACCCTGTTATAATTTGAATATTATAACAATTCATCCAATCACGTAAAGACGAAAAAAGGATAAAATATATATTAGTTTAAAAACCTTTTGCCATGAATGTAAAAAGAATAATGGAGGGTTAGGCTGTTAATGAAATTCACATAAAGATCAGATTGGCAATATTTGGCAGGTCTGTGAATACCAGGAGCCTATCCGCTTTGGGAGGATAGTCTTTTGGTGGATAGACTTTGGGAGGATAGGCTTTTGGTGGATAGACTTTGGGAGGATAGGCTTTTGGTGGATAGACTTTGGGAGGATAGGCTTTTGGTGGATAGACTTTGGGAGGATAGGCTTTTGGTGGATAGACTTTGGGAGGATAGGCTTTTGGTGGATAGACTTTGGGAGGATAGGCTTTAGGAGGATAGTACTGTGTTTTGTTTTGCATCAGCGAGGAGGGAACCCTACATGAACCAGGAAAGGGCATCCATTTTGAGTCGGGGGTTGTGGATACAAACGTCTTTTTCAGCAGATTCAGAGAAAGAAGGATGATGTTTATATGAGGAGAAGAGGGAGGAAGATATATCAGTGTGATTGACGTGTGTTTGATTGACCAAGAAGGAAAGAACATTAGTCTGCCATGTTTATATTTGAGCAAAATATTTGATGAGATAACACACAACACCATGTTTTGTGTGTCTGCCTTAGAGGGTAGAAAAGAGTCTGTTTGATTGATAGATTATTTAAATTTCTCTTAACTATCTATCTTCCTCTCAGAAAATTCCATATTATAGTGCACCTATATATTTAGTGTAGTTATGTAGATTGAGACTGTTAAAATAATAGATCAGGAAAGGCATGGGAAAATAGTTGGAACTGTGGTGCTGGAACCACATTATGCAATTGCATCTGACTAAAAACCACCTCCTCAAAGACGAGCAGTTTAAAGTCTTATGAAATTATATAATTGGTTCACAGTAAATCGGTCCTCACAGTTTTTTACCTAGCGAAAGCATTTTCGGACTCCCTTAACTGTTACCTCCTTTACCCCAGAGCGACATGCCAATAGCAAATTTATTTCGTCCAAGAATTCAAAACAAAAATACTTAAATAAGGATTAACCTGGTTTGGCGGGTAGGGCGAGGCCCAGTTACTCTGGATTCTCCTGCGCTCTCCTCCCTCTACCGAGGAAGGAGAGCCCCGTAGAAAAGAAGAGAGGAAGGGGAAGAAGAAAATAAAGTAAGGATAGGACAGAGTGAAATAAAATAAAAAGGCTTAAGTTGACCTAGTTATTCTGTGGACTTGCTTAACGTGGGGCCGGGACAAAGGTGTTTTATGCTTTTATATCTTTTTAATTGTTACTACTTGCTGTACCTGCCCCGTGTGTTAATGTTTTGTCCAACTTGGCTGCGATAAAGGAGGAAGATGATTGAAGCGGAAGGAAGTTGGAGGTTTCAGAGAGGGGCAAGTTTGCGTGGAGGTCACGCTAATCTCTGTACCATAAGCTATTTTTTAGAGTTAAGTTAAATAAGTAGGAGTGATATTATGCCTGTTCGTTTATTTTTGTTTGTTTTGTTTTTATGTGTATATGAGATAGGCGTTCAAAGCGTTTTAGGCATTACTTTATTTTCCTGCTATGTTATCAACTCGAGTTTCTGTGAGTTATGTTGCTTTATTCTCGTATCTGTTGTGTGAATTCATGTTTCTTAGTTAGTTATATGTTTGTTTCTCTCTTCTTTATTGAGTGTTGTTGTAATAGATAAGGGGACGCCAAGAAGAATAACCGCTTCTTTTGTTTCTTGAATTCTTTCCCTCCCATTGTCTCCTAACTTTAACTCCACGTGGACTTAAAAAGCTCTGTATCCAAGGAGAAAAACAAAAGAAGAAAAAATGAGTTGGAGAGGATTAAGACCGGTCTCGGGCGACAAAAGCTAATCCCTCTCGGCCCCGCAAGCGGCATTCCAGCGATTGAGCATCAAAATAATGGCCGTCATATAAACACCAGAGAGTTTTCAAATATCGGCAGATTGAGTTTGAGATTTCGTCTCCTTCGGTTTAGATCGTGTATCTGTTCCCCAAGTCCCTGGTATTCGCGTATACCATCCAGCTTGGATCTCACCGTGAGATCGATCTCTTTTGTGAAGGCTTACTCTGTTCAGAGAAAAACCTTGAATCGTTTTGTCCCCGAAGGGCTGGCAGGGATTTTTCTCGTCTCATCAGAAACTCCCCTTCAAGGATCTCCAGTTTCCCGTGTAGATTTTGCTGCGAGCCGCGTCAGAGCCTCGATTTTGGAGGTTGTACTTCTCTGGAGCAGAGGTGTCTTCGTCTGTCATCAAGGAGGATCGTGAACTCGTCTTCTGGTCCCCCCCCCCTTCATCCTCGTCACCATCAGGATATTCGGCCGAGAATCTCGAGCATTTTCCGTCTCCATTCCCCCGCGCCGACTCGCTAAAGGAGTCCCCTTCCTCGAGGACTCCATTTAAGGTAAAACTCTTGCATCTCCCGTTAATCGACCAGCTTTCTGACTTTTAAATAGTCCTTCTGTATAACTAATTCATAGTATCCCATTTAAAGCTAATTAACAAGTAATGAACATTACCTGATTGCTCATTTTTTATAGTGTGTTAATATTATTCTTATTTACATTTCCCATATTTCTTGTGTGTATATATATGTTAAGTGTTGACTTATTAAAATTATACTTTTTGTGTTGGTACACTCATTTATTCGCTATAGGCTCCTGTATTAAAACCGCACTCTTATACCTCATAATCAATGGATTAATTTTATGAAGTCAACGTACTTGTACGTAGCGAAGGAGGCGTACGTACATTAGAGGATATATGTCTATGCTCCTGTATACTGGGTGTCCCAGAAAGAAGTTAACCGTACTTTGAATTAGTTTAACCCCAAAACCATTTGAGATTTTGGGGTCCTGCAAAAAGTATTTTATTTACCAACTATTTATCTGTCGATTTTGGAAATTTCATAAAATTCCCTTTTATTATTTTGATACACTAATGGGTTTAGTGGAGGCTATCAAAAATATGTTTGCGCAAGGAAGTAAAATAATGAAACGAAGCCTAGGCCACCGTGCCCTTTAAAGAGAAGCATAGGGAGCCTAAGTAGCCTAGGTCATTGTGCGATTCTTCAAGCAGAGCTTAGGCCATTTTACAGTGGTTTTTGACCACACTGTGGTATGGTCTCGCTATTATTGCTTACTAAGCAAATCAAAGCGTTTCTGGGTAAAAGTTTACTTCCATAGAACCTTTTTAATCATGCAGTTAACAAAAGATCAACGCGTATTTGCAGTCACAAACTTTATTAAGACTGTCAGTATTAAACAAGTACAAGATTCATTAGAACAACGTTTTCCAGGTAGGTACATACCAAGCGAGCACACAATTTGGAAAAATGTTCGCAAATACCAACATGAAGGAACATGCTTAAATCTAAATAAAGGTCGTTCGGGTCGTATGAGAACCATAAGAACAACAGAAAATATCGAAAATGTTCAGATGACACTTCTTCAAAATCCACATGTATCAGTCAGAAAGAATGAGTTACAATTGTCAAAGTCATCATTTAACCGCATTATTAAACATGACTAAAAATGGCATCCCTATAAGATGCATACAACACACCAGTTTCTTGAAACTGATTTTCCTCGTCGTCGACAATTTATCGAATGGCTTCTCCATAAACCTGCTCGTTTCTTGGAAAACATGTGATTGGTGACTAGGCAGCCTTTTTCATGAATGGAAAGGTAAATAGCCATAACATTCGACAGTATGCGCCGCTGAACCACCCACCAGCATTTAACTTTGACACACGTATTTGTCAGCAGAAAGTGTCTCTGTGGAGCGGAATATGCGGGAATGGCTATCTTGTTGGCCCATTGTTTTACGAGAATAACTTGAATGGCGCTGCCTACCTGAGCATGATCAACGAGAGGATCTTCTCGGAACTCCGACAGATTTACGGCAATGATTTCAATAGACTTTGGTGATTCAGGATGGCACACCAGCTCATATACAACTTCTGTAGGAAGAAAACTAAGAGAAACGTTTGAACACCGCATTGCCGCGCTAAATCATGCAATTGAATGGCCTCAAAGATCCCCTGACTTAACACCGTGCGATTATTTCTTATGGGGATATCTAAAGAATAAATGTATTCTACTCCACCAAAAAGCATCATCCATTTAAGAGATAGTATCACACGTAAAGTCAATAGACTTAAGGAAATCACAAGTTAATCAAAAAAGTTGTTCAATCAATGCGATCAAAGGCGCAACTGTGCTTGGAAAAAAATGGAGAACATATGGAAGAAAACGGTGCTTAGAAAATAAAAAAAATAAATTTGTATTACCTATATGAAGAGGTGTTTATGTTAAAAATGGATTTGAATATATTTGTTGATTTTAAATTTGGAAGTTTCATTATTTTACTTCCTTGCGCAAACATAAATTTGATCGCCTCCACTAAACCCATTAGTGTATCAACATCGTAAAAGGGAATTTAATGAAATTTCCAGAATCGACAGATAAATAGTTGATAAATTTGTTTTGTTTTGCAGGATTCAAAAATCTCTAATAGGTTTTGAGTTATACTAATTCAAAATTCAAAGTACGGTTAACTTTTTTCTGGGACACCTTGTATATACATTATCCTCGTGGCTTTTATCTCTTTCCTTCCAACCAATATATATATATATATATATATATATACCTATTCATCGACAGTTGTATTTCGATATGTTCTGTAATTTACTCTTTTTGGTTAGCTTCGTGTTTCCTTTTTGGTATTAAGTCCAATCTTGTCAGTTTTGTCATTATTTGTGAATATTTTGGTCATAATCGGGTGTCCGTATTTGGTTTACACGTAAATATCCTTCTCTTCCCTTTGGTCCGCTTTGTTTTTAATACCAGGAAACAGCATGTGTTGTCTCCATCCTGCTAATCGTGCTATTTGATTATTTAATTACTCTCTTATTTCTTCTTGAATTTGTTCAATGATTCTTTTGGCTCTTTTTTTCATTTATTTTGTTTAATGTTTTTGTTTTCGCTTCGTGGTGTAAGTTTCTTTGTTTTTTCCTCTTTAGTCATTGTGTATTCGTAATTATGTATACTGCTTTATTCTGTATACGTTGCATTCTTATTAGATTGCTTCTTGAAACCGTATACATAGCAATTATTGGATATATCGAAGTTAGCTGGATAAATCTTTCTCTTATTTTTCCATATTTAGATTTTTAAATATGTAAAGTAGAAATAGCATAGCTCGTGCTTTGTTTATTCTTTCGGTAACATGTTTCTTGTAACCGTTTTTTATAATAGTTAGGCCTAAAATCTAGCCTTTCCCGCTATACCTGTATCGCAGTCCGTCTACATAAACGTCGGTAGCCTTTTGCGATACATCGGTATAATTCTAAATTTATATATTGGTTTTAATTTTCCATTTTCTTTCGTAATCGTTTAGGTTTTTAAGTTCTGAGGCCGTTATTCTGGCCTGCATGTGTGGGTTCCGATAAACACAGAATTAATTGCGTGAAAATCATCTGCGTATTGTATGTTCACACAGCCCTCGCTCCTGTGTGGGGGAATGTCCGAAATATACACAGAGGATAGCGAAGGACTTAAACACCCTCCATGAGCGAGGCCTGCATTATGCTTAAATCTTTCGCCTTAGTAATTCTTCGTCTCTATGTATGCATTCTTTCCATAACGTAGTGACATTAAATTCTTTGTAGGTAGTTATTCATCTCTAAGTTTAGAATTTTATGTCGTATGCCTCTTTGCCAGACTTTATCAAATGCCTTCGATACGTCCCGCCATACTATAACTACGCTGCTTTTATCTCCTTTCGCTTTGCTTATTTTCTCCGTGATCACGCTAAGGGCCATCTCTGTGTCCTGTTCTTTCTGAAGCCGAATTGTTGGTTGTTCCATGGGTTGTTTTCTGTTAGAGATTCATTTAATCATTGGTTCAGTATTTTTTTTAATACCTTCTCGATGAAGTCGAGAAGTGATATAGGTTGGAAGTTTTAGACCTCCGAAGGAGGTTTTCCAGGGTTCGGAAGTATCCCGTGTTAAGGCAGGCGTTAAAAAGTTTCCCTATCCCCTCGAGTATATTATCCGGTGCTTCTATAAATTATTTTTTATAGTAAGGCCCAATTTTCCTGGGGCCTTTTGTTTAAATATGGTGATGGTTTTCTTTAATTCCTCGAATGTGTTTTCGGTGTTAAATTCTTCGTTCGCATATCGTTCCTCTTCTACGTAGTGAATATGGAAAAGTCCTCTCGATCCGTTATTTAGTTTGTCGATTATTTGGTCTTCAAAATCTATATCGTAGTTTTCGTTTCCCTCTCCACTGATGTTAAACACTCCTCTAGAGTGTTCCCTGAACAATCTCTCAATCTCTTGTTGGTCTTCGATTAAATTCCCGTTTCTCTAATTGATCTTTGTTTTTTTTCCCCTTAGTGCTTCCCATACATCTTACCTTTTTCGAAAATTCTCGGCAGTGTCCCAGTATTCTCTTTGTTTATCCGATATTGCACTTAGTTGTTCCATCCTTTTTGTTCTCAGATTACGGTATTTTTTCATTATTGTTCCATTTGTTATAATGTCCTCGTTTATCGTTTTTATTTCTGCATTCTTAGTCTTTATTTCATCTGTCCATATGAAATATTTGATAGTTTTGTATGTGCCTCTGGGTATTGCGTTTTCGTTGGCTGTCTGTATTCGTGTCCTTATATTTTCCAGTTCGTCGTCGTTTTCTTCTAAAGTTGCCTCATCTAATCCGTTCGGTGTGTAGTCTTTAATTCTTGTTTGTATTTTTCCCAATCTGCTCTACGGTACGCTTTCCATTGTTTAGCGTGTATTTTTATAGGGTGTTGATTTATGCTTAGTAGCGTCGCTAAATAGTTGCTGCAGATAACGTCAACAGGTTCCATATGGTAGTTAAATGGAATATTATAGTTTGCCACGCAGATGTCTGGAGTCGTCGCAGTTCTGTTTTTAATTAGTGTTGGATATTTTGGTCCAAGTCACCTTGTTGTCCTTCTGTAAATTAGTGCTTGTAGGCCCTTTCCCGTTTGATTTCTATTTATTGGAAGTCCCGTCGCCTCGGTGGTTGGTATCATGGAGCAATAATTATATTAGTTAATTCCATTTTGATCTCAATGGAGAGTTAGAATTCGGTTAGTCCTTGATTTGTCTTCTACTTTAATCTTCATTTTAGGCCTATTGCTGCTCCGTCCTGTTATCCGTTTTGTGGTTAGTCACTATTGCGTCGTAGTTCCATACTTTTAGTTCGTGAATCTCAAGGTTAATCCCGTCATCTGAAATTAGAATTATGTCGGGATCTATTTCTCTAAATATATTTCCGTATGGGTTTTCTTTATTCTTCCTTCCATTCGTATTTGTCTGTAGAATTCTTAATTTTCTATTATCCATCTTATTTGTTTGTTCTAATGCGGTTTTTCTTTTATGGGAGGGCGGAGCTTTTACGATTATTGATTTGTATCTTTTTCTGGCGGTGTAAGGGAATAGAGAAGCTAAGAAGAATACCCCCTTTATTTGTTTCATGAATTCCTTTCCTCTCTATGTCTCCTAAGTATGACATAACGTGGAGTAATCTCTGAATCCAAAGATAAAAATAAAAGAAGAATGAATTTAAATATCCGTTAGCCGGTTTACAGGTGCAGTTAATTAAGTTGTATGCTAAAAGTTTTTACATCGCTGAGGAAGCGCTAATCTCCGTAGTCGGGAAACTGCTAGGCGAAAGCTTCCCGCCCACATCCTAAAGGCCATTAAGACTTGGTTCAGGCAACAGACGCAAATCCATCTGGCAGCCGGAAGTGGTCAGCCAGTCGTCTGAGTTTGCTAACGAGGAGAAACCAGAAAAAATGGCTGTCATATAAATACTCTGGGTTTTCGAATATCGGCAGATTGAGTTTACGAACCCGATTCCTTCGGTTCAGATCGTGAGTCAATTTCCCCAAGTCCCTGGTATTCGCTTATACCATCGGAGTTGGATCTCACCAGGCAGATCCATCTCATTTGTGAAGGCTTACTCTGTTCCGAGCAAGCCTCGAATTGTCTCATTCCCGAAGGATTGACCAGGATTCCTCTCGTCTAATCTGAAACTTTTGTTCTTCCTTTTGTTCTTATTCGCTTTCATTTCTTTTGGCCTCTTCGATGAGTGGCTTCTTTGTGTCTTCTGAAATTTTTATGTTAAATATGGCTGATGAGTCAATATTTTGCGGGAATTTCATTGGTTCCATCCCGTTTTTCTTGAGCATGGAGTTCAACGTATTGGCATATGTTCCTGGCTGCGCAATATTCATGACTTGTGAGTGAAGAATACACGTCAGTATCTTTATGTACAACGTTCCGCCAATTATCACTTAAGTAGTTTGTCCGTTATTTTTATTTTTGGCTGCTAATGCCGCGTATGAGGAGTTTCTTGTTGCTTCTTTTCTTTGATATGTCTCCGTTTCTTTTCTCTTTATTATTTCTTTTCGCTTTGAGCATGTCATTGACATTTTTCTGTGGCTTCTCCACAATTAACACATTTTTAGTGTAATTTGAGCAGCTCCTTTATGAGTTGGGGTCGCTGCATTCCGAGCATATTTCTTCCTTACTTAGGCAGTTAACTGTAATATGATCGTCCATTTTATAGCATCTAAAACAAATTTGTGTATTATGATACTGTTCCCTTTGGATGTTACAGGTATGCGAGAAGTACCTTTTCAAGTGCTTTAGTAGCAATCTCGGTTGACTCACACACGATTTTGAACACGCGTGTGTGGTCCTTAAATTTGATGATATCGTGTATCTTCAGCCAAAGTTGTTGTTCCATAAGTTGCTTTTTTAGTTCATCTGGTGAGTGTTCCGCCACCCATGATTATACCTTTCGAAATACAATGCTCCGGTTGGCAATGATCTGGGGTGGTACTTTAGCCTCTAGGTCAATTTTTCTTAAAGTGATGGTGCCTACCGATGAAAGCAATAGTTCAACGTCATTGTTTTCTGAACAAATGACAATGAATCCATTTGGTGTTTCGATGCATTTGATCAGGGCGATTTAAAGATTCTTGAAAATGCTATGTGAGACATCCTGTGGTATCCGTTTTAATCAGTTCTGAATTAGCCGTTGTCGGAGCCTTTTAGTAAAATTCTGTGGCTTCTTGATCATTTTTTCTCATGTCCCTCACAAAGTGGGGGGAGGTTCTCTGGAAAATAAGTTTGTAGATTATTTATCCCGCTTCACTAGTGTGAGAAGCCCCCTATCTGCTCCTATTATTATCTTGCCTGCCTGCTTAGGAGCGCACGCTCACCGACCATCTTGCCTATTTAGGCCTACCCCTATAAGGGGTCCTGCAGTCAGATTTGGGCGTCTCGCCGATAATCGGGCTCCTTCTCTGGCCCCCTAACGGGGCGTCTTTTTGGAGTTCACTACACCCAGCTACTGATTGTTTCTTCGACCTTGCTGGTGGTCAGGTTATACTGTGTGTAGCAGGATGCCCGTTTTTCTGATCACTCCACTCTTTGACACCACTTTTGTCGTGGTATTCTTTGTGGTCGTGATATACTTCTTTGATGAAGTAGGCTTTGATCTAAGAGTGCTAATTCGGTTGTTTTGTTCTTAATGAATAGCTATTTTAACACGTAAGGATAAGAGGAAACACAGGATTTATACCAACATAAACATATATTTTAAATGAAACACTTAACTATGACAAACAAACAGTTAACACATTTCTATCTTTGTCTCAATGCTAAATTCGACTATTCCTGTTGGCATCTAGGCCTATCGCACGGATGCGATGACAAAAATAAACGAATAGGCTACACGTAAACACACCAATTGCCGATTAGTATTTTTATCGCGACTCTATTTGATTAGCGTTAAACATTAAATTAACGTAGGGTCGTCTACAAGGAAATATGACCGAGGTTCACGAACAATGTTTTCTACTGCCCTTAAAAGTGGGACTTACTAAAATTTTAGTATCGCAATATGAATGTAAATGTTCTTTCTACCTTACATAACAGGAGGTATTAGAGATTGCCGGATGTCGCTGGAGGGCCTATCTATCACTTTGGAGTGTTGTCTTGGCCGATCCTTGAATTTCGTAGAGGTAGTATGGCGGGAGAGAGATGAGACGATGTAACTTCTAATTAAAGAACGGGAGCTCGTTGGGGCTGGGTTCTTCTCCTCTCACACTTACGGAGCTTGAGATGTGTGAGTCACTCGAGTGTGAGCGGGTTTACTTTTCTTCAGTCAGACTTCTTCTCAGTCAGTAAAGGATTCTTTGGTATGACACCGATATAAAGATTGACTCTTTATGTTAATACGACCCGAGAAGGGGGGGGGATCGATTTTCTCAATATGATCCTATCGTTTGTCACGGAAATAGTCTTATATGGCTGAAGGATCGATCTTCACAAACTTAACCTTCTTCTCTCTTATCGAATTCTAATATTCTTGTCTAGCTGAAGGATCGATCTTCACGAACTGGTCCTTCTACTCTCGTATCGACTTCTAATCCTCGTGTCTGGCTAAAAAATTGATCTTCACGAACTGATCCTTTTTCTATCGTATTGACTTCTAATCTTCGTGGCTGGCTGAAGGATCGATCTTCACGAACTGATCCTTCTAATTTCGTAGCGACTTCTAATCCTTTCTCTTTCTTTTAGGGGCTGATTTATAGGCGGATCACCACCCGATCTAAGGAGGAAGTGACCAAGCCACCGGGAGGGGAACGCGAATGGTCAGAGCGAAAAGTGCCTAGGTTGGCACTGGGGTGCCCAAGTGCCCTCGCAAATTAGAGACACTCTCAACCGCACCGCTACTTGGCGTGCCTTTTGACTAGCACCGCTTTTTCTCATAACCACGAGTTTATGGGTCTCGTAGGTAATTGGATCGTTAGAGCGTCGTTTAAGGGCCTTATGTGGTCGCCTTAAAACAGACGTTAGCTCCAACTGCCTAAAGCGGCGGGGAGATCAAACAGGGTAGGCAGTTACGGTTATTCGCCGGCTACCGTTCCCACGCTTCTCCTCATGGGGGGCTTTAATGTACATATACTCCTCCGGGATGCTTAATTTAGCCATTTTTCTACACTGTGTTAGACTCAAATTTAGCGGGCGAGTATCAGATATATAAAAAAAGGAATAGATGGAGAGGAGGAAATTTAAGGAGATCACCATTGTGGGGTGAAACCTCGCGAATCAGAGACAGGAGATCTCTCCAATCAGTCTGATTTGAGCTTATACCCTATTTATCTTCTGCTTCTCTTTTGACGAAATCGTATGTTGAAAAAAAAGCGGCCTCTTTCGCAAAGTTATTCAAGACAAATGGTTGTTGGAACTTAGCAGTACGTAGGTAGCTGAGAGCAGTCAGATGAACTGAAAAATAATCTCTATCTAATTTCAGCGCCTCTTATGTTTGTTTGTGTTTGAACGTAAATTGTTCCTAAAAATCTATTTGATGGTCATTGGTCATTTTTTGCAGCGCGTATGTGTAAAACATAAAATTTGTTTTAAAGCTGAATGAATAAATGAAACATAAGATTGTCTTTAAAAATCTGCTTGATCCTGATTGGCTAAATTTTGTATAGCTTATGTTACGTATAATAACTATAAATAAAGCAGCATTTTGCTAAAAATATAGATGACGGAACGTTATTCGCTGTGTACACTTAACAAGCATACATAAAGTTTTCTCGCCGAATAATTTTCGTGTTTTTTTTTAATTCTTACGTTCAAAGCAAGGGCACGCGAGCCGAGCCTGCCAATTTTAAAAACAGCCCTAAGGTTGTCTTTGGAAAGACTTAATACCACCTTTTTCATCTGTCACGTATAACTGACGTGAGCGCTTAAGCTCTCAACATCGTTCCCCGACTGCTCATAACCTTCGTCCTGACTATGTCAGTCGACTGTGATATGGCATATTTGGGGAATTGACGGAAGCTGGTTTGAGTAGTACACAGTGGAAATTAATTTCAGAGGCCCCCCAGGATGGGATAAGGGACAGACTGCGAACTCCGTTGATTTAGCCTTTAGCTTTATCGATGGGGGTTTACCACCCAGAATCATAGAGGGACCAGCAACCGTCTCTATGCTATGGAGGATGCAGTCGCGAATTTTTAAAAAAAATAAGGGGGTTGCACCTCTGGGTGAAGGAAGTTGATTCGGCCTTCACCCATAATCAAGTCCGCTAATATTAACCCCTTGGGAGGATCACTTCCAGGGTCCATCCCTTCATCATCCGTCACCCCATCAATTACAGTACTGGTTCACGAAGGCATGGGTCCGCACTACAGCGGGCGATACTGACTTTTCTGAATTTACATTTCGTTCACCTCACCACATAACATCACTCACATTAAACTCTCATTCACATAACACAATTCGAGAAAGAAGACTAGAAAAAAGAAGAGTACCAACTTGGAAAAGGACCGAATCCCCCTTTCCTGGGGATCCCCGGCCATGCAGTTCCGGCCAAAGCTCAAGTGGGCCTGGTTCTATTTGAGCAACTTAAGGTTGCAACGGGTACATAGCTCTCTGCTTAGAAACCAAAGACATGGATGAAATACTATTTACCCGAGGAAAGGAAGCCCTAAAGAAGATCGGGATTCAGGCCAGAATGCCCCCCAGGTAGCGAAAAATAGGAGCGTCATCTGCCGCAAGATCGAAAGCTGAATTGGGGGAAAGAACAACATAAGAAATCAAGAGAGAGATTGAGACATAAAACCCATGGGCGAAGATTAAGGAATTAATCAAATTTAATAATCACACCTATGTGCTTAAAGTCACCTACCAGACCACCGAAATGGCATAGAAAACCAAAAGCGATAGGCTCCTAGCTTTCAGCATGGTGATCCCATCCATGAACATCGAACAGGAAAAATTCCACAACATTCAAATGTGTTTTCCTGTTACAAATTGGAAAATATACGAGCCACTCCTGTCCCAGCAAGGACAAAAAGCTATGTTCTGAATGTGGGCAGGAGGGTCATAGGATTAAAGATTGTACCTTAACGACCAAAAAGTGGCTAAATTAAACAGTGACCACTGAACTTTGACACTATTTTGCTTCAGAAGAAAAAAGGGAATAAAGAAGAAGGAAAAAGAAGCTCGAACCCGTAGTGCCCAGAGCTATACGTGGCTGCAACTTCAAGACCCAACTAAACCTCAACCATGACCCAACCTATGATGCAACTCAACTCCTAATTGAGCTCGAAGATCCTCACATGCATCATCCACGCCCACATCCCTAATATGGGAAGTTCAGGAAGTTACGAGAGTGAACTTAATTCACTACTCTAGGCAAACAATCTGCCTACAATTAAAGTACCTAAATCCCCTGACTCACTCAATATGAATACAGCTTCATCCACACCACCGTAAAAAGAAGTAAAGCAGGTAACATCTGAGGAAGATTTAGATGAATCTCAAGAAGAGTTTTCAAGCGACTCGCAATCCGAAGTAATCGAGAAAGGGCCAGAACCAAGAACAAGATTCCGGAGGGTCTCCGGGAGTAAATCGAAGGCTCCCTGCCTCCTTAGAAAACAATTATCAAAAACAAACAAGGGCTTGGAAGTAATCCATGAAGAAACTTCTGAAAATCCATCCCTTGATCTCCAAAAGGTCCCCAACAGCGACCCCAGACTGAAGAAATGGTAGATTAGTCCTCATAATTCAAAGAGAAAGCTTAAGAATCTTGAGTATCCACACTGACGGTTGGACCACGAAAAGAGTGCACTAAATTAACATTTTCCGAAAATCGATGCTGACATAATACTCATTTTGGAACACGGAGTTACACGGATAGGGACATGATCAGGATATGAAACTATGACGTGCTGACAGTGAAACATTCTTAAGAACGATACGACAGAGCAGCCATTGCGATTGAGAAGGGAATAAAATTCAAGCAACTCGGGCACTTGGAAGAATTCTATCTCATCATAGAGTTAGAAATAAGCCTGGAGAAGATAGTCATTGCAGCGGGATACCAACCCCTAAGATGCGACTATTTGCTGAACCACACTATCACGAGTATACTAGGGCGAAGGGTCCCTACGATATATATGGAGGACCTGAACGTACGATGTGTCGAGTCCGGGTATACTCGAAGCAACGGTATAGGCAGATGCTTGAATACTCTCCTGGATAGGAACATCGTTCAGAGACTGGCCCCCGACTTTCCGACCTTCATCACAGAAAGGAGCGCACCAAGCCGGACATCTGCTTGGCCAACTTCCTCTTACTCCTTAATTATCACATTAGCCCTGAAGTGATACCTTGTAGCGACCATATAGGGATTAATCTTTATATCAACGTTAACCCTATATTGATACCATCCCATCCAAGTAAGAATTACGGCTGGGTGAATTGGGATAACTACGAGTGATTGCTAAGAAATTACATGCCAGCGAACCACGACAAAGCGACGCTCGAGGAAATTGACGAACAAATGGAGCGGCTAAAGACTCAGATGATCGAGGGTAACAGAGTCGATTCCCAAAAGTACATACAGAACGATCTCTGCGTACAAATAGACCGATCGTATGAGGGGTTTACACCGTGAGCTGAAAGGATTATATCAATTGAGCATCAACACGGGTACATACATCCCTTGATACAATGTACTGTATTAGAGAAATAAAAAAAAACTAAAAATTCTAATTTAAGAACAACAAGATGAGAAATGGAATGAAGCTATCAAAAAAATAAATAGCGAAGCATCACCGAAAGATTCTGGGCGAAAATCAAGAGAATGAAAGTAAAGCCCTGAATAAAAAAATGGAATTAGAAGATGACCAAGGTGAAATTAAATCAGAGGAGAATGAAATGGAGGAAATTCTCAGGCGACACTGGGAACAGATTTTCAGAATCAGTGCAGAAGAAAATGAAGACTTCGACATTGGAATTGCAAATCAGATTATAGACGAGCTGAAATCGCTGGTTCAAAATGTATATCGTGGCGTGCGCTGGAAGGAACGTAGCGCCGTCCTGTTGGAACCACATGTCGTCAGTATACATATGAGGTATATAATCCAGTTAAGGCGACAAGAAGTTGTTTATAATCGATCTGTAGGTCTCGCCGTTGACGGTTATGGCAATCCCATCTTCGTTCTCAAAAAAATACGGACCGATTATTCCGTTAGACGAAAATTCGCACCAAACAGTGACTTTATTGGGATGCAATTGGTGCTGGTGTATCTCATGTGGATTGTTTTCGTCCCAAATCTGACAATTTTGCTTTTTCACAAATCTATTCATCCCAAAATGGGCCTCGTTGCTGAAGATGATTTTTTGGGGGAAATTTGGGGCAACCTCCAACTTCTTTAGAGCCCAATCAACGAACACACGGCGTTGTCTATGGTCGTTTACCTTAAGATCCTGGGTAAGTTGGATTTTGTACGGGTGCAGACCCAAGTCCCTACGCATAATTTGCCAAACTGAAGTCGCAGAAAGGCCACGTTCTTGTGAACGATGAGAAATTGACTGCCTCGAACTATCCCGTACAATCTCATTCACGGCAGCGATGTTTTTAGCAGACTTTGCGTTTCGGTGACATAAGGGTGTTGGCTGATTGTTGATCGACCCTTTTGCCTCGAATTTGACCACCAAGCGTCGAACAGTGGACTCGGCAGGACGATTGTGGCGAGGATAGAAATCACGTAATGCGCGGAACGTTTGTCGAACGGAGCAATAATTTTGATAATAACATTTGATGATTTGCACACGTTGTTCAACGCTATAACTTTCCATCCTGACTTGCCAAGTACTACTGAACAGTTCACAGTGAAGTTGCCAGATGTCGCTTTATCAACATGGCCACTATCGCCTGACAAAGCTCGAGCGTCTTTGTTGAAAGAAACTTTATTATACTTGGATAAAATTTTATGTTTGTATGTTTTTCCCTGTTTTTCCCAGTTTTTTCCAGTTTTACCCAGTTTTACCCGGGAAAAACTAGATAAAAGGGTCAATAGGTTTTTTCCAACCAACCCCAATTTGTCACTGTGTCATTTCATCAATGAAACTACATGTAAATTTCTTCGTACTGCATCACGAGGTCCCATCTTTCAAAGAAAACAGAGAACAAAATTCTGAAATTTAATTTGCGTAAAAAAACACCAGGATTTGCAGGTTTTGCATAATCTTTTTGAAAAAGGTTTTCCTGCATGGAATGTAATGTATACTAAATTGGTTAAATGCATTCACTTTCTATACATGAGGCAAAGCAAATCGCCACAATGGAAAAAGTGACTCGCCTAAGTTTATTGTCTCTCAAAGATCCGACAAAATCTAAGATTTATGGCCCTTATTTCTTCGCTGATGCGCTACAGTTAATAAATATTTATTTTGGCGTGTCCAAACAATTCCTTAAGCACCAGCTGGTTGCCTAGTAGGATAATTTGCATTGTCAACTTTCAATAAGCCCCCCCCCTCCCTTGATCTTACACCACAAATGTTCAAATTTTCCTGAATGAATAGTTTTCAAACCAGTGAATTTGGGATGGAAGTAAAGCTCTTGTTACAATAAATCCAAAGTCTACAAAACAAAGATTACGATTCTTGGTAGTTAAAGAGGACGTATGCGAAATGCCTTCATTCAGATAACATACACCCCAATTTGGCCAGGACACGTTCTGAAATACTGTTGAACGATTTTAGCTATTTGGAGATACTGATTGTCAACTTATCGAATCCTACTGTTGATAATTTAACCTTTTTTTACTAGCTACCCTATTATCAGGTATTTAAAATGTATTACTCTTCAGTATGAAAAAGGATGGAAAATTGCATCTATAAAGCCCCTTATCCAAAAGAGCTGCTATAGATAGATCAGAGTTTCGATATACATGGCGTTACAGGTAAAAGGATACAAATTGTACACTGGAAAAGAAAACAAGTATTGTACCAAAGGAAGCAATATATACTCAAAAGAATTTACATAAATATAACGATATATATAGCTGCGAAATCATTTAAAATGTTTTTTGTTTTTAAGGGGCTATCTGGCAACTGCCCACTAGGGCATAAGTCGCCGCAAACAAACAGCCCAGTTCTAGGCTACTTTAAAATAAAAAATTAAAAAAAAGGTAAAAAAGGAAGATGAAAATTAGGAAACAAGCTCCAGCGTCGGGGAAGGTCCCCCCCCACGGGGGGCGCAGGAGCCTGCGACCTACAAAGAAAAACAATAACAAAAAACAACAAAACCTAATTAAATAAAAGGGAGAAGACGGCCTCCCCCCCAAAAGTCAACAAGTCCACCAGTCAGTGTGCACGCACTCGTCCCGAGTACAAGGGACAGGCGGTAGCGACCCCGCCCATCCCGGTATCCGGGACAGGTAACGTGCGCGAAGATCACCCAGACTGGGACATTCGAAAAGAATGTGCCGAACAGTCCGGGGAACGGCGCAGTCGTCACAATAAGGCGCAGGCGAGCGCTCCATCAAATAGCGATGCGTCACACGAGTGTGTCCGATTCGGAGACGACAGAAAGCGACCTGAAGCCGTCGCGGCATTGGAGGATAGGTCCATGGGAACAGTCGCGGCGCAATGGCACGCAACTTTAAGATCCCTTCGACCGTCTCCCATCTTCTTTGCCAAGCAGTCCGAAGAGCTGCACGTATTCCTGCCATGTAGTCGGTGTGAGGAAGAACGAAACGCTGGTCCAGTCACAGAGCCCTCGCGGACTCTTTGGCGCCCTCATCGGCGCGCTCATTCCCCGCTCATTTAAAATGGCAACCATCTGCCTTCGATACCTTCTCTAGGTGGGAACTGAACTGATTGCATGCCTTAGTTAGGGTCTTTTTCTCTGGATAACATTATCTCTACATTGGCAGCCCACAGAGATCCTAAAGTGTTGTGAGCAACATTATTGACATCTTTTTCAACACAGCTCCACACGAAATAATCTATGGGGGTTGCATTTGGGGTCGCTGGGCGGCCACAAGACTGGAGAACAGGGGTGCGGAACATTGTTGAACAACCACGCCTATATCTTCCTTGCCTTATGTGCGGGAATAGATTCCTGTTGGAACACGTAAGGCATTCCGACGGCTAGTTGGTCCATCCAGGATTTTACTACAATCTTTAGCGCTTCAATGTAAACGTCCGGATTAACCTTGGATCCTTGGGGGGAGATGGGAAGGAGGCATAACATGGCCCTGGCTGCTTACCATACCCAGATCAATTAAAGAGGCGGCGAATTTTCTAAGCATTACTGTAAGCACTTCGTCCTTATCCTTATTTTCAGCCTTCTCATACTGCCGTTTCACTTGGTAAAGAGGTTCCTCGGGTAATTAAACAACTTCTTAATCTCATTCACGCCTCTCCTGGCGCAAAGTGCCGCGAGTACGGTGCACCAGTTTTTGGTTTCTGCTCGCATTCTTAGAAAAAACTACCTATGTTGTTACCAACCACATGTAAGTTAAACTCTAACTTAGCGTGTCCAAGTTCAAGTAACGAATATTAATGATGTCATGAGCTCTTAGACACAATTTTAACTTTGCACTGAATTACCTGAAACGCACTGCAAATAATAAAACATCTGAAGGCAACATAATTTTTGTTTTTACATATTTTTAGGATGAAGATTATGCAAAATGTACATATTACCTCGCTTCCGTAAAAGGTTTGTGCAGTCTTTGGAACCTTTGTGGATAAATTCTAATACTAGTATTTTTCTGATGTAAGATACCACGGCAAATGGACAAGTACAATTAACCACTTACACTGGAAGAAAGGTCGTGCCCATACAACACCTTATCGGCCTCCACTTAGAGCAATTTAGCGAGGATTAATTAACTTTGAGCGCCCCCCATAGCACTATATGCAAGGACCATTCCACACTAACCAAACCGCCACTACCCTCCTAACTTCAACATATATTCGCGCTTTTATGAAATGAAACTGGGAAACTATTAGAGGTAAATTTCGAAGAATATTCTATGTTATTTTGATGAAAATTAAGCGGGCATTTAGAAGAAAATGGAAACATTGGTATTTATCTATCTCGGTTTGGACGGTTTTGGTCTCCTTATCGCGCATATGCACATGTCAGCACGACAGTGCCTGGCAAAATGTGCACCCGTCGTGGTGATATGGTTTCGGTCGACCAAGGTCGGTCGGTCTGTGAAAACTGTGTAAAAAAATAAAGCTTTCAATATAAGAATTATTATTTCTTTAATTACATGTATTAGATCATGCGCTGAGTATTAGGGGAATATTAAGATATTTATATAACTATATACAGGGGGAATTAGGGGATAATAGAGTGATCGACATTTTTCTTTTATGTTAAAATCAGCTTTGGTAATTTAATCTTAGTTATTTAAATTTTTGCATTAGTTAATAGGAAAAAAAATGTATTTTTGTTCAGTCGTGACACTAGGGCTTGACGCGAGCCGTAGGCCTGACTGAAATTGTTGTTTCTGTACCGTGGGAGAAGTTCAGGCGAGTGGCTTAAATGTTTTGCTTGAATGAGTCCTTTTTGGAGGACTCAGGATCTTCGAGTGGTTTAGGACTTTCACTAACGGTTGTCCAGCGACGCAAGAAGCGCCTTCGAAACTTGAATCGTTACTTTTCTTTATTTATTTCCTTTGCGCCCTTTCCTAATCTAAGCTATCTACATTTCCATCATTCATTATTTCAATTCTCAATTTGTTGCTTGCAAACTTATTCGGGTCATCTTATCCCTTGTCATTATTTCTTAATTTTGCTTTGCGTGTCCAATAAATATTATTAACTTATTCGGTCATTTCATAGGAGATTTTGTCTTTGTCATGCAAGTTGTTATTCATCATCATCGAGATATTGTTAATAAATTATATTTGTGCCTTTCTCATTTTCGCCCTCACACTTTAAATATCTTTTATATGGAACATTATTTATCTAAGCATTTCTTCTCTATAGTTGGCGTTAGACAATTTAGATAAAAATAAGATGCTATTGTGCTCCTAAAAATTCATAAAAATACATAGTTAGATTCATATTTAGACATAGAATTTCGGCAAGAGAGTCAGCCATATTATATCCATAGAAAACGCAATTTCAGCGCTAACTTAAACATCACTGAAGACTGAATCTTTCTAATTCCTTTTTTCTTTAATTATAACCGCCTATTTCCCTTCTTATTCGAAAGAAAATAGAAAACCAGATATTTTTAATATTTCTCGAAGAATTTATCAAGACTAATTATTGAAAAATAGAACACAGCATATGTTTAAGGAATACTTAAGACGCCACCGTCGACGCTACCCACACTTAACGCAAGTCTCAACTTCCTTCACCATAACCACCACCTTGGTAATGTGCGCGCCCGCCACGACCACTGCTTCAACGTTAAAACCCAGAACTGTGTCCTTTCAGTCATTTTCTACTCAGGGCGTAGTCAAGGGCATTTTGTACTTTAAGCTTTGTGCGCCTGCCATGATCGCCTCTGCCATTTTGAATGAGTGGTTCGACCTCTCATGCTTTCTGATGCGCTACTTCAACTGTGGGGAGCTGCAGATGGCTCTACTCATCGCACAGTGTACATGTATTTGGTCTTTTTTGAAAAAAGGTACTGCTGAATAAGAGATGTGTGGGGGCATTAGAATACTTCAAGGCGTCCTTGATCATTCATTGAATTTGCAAGGTGTGAGGTAGAGACATTGTGGGAGCTCCTAAGCACCCAGGTTATGAGGAGCAGTCGTCTAATACTTTGGTGTCTCACCTGAAGGAGGTGGTTCAAGGTGAAATTACTCTCTGAAGTGTTTGAAAAAATCCTGAAGAAAACTTTCGTGAGGGCAAAGATTATCATATCCCTCCCCAATTGAGGGTAGGACGCTACGTGATTTGGCAGAAATAGCCGGAAGGGCAAACTCAACAAAATTCCCCAAATCAGTTTTCATCATGAATTTATTATCCAAATTACTTCCTCAGAGATTAGTTTGCAGCCATTCATGGCGAAATTTGTTTAAATGTCATTGGTAAACTAGCATGATATATGTATCGAGGAATTCAGGTGTCGTTAGAGGTAAATAGATCTCAGTTTGTGACAAAATTGATACCTTATCATCATCATCATCATCACTAACTCTATAATTTAAGAAGGAGATTTTTTTGAGTATTTGAATAGTAATTTCCTCTTAGTTTGGTTATGACTTATGTTTTTTTATCAAAGTTATTTCTAATAATTCTCTTATAATATCCAAAACAAAATGATAAAGTTCAGAAATAAATATAAACATCGAAATTTTGTGAATCTTTGAAAATCGAAAGAATTACAAATGATCAAGTTCAGAAAATTTATTTTTATATATCTTCTTCTTCTATAATTCTATATTTTAGCAACGTGATATTTTGAAAGGGGGGAAATTTAGTTTAGTTTTCCTTTTTAAAATTATTATAATTGGCGAAGTTCAGAAAATTTATAAAAATTTAACCATGGCTGCTTTTTTTTAGGTTTTAAATTTTAATCTTAGTTGCGAAGCGCAAGCTCCTCCGTAGGTGGGAGTGGCGAAGCCATTCTCTTGTATAGTATACTTTAAATTATGAGTTGTTCATCATCATCATCATCATCATCATCATCATCATCATCATCACTAACTCTATAATTTAAGAACGGGATTTTTTGGAGTATTTGAATAATAATTTTATCTTAGTTTGGTTATGACTTAAGTATATTTTAAATTTTTATTAAGGTAATTTCTATGAATTTCTTCAGTTTAAAAATACAAAATGCCTAAATTCAGAAAAAATATATGATTATCCAATGCTATATTTAGTATGTTTTAAAAGAAAATGAATTACAATTGGTGAAGTTCAGAAAATTTATTCAAATTTAAGTTGGCTCCCGTAGAGGGGAGTGGCGAAGCCATTGCCTGGTTGTCAAATAATTCAAATTGCCAAATTATCAACGAGTCATGCAACGATCCTTTATTAAATTAAGAAAAGTCTATCCTGATCATCCCCAAAGATATTTTGGCAAATGCTGTTTTTCTCATGTTTAGGTCGCGACAGAAGTTCTCGGCAAACAGCTAGGGTCCAGGAGATTTGAGGTCTCTATTTCTTTGTGCTTTGATGCAGCGTGGGACGGTCTTCTCGTCCTCCTGATGACGTAACTAACGAGGAGATTCCCATAGGAGGTTAGGGAATGCATTATTAAAACTATATTCTTCATCTGTCGGTTCTCTCTCTAATCTTCATGCGGAATCCTCAGATATGTGCTGTTATGATATCTAATACGGCAATAGTATCTCATATTCGAACGCTCGTGTTCTTATTCATCTAACAGTTTAGTTCTCATCTAGCCATATGAACTGAAGGAGCACGCGGTTCCAGGGTCAAATCCTCTATCGTCTATTCCTCTCTTCAGGGTAGTTTTCCTTCAATAATCTTTGACCCTCTTTCATGTCTTTCATTCTTAGTTGACCCTGTGGCTGAGTTCAGTGTTCTTCCAGCATCTCTTGTCCACAACTTTGCCAGCCCTTGAATTTAGTTCTTTGGTCGGATTATTTGTGGAGTTAATCCCAACAATTTTAAGAGCTCGTTAGGCATTGCATTGACCCTTTCTGCCTCCTTAATACTTTTATCACACTTAGAGCAACGAAGATATTAAAAAATTGCACTGCAAGATCAAAGTCTCTTTGCAATTCACGATCTCATCCTTTTCGTGGGTGGACAAGTTGCTGCTGATTTTGCTTATAATTCGTTTCTTTAAGAAAAGATATTTCCTATTTTGCAACTGAGCTAGTCTAAGGTATACACCTTCGTATTTCCGCTCAGTTTTTTCATCGTATGACCATTATATATCTTCTTAACTCATTCCTTATTCCTACATACATAATTTGGATCAGGCTATAGCTGAGGTTCCCCTAACCACCCTTACAGTGCCTGGTAATCAAGAGGCTGCGAGCCAAACGAAATTGAAATCTTAGTACATCTTACTCTGTGCAACTCAGCTGGCTTTCCCTTGCAGCTACTTGATAACGGATAATTCATAGTCCTTTCCAGAAGGCCAAATTTAATTGCCATTCAACTTGGCCGCAAAAAGTTTCCGAAAATTTCCAGTGAAAATTCATGACTGTGTGCTCATGAAATTAAATGCATTTCGATGCTATAAGTGGATAGATAGTTTTCTGAAAACCAGCTACAACTTATAACTGGCGACAGGATATGTACCTGAGTGTTTAGTGTTTGATCAAACAAAGGAAATGCAATATTAAATTGTGTCACAGTTCAACACTAAATCTGTTATGGTGAAGGGTTGCTTGAGAGTATTCCCGGTGATGAGAGGGCTGTAATATTTATCTTATAATGTTAAGATGAATGTTGACCCCTAGATCACCATACTCGATCATTTGCTGCAATCATATGAAATTCACAGCTGCACCACCTCAATGCATACGCTGACCTGACTATTGAGCTTCTGGATTGGCCAGGTAACAGTCCTGACTTCAATCCCATTGAGAATGCTTAGAATTTCCGAAGAAACGTGCTAAAAATTTCGACTATATCTCACATAAGCAACTGCAATCTTCACTCACCAATATTTGCGTGAATGAGATGTACCTGGATTATTTCAAGAAACTCAGTGACAACATGCCCAAATGCCTTCAAATGGTCATTAAATCCAAGGGGAATATGACCAAATATTAAACTAAGTACAATGAATACTACAGATTGTTATGGGCATACGTTTTGTTACGATAGTTTAGATTATTAGATCATGCTTACAGAGGGTAGGGAAACTTTTTGCGGAAACTGTATAGTTGGACCGCTTTGAACATTGCCTTTATCGACACTGGACAGGCTATCTTCACTTCCTTCTATTGCCATTCTCAATATGTCGAAGATCCCCAAGGAACCAGTCTTCTAATTACTCCTATCTTCTCTAGTAAACCTACTTGTACGTCACAAATGCTGCCGCCTATTTCTCCCTAGCACAAATCCTTGGCGTTAGGGATGGTACCCAGGAGCAAGTCGTGCCCTATTTGATCATCACGACTTCGACGAACTAGATTAAAAACATTGTTGTTCACCAGATATAGATGAGAGAAGGACCGTTTTTTATTGTCCTAGACGTCTAACCTTAGGTCGACTTTCTTCCACATTTAACGAGTATGGTATATGTTATATTTCCTAAATATCGGTTAATATTTTGTTCCTAAGTTCATTAACTAAAGAAAGAAAACATTTTGATCCACTTAGCTAATTATCTAAATATCTAATACTGATTTTTCCTGCATTTTTTCTATGAAAAATGTAAAAAAAATTATATTAGTAATTACCTATATATTAAAAATATTTCTCTCCCTAGGAATATACCCATATAATGCAACATAATTTCTTTCTCATCTGAAAGTGGAAGAGATCTTAAGGATTAAACGAATACTGCAAAGGCATCGTTGTATAAGAATAAAGGGAAGAATGCAAGAACTATTGTGAGGGCTAAGTATGGTGTGTGGGGTAAGTAAATTGCATAGAAAAAATTTGATTTGTCGTACAAGAAGGATAGGTGGGTTTAGATTTGTAGGGTGTGTGGGTGGGGATCAACCTTATTGACTGGGGTAGCAAGCTGAATAAACAAGAAAAAAGAGAGGGAAAATGTGTATGATGGGTTAAAGATCTATAGTTGCCTTATAATCTTGTAATGAAGGCAGCATAAAGGCAATTTATAAAAATGAATAGATTGGAAGGTAATCTTTTGGATGGGGTGAAAAAAAATAATTTGTGTCTAAGACGAGTGTTTGGATGAAAAATATCCGAGTGAGTGGTTCGAGTGAAACGTAATTGATCTCTTACACTTTGTATTTGAGTGAAACCTAAGTAATCTTCACTTTCTATTCGACTGAAACCTAAGTGATCTTTTATACTTTGTATTTGACTGAAACCTAAGTGACCTTCTTCACTTTGTATTTCAGTGAACCGTAATTGATCTTCTTCACTTTGTATTTGAGTAAGACTTAAATGGTCTTCTTCAATTTGTATTTGAGTGAAGCCTAAGTGATCTTCTACACATTGTATTTGAGTGAAACCTAAGTAATCTTCACTTTCTATTCGACTGAAACCTAAGTGATCTTTTATACTTTGTATTTGACTGAAACTTAAGTGACCTTCTTCACTTTGTATTTCAGTGAAACGTGATTGATCTTCTTCACTTTGTATCTGAGAAAGATTTAAATGATCTTCTTTAATTTGTATTTGAGTGAAGCCTAAGTGATCTTCTACACATTGTATTTGAGTGAAACCTAAGTAATCTTCACTTTCTATTCGACTGAAACCTAAGTGATCTTTTATTCTTTGTATTTGACTGAAACGTAAGTGACCTTCTTCACTTTGTATTTCAGTGAAACGTAATTGATCTTCTTCACTTTGTATTTGAGTAAGACTTAAATGATCTTCTTCAATTTGTATTTGAGTAAAGCCTAAGTGATCTTCTACACATTGTATTTGAGTGAAATCTAAGTGATCTTCACTTTGTATTCGACTGAAACCTAAGGGATCTTTTATACTTTGTATTTGACTGAAACCTAAGTGACCTTCTTCACTTTGTATTTCAGTGAAGCGTAATTGATCTTCTTCAGTTTGTATTTGAGTGAGACTTAAATGATCTTCTCCACTTTGTATCTGAGTGAAAAGTAAGCAATCTTCTTCAATTTGTATTTGAGTAAGACTTAAATGATCCTCTTCAATTTGTATTTGAGTGAAGCCTAAGTGATCTTCTACACATTGTATTTGAGTGAAACCTAAGTTATCTTCACTTTCTATTCGACTGAAACCTAAGGGATCTTTTATACTTTGTATTTGACTGAAACCTAAGTGACCTTCTTCACTTTGTATTTGAGTGAAGCCTAAGTGATCTTCTACACATTGTATTTGAGTGAGACTTAAATGATCTTCTCCACTTTGTATCTGAGTGAAAAGTAAGCAATCTTCTTCAATTTGTATTTGAGTAAGACTTAAATGATCTTCTTCAATTTGTATTTGAGTGAAGCCTAAGTGATCTTCTACACATTGTATTTGAGTGAAACCTAAGTGATCTTCTTCACTTTGTGTTTGAGTCAAACATAAGTAATCATCTACACATTCTATTTGAGTGAGACTTCAGTGATCTTCTTTACTTTGTATTTGAGTGAAGCCTAAGTAATCTTCTACACTTTGTATTTAACTGAAACCTAAGTGACATTTTACACCTTGTATATGAGTGAAACCTAAGTGATCTTCTTAACTTTGTATTTGACAGAAACCTAAGTAATCTTCTGCACTTTGTATTTGAGTGAAATCTAAGTGAGCTTATTCACGTTGTATTCGAGTGAATTCGATCTATGATTTGCTCACCATTTGAGAAGGTTAAAGAGTTAGTAAGATTGGTCAAGAGTGAATCCTCTTCTCTTTGCTATCAACACCATCCTATTGCCCTACACTTCGCACCTACTATTCCCTTTATACTACCCCTTCTCGGTATACTATCCCCTTTGTGACTAGGGGTCTCGAATCCCTCTTCACACCTATACATTTAGGCTTGTGATGTGTGGGTGAAGCAAAATTATTTGTTTGACAGTCTTTATTTTTTTATTGGCCTTCTGGTTTCATTTCCTCATTTCATTCTTTCACACATGTTACTGCACCAGACAAAGGGAGTTCTCGTTAGTCTAGTGAAGAAAGTTCTAAATTTGCAATCATAAAATACCGGGTTCAATCCCAGCCAGAGGATACAAAATTTCAACCGAAGTAGGGAGCTAGTCACATATTAAATTCCCATTGTGAAACGAGGGCGCTGGTGTCTTCACCCACGTACGTCTTCTAACAGATAATCACAGCATGGTTTTGCTTCCTCTTTTATTCGCACACATAACACCACTCTTCGTTCCCGGAAAATTGTGAAATGTCTTTCAAAATCCACACTCTTCTAATATACTTCGGGTGGCTCTTCCTCGGGATATGATTGTCTCGCTAAACTCTGATGGATTGGACAATGCTGTGCTGCCCCCCCCCCCTTGTATTTCATTTTATAGACACAAGTGGCCTCGTTGCCCTTAAGCTTACCTGCGATTGTCCTTCTGATCTCTATGTCAAATTCATTATCCCGTTGGGAGATTTCGTCTCGGGTTAAAATGGAGAGCATTGCATGATTAATTCATCAAATACTAACGAGATTAAGGGTTAAAAGAGTATTTGCCTCTTTAATTATAAAAGCATAGAGGTTCATTAATCAATTGTTCATTCAATATTCATGAGAGAATAATACTAGTGATTATTTTATAATTTATTAATACTAAATTTATATCAATTGAAACCGGTAATGTAAATTATAGCAAAATACAACATTAATGCAAATTTGAGTGTATTTCGTGAGCACTGAAATTAGGGTGAATTATATCAGTAATAAAAATTAGAATAAATTACATTTTTTATGAAAATATGAGTTAATAATATCAGCAAAACAAATTATTGTAAATTCATAGTATACAAAATATATTAATTTATATCTGTAAGGCAAATTATAATAACTTAAAGTAATGAAAATTATAGTAATCGACCGGTCAATTAACATCAGGAAAGAAAATTTGATTTTGGTTAAATGAAAAGATGAAAAGCAAGGGATTAAAGAGAGTAAATATATTTGTTTACTTTTTAAAGTTTGAATTAATCTGAATTGTTTTACAATTTTTTAATCAGAGATACGTGCAGGACAGTATTCTCGTAAATAAATTTGAAATGGAAACAGAACTTCATTTACGTTGCCTCGAAAATATCTAAGTAATACCTAACCGTTTCTTGGTTTGAACCACGATATTATAGCACAAATTAATGATATTTAAGAGGGATTAGAGAAAAAGGGGGGGGGGGTTACTAAGGCGAAGAGAAAAGGGGGAGGGGGAGAAGGATAGAAGAATATCCCAACGGAAGTCGATGACAGGATCTCAGCAAGAGTTTTATTTCGCTTGATGCTTTTTGATCGGCCGTGAAGAAAATAAATATAATAAGTACGGCGTCCCCCCCAAACCCCTCCAAGATAGGATTTTCCAGTTGAACTAGCGATTTTTTTCCGCCAGGCTGATACCTACGGAGGTGTACTCTTAACAAATAAAGTCGCCAATGAAGAGGGAGGGTCTGGTTGGGGTGGGGTTCGCTAACAGCATACATAACCAAAGGAACGTTCTGTGAAACATGGGTACATAGTTCAAAAGGAGACGAAAGAAAACACAACAAAAAAACGAGAGTTAAGGGGGACAATTTTAATAAAATTACAGTAAATTACATCACTAATTAATTTTTCAGGAATGCCTAAGAAACAGAATGTAAATTAGGTCAAGTTTTTAGAATAGTTATTATCAACGGTTACTTTAAATTATTATTGGCATCTATATTTGATTGCATCGACTGATATTAGTGTAGCACTTTTTGATCTCTATACCTGTTTAAAGTTTTAAAAAGAACATTTTAATTAGTTGCGGCAAATGTATACGCAAATTAAAGAAAATAAAAAAGATAAAAATATATGAAGGAAAATAATTCGCTCACAGATCTTTGTTTATATATATCTAATTAATGAATTTTTCGAAATAATATCTCTTTTAATCTAATTTATTATATCTAAAATTTCGAATTTAGGCAATATATATATATAATCCAATTTGTATTAATATTCAAAATGTATTTAGTGAATGAGGGAAAGTTTGATTAGTATAGCATTTTTTTAAATATAAATATTATGAATGATGTCTTGTTTTTATTTCCAATAATGTCCACCGAATCCTCCGCTAGGGTTTACACCATCGTCAAATCTGGTACCGCTGTCCTTTGTCTCGAATCTTAAGTCAGTATTGCCATAAATTCTATCATCAATGTCACGCCCAATGGGATCGTAATGTGTTTGCTCTGTTGTCTCAGATTCCCTATTTCCTACATCTCTGTTATTGTAATTTCTAAATCCTGAGTCAGTGTTACCATATCTCTCATTCGCCAACTTTCTATTATTGTAATACCCAGGCAGAGGAGTGCCATATCGTCTGTTTGACGATTCTCCATTATTGTTGGCCAAATATCCTGAGCCATTGCTGCCATATCTTCGATTTCCCAAGAGCCCGTAATTGTAATGAGGAGATCTTGAAACACCATTGTCATATCTTCTACTTCCAAAGCCTCGATTATGGTAATTTAGATATCCAGAGCCATTCTTGATATATTTATGATTTCCCATGGGTCCATAATTGTACTTTGGATATCTTGAGACCGTGGTGCCATATCCTTTATTTGGAAAGTCCCAAGTATCGTAATCCCAATAATCTGGTCCATTTTGACCATATCTTCTATTTCCAACGCCTCCATTATTGTAATCCCAATTTCTTATCCTTCTACCTTTATAATATCTAGGATTTAAACTTTTTGAGACACCCTTTTTATAGATTTCGCTATCCAAGTGATCAAGCAGCGGTGTATTTCTGTGCCCAATTCTTCTATGCCCAATTATTCGGTGATTGCTGTAGTGATGAATTGAATGTGGATTTGGATGCCCCGTTGTGACGCCAATTATTCCATTTTCAAAAACCAGGTAGACGATAAAGGTCCATAACTGAAAAAAATATCCAAGCGTTACTGTTTTTGTTAAGTGAGATGAACAAATTTGTGAGAATATAAGTTACTGAAAATCACTATGTAGGTACGCAGAATTACTAAGGAGCTATTCAGATTGAATATGGGAATAGTTAAAAGAACATATATTTAGTCAAAATGAATAAGAGAAAGCATCAAAATGTATTCACTATTTTATGAGAAGGCGCTTTCACCAGTTTTGTTCTTTGGTGTTCACATGTAGAATTTTTGCCATAGGCATTTATAATTCTATCATTTGTATTAAATGTTTTGTAAGGAGACAATCCTTTTGAATGTAAGATTCTGCCTTTCGTACAAAAAATCTTCCTTTTTACGAAGAATTTAGACTCTTTTCAAAAGAATTTTGCCTTTAAAAAGAACTTTGCCCCATGTAAGAATAATTTACGCCCTTTGAAGAAGGATTTCCATCTACATGGAAAATGTTACTCCTTGCATGAAAAAGTTTGCCTTTTGTGTGGAGAATTCTGGCGCTTGAAAGGAAAACTGCCTTAAGTAAAAGGAATCTTGCCATTTCGAGGGTAATTTTATCTTTACAGTGGACTTGTTTTTCATTTCAGTATTATGTATATATTCGTTTGGTGTATACACAGTATGTATATATCATGAGCTCATGAAGAGAAGCTAAAATAAAAGTGCGACACAGCCAAATGAACTATGTGATTCCAAGCACTTTCATTGAACGAGTCGATACATAAAAATGAAAGGGCTTGGAAGAGGCTTTTCTAAGGGGTACATGAAATCATTAAAATATATGACATATATGATGATAGTTTGCCTTATATAAAGGTTGCTTTGTTAGAGGGAAGCAGGTGATGTTTTCAAACCATGTATTTAACTACTATTGCTTAATGTATATTGTAAATTAGGAATTTATTTATATATGACTTTTGTACTGTACCAACCAATACGAACAAAACGGATGCATTTCTATCACATCATCTTCCATAACTTTTGCTAGAGAAAATCCAAGGTTTCCAAAATTGATGCACGAAAACCTACATGTGAGAGAAAGTTATGAAAATATGGATGAATAAAAAGAAAGTTTTCACCGGATAAGTAATTTTCTAAGAAACTGGTGTCTAAATTGATACGAACGACAGCGGAAACCAATTTCGATTGGAATATACCGATTAAATTGTCATTTGAAAAGACTTTTACAAGTTTTAGTTACGGCAATTAGTGTTTAGTGTGTAGGTATTTCTTCTCGATGATACTTTGACATCTGCCACAGGAGAGAAGTAATTATTAACACACTTACGCAGTAATCTCGCTCTATTCATCTTGAAGAATTTCCAAGAGTTCTTGGAATGTTTTCGGATTCCTCGCCAAGAGCTCACTCCTAGTGCTTTAGAAATATTTCCAATGGGATTCAGGTTAGGACTCTGTGCAGGCCAGTTCATAAGTGATGTGCTTTTCATCCACTGAGGTATTCACCGAATTGATCGTGTGACAGGAGGAGGGGGGGGAGCGTTATCATGCATAGAAAATGCAGGCTGAGCTTTGTAGGCTCGCAGATGCGGCAAAGGATTCTCTCGCAGCCAGCAATTTTTTGTATTCATGTGCATTCAGTGAGCTCCGTAAGCGCACGAGTAGCTCACTGCCATCTATCGAGATCCAGTTGCAGACCGTGATATTTCCTTTGCTGAACTTCTCACTTTTTTGTGAGAAGTTTGTCCACGACGGACGAACGTCATGCCATCATATTGAAACAAATTGAGGTTAGATATGTCACTGGAGTGTATTTGGCTCCATTGGTTATTAATCCATGTTACGTAATAAGTTGCTAATGTAAGACGAGCCTTCTTGTTCGTCGGACTGATCAATGGCTTAACTGCGGGTGTGCGAGCGTGAGAATTGTCTTCCTCCAGCCCAAGAGAATCTGTTGCAGCCATATAGTAAAGGTCCTTCTTCACAATTTGAGTAATAGATTGGCCTTACTTTATTGAGGTTTTCCTTGACCTACCGGTTGATTTACCACCCTTATATCAACTTGTTTTATCATAGATTGACAGAATATGGTCTACACTTTTGGGTTTGGTTGAAAGTCTTATCATTGGCGGAAATTGAAATACCATCTTGGTGACGGAGCTTTAAGACCAGCTCGCGGAGAGAAAGAGGCATGACAGAATGATTTAACTTAAGTTAGTTGTTATACAAACAATCCTGATTCTCTCTGCAAGAAACCTCTAAACATTTGGATCATTTTAGAAACTTCAGTTTTACTAATAAATTGCTTATATTGTGACAACTTTCGTTTAATTCATCCAAGTTTGCATAATCTTTACTGCCGTAGAGTCAAAGTCGTTGAGTGACCTTGTACTGACTCGTTAGACGGAACACGGGGATAAGTCAAAATGAGCGCGTGGGAAATCAACAATAAACTGAGTGAGATAGTTGGCCTAAGTTAAACAACTTCTAGGTGTTCTGTGTTGAGAGAAACGGGTTATAGAAAAATATTTTACTATATACAAAAATAAGGAATATAAGTAATTCTACAATGGGTACACAACACGAAGTTAATGGGGGGGGGTTACGGAAGTAGAAAATCAAGTTCACGCAGACTCGGGGTATAACGGGACTCGATAAGGCTCGTTCACTAGACATACGAACGAACTCTTGAGGGAAAACGGGTAAGCTGAGTACATAAAGAGACACGAAAATCGGAAGGGCTGGGGCCTGAGGACGACGGAAGTTTGTAATGTCTGATTGCAAACACTTTGTTTAACCTCGCTGGAGATGAACGAGGGAGTACGCCAGGCGAGATCTGAGCTGACCCGAGATTGATAGAGATTTGTCTGTTGACTAGCGTCTATCTGGCGAAAATCCTTGTCTTCAGCAGCGAACCAGACAGCATCGAGGGCGGCTCGTCACATCACGGGGCTAGCGGTCATGGGATGGCGGGTGCTACGCACGAAGTCTGCACGGTACTGCTATCCACGATTGTACTCGCGACTGTACTGGCAAACCGTACTAAATTTGGTGGCCTTTGTCTGAGTATCTATGTGGCCTCAGCGAAAGTGCATCACCCGAGGCGCTGGAAGGGAGAGGGCCTTATCAGATGAGGCGCGTCCTGCATTGATTCTCACGGTTGCACGGAGTTTCCGATCTGTTTTGAATTCGCCCTGCATATATATATATATATATATATATATATATATATATATATATATGGAAAAATATCCAAGACAAATTGGTGCGGTTAAGGTAATGGCATAATTAGACAACTGCTCTGCTTCAGGTCCAGCAGGTGATCCTATCCTCCTTGAACTGGAAGACAACACTTAGGGATGACCTGGGCTGATGGATGGGTCATCCCTAAGTGTTGTCTTCCAGTTCAAGGAGGATAGGATCACCTGCTGGACCTGAAGCAGAGCAGTTGTCTAATTATGCCATTACCTTAACCGCATATATATATATATATATATATATATATATATATATATATATATATATATATATATATATATATATATATATATATATATATATTTACGTATAGAATATCTCTCAAAGTAGCGCGAGAGAATGATGAAGATGAATGCAATAAACCACATTGAAAGAGAAAACGGAATAATTTTTCCTTGCAGTAATATTTTTATTGCCTTTTTTCGAAAAAATCCGTGCAGGGAAGCGATTCGAACCAGGCTCACTGAGGCAGCGAGCACCGCTTTGATCACAGTTAAAAGTATGCCGTTAGTTCACTATGCTATGCGGCATACGGCATACTTTTAACTGTGATCAAAGCGGTGCTTGCTGCCTCAGTGTCCATGGTTCGAATCGCTTCCCTGCACGGATTTTTTCGAAAAAAGGTAATAAAAATGTTATTGCAAGGAAAAATTATTCCGTTTTCTCTTTCAATGTGGTTTATTGCATTCATCTTCATCATTCTCTCTCGCTACTTAGAGAGATATTATATACGTAAATATATATATATATATATATATATATATATATATATATATATATATATATATATATATATATATATAAACATCGGGCACTTGTCTGTCGAGCAGTTGTTTGGATACCATTTTTACATATAAGTGATGATAATTTCTAATATACACATATCACGAAGTATTATTTATTTTTGTATGTTAAATGCATATGTATTTTTATTCTCATTGTTATATTTATTTTAAGATCTATCCTATTATCCGATGCTGATTAATACCATCTTTCATTTAGGTTTGTCCATAAAGTATGTTGTGTATATGCAAGACTAATAAATATGAATATGATGCATTATGTATGCACCGTTCTTTTTTACTCAATATTTAGGCTCATTTGTATGAATTATGGAGGTCATATTCGTTATATTTCCGTTTCTTTCCTGCGATAAGACATTGTTTGCCAAAACATAGCAAATGTTTGTTTTGGTCGATTTGTATCTATCGACAAAAAACTAGTACAGAAGATCCTCTCGTCAAAGATTTTTGTGTGGCCTTGATGTCTTTACCCGTGGTTGCCATGGAAGTCTTCTTGTAGCTGTTACCCACTAGGCGCTAAGTAGATTACATATTGCAGAAAATGATTACGAAATGATGCTATCCAGAAGCAATACAACATTAAAAAATACCTATAAACATGAAATGTTGCTATCCAAAGGCAGTTAAAAATGAACAAAGATTAAAGATTAAATGTTGCTATCTAGAGGTGCTAAAATATTAAGGAATACTAACAAACATGTATATCAACAAAACTCCGAAACTTTTTCGGCCACCTGACATAATCTAATCTGGGACTTTGGAACGAAACGTAATCAAATCCTTGTGCCCCAACTTATCAAAGATCTGGATATGAAAAACCGGCTCTAATGTATCTGTGATAACATTCCATGAGATGATGAAAAGTGAGGGATGATTTTTAAGGATGACCTCTAGAAATGTTAGCGTGGACATAATGGATCTTGTTGTCTTGTCATATGCTGATCTTTGATTTTAATATATATGTATATATATATATATATATATATATATATATATATATATATATATATATATATATATTGATAATTATTATCATTTAGCAGCTGATTGGCGGAATGATATTTAGGTAAAAGCTAATTTGTTAATATATATATTAGTGAAATTGGGTAGCATTTTTTCATGAATGCAAATTTTGTTGAAGATCATTCTGTATTTTGCTTAATTAATTTCCTTTGGCAACTTTCTCTTCTTCTAACTATCTTTTTTATTCCATCTTGTAGATGGTGGATTACTTGTCCAGTATTGATCTCTTTTTTAAATGAATGTTGTCGGTAAAAAACAAACTAAATTGCCAAGCTTTCGATCTTATTCGATCATCTTAGGAGCGTTTTTAAATGTTCTTGCCTCCTTTACCGATGTAATGAGTGAAGTGAAGATCTGATCGGGGAGGGGGGCACAGAAGAGGAGGAGGCCTGCGGCCGCCCTGCTCCTGGAGAAACTCCCCACACTTCTGATTATCAGTTCAAGTGAACCGATAGTGAAGTGCTTAATGGGAAGTCCGGAACAACCTTTAGAAGAGGGTTTATAGCTGTGGTAGACGGAAAGTTTTGAGTTAAAAGAGGACAGATTGGTGAGGAGGCAGATTGAGCAACTTCGGTAGTCAAAGGTGGAAAGGGTAGAATACCCTTGTCTGAGGTGCTGAGGGACAAGGTGGACCTGCTGATTAACGTGGATTCCGAACCATCGTCAGACATTTACTCATCATTCATCATGCTTATTCCTTTCTCACAATTTAGCACTTATGTTCCTCATACAGAAGCGGGAGGACCGCCTAATCTCTGTTCCCTTATTCTCTTCATCTTTCATTCATGTGTTTATTGTAGCATTCATGCCGTTTTGAGTTATCTTAGCTCTAAGCTTTGTTTATGTATTGTTATGTTACTTGTTTTTACTTTCCATACTTTGTTTCACTTTCTTTTGTTGTTATCACTTTTTCACTTTAGTTTCACTTTATTCACTTGTTTTACTATTAACTTCTAATTCACTATCATTTTTGTGAAACTTTTTAATACTATATTTCACTTATTTCACTTTTGTTTACTATGTTCTTTTTATTTCTGTTTTACTCTTAACTTTGACTTCCCTATCATTTTTGTTAAACTTTTAAATATAATTCACTTATTACAGTATTAGTTCATTTTGCTCGCATTATTACTGTTTACACTTTTGATCTGTGTTGTCTTCTTAGTCGGTTGTTTCTTCCTATTTAGGTTGTTTAAATTCGGCTGTCTTATTAAGGGATCAATCTGGTGGCTTGGTTGATTATTTAATTGGTTGGGTTTGTATATAGTCGGGTTAATATCTTTATCGTTATGCTTGTTTTTTCTCTTTTATTGAATTTCTCTCTAATTAAACATGGGAACCTCCTCGATTCTCAGCTGTTGTCTACCGCTGGGAAATCGAAGGTTAAAGGGGACTCCACCTCTGGTGTTCGTGTGCTCTGCAAATAACGGAGGTAGATCGTCTATCTTCCTCCATATTTTTTCCGCTCTGTTCCTGATGTTGATTTTGAGCGTTTATAATCCTGCTTCTTGGTCTAGATCCTGTAGTCTTTTCATCTCTCTCCTACAGGTGTTGGTGATTAGGTAAAGAGCTTGATTTTGTATTCTCTGGAGTTCCAATTTGTTTGTCCTTATTTCACCGTTGATAGGGGTTAGCGGGTATAATAGCACCTCTCTTCCTAGTGCAAGATATATTTTTATTTTATTTTTCATGCCTAACCCTCTCAGATTGTACAGTAGGTTAAGCATCGGAATCGCCTTGTTCTTCCTCTCCGTTATATGTTGTTTGTAGCCTCTTTCTGTTATTCTGAGTCACTATTATATCTGTAGTTCTGATCTTCAACTACAATTTCAGCTGTTTTGTTCCTGGAGATTGGGATTATTGTCATTTTCCTCCTGTTCGCCCTTATCTTACAATCTCTTTCGTTGTTGTTGATGTTGCTGATTTCTAAAGCAGTTGTCCTTGCCTGAAAGCGTACGTTCCTGTACCGAGTGACATCGAGTTGTCTTATGTCGTCCGCGAACTCTCTGTTTAGGCAATCAGGCATTATTGGTGGTGGCATGTCTGCTGTGTATATTGAATACAGCGTAGGGCTGAGACAACCCACTGCGGGAGTCCAGCTTCCAATTCCAATTCTGGTCCTGAATAACCATTGATCTTCACATATGCTCTTCTGTCTGTGACATACTCGCAGAGAATTCTCTCTAGATTGCTATTCATCTGGAGATTTAAGATCTTATATTGCATTCCTCTCACCCAGACTTTGTCAAATGCTTTTTCTACGTCTCTCAGGGCCAGAACGATGTAGTTATTCTCTGCTTTGGCTTTTTTTATTTTCTCTGTTATTATACCAAGTGCCATTGTGGTGTCTCTGCTTCTTCTGAATCCTAACTGATAATCATTATAAAGGTCATTTTCTTCCAGATATTCCTTTATTCTTCTGTTAAGGATTTTCTCGAAGACTTAGCCCATGAAGTTCAATAGCGATATTGGCCGGTAACTGCTGAGATGGTTTGGTGGTATTCCTGGCTTTGGGATGAATATCATTTCCTCTAGTTTATAGCTATCAGGGAAGTAAACGGTGTTTATGCACGCGTTAAAAATATTCTTTAATGTTCTGATGATTATGTTAGGTGCCTTGGTAAGATTAATTCTGGTTATTCCTGAGGGGCCTGGCGCTTTCTGTTTGAATGATTGTATTACGCCTTTGATCTCTTCCGTTGTTATGTAGGCTCCTGTACCCAGAATTTCCTCCTTTTCTCGCTCTACACTTGGTGCTGGAGTGATCTTGTTTATGTTTTCTCGCAAGACTGCGTGGACCGTTTCGTCTATCTCTGGACTGAAGTCTTCATCCTTCTCTGGTGTTATGGAGAACACTGATTTCTAGTGATTACGAAAAAGTTCCATGGTCGTCTCTTCTTGGATCTTTTCTCCCCGTTCATTCTTAATTGTTATTTTTTATCTCTGGGGTTTGCCTTTAAGTCTTCTGATTTCTTCGTATCGTTCTCTATTTGGTCCATGAAAAATTATTTGTTCTAGTATTCCTCTTAGCTGCCTATTCTTTCTCTTCATTTCCTCTGTACATCGAGGATGTGGAAGAGTACGGTATCTTGTCTTTGGTATATATCTTTCGTCCGCCTCAATTATCGTTCTTGTTAATCTTGACTCCTCCTCATCAATATCTTCCAGATTAACGTCATTGAGATCCTTTGGGACGAAGTTACTAAGATCTTGTGTGTACTCTGCCCAGTTTGCTCTCTTATAGTCCTTCCTCGCCGGTACCGGTACCTGTATCGGGTATTGATTCATGAGCAAATTTGTTCCAACATGGTCGCTACATGCAAAGGTAACTGGTTGCATGTGGATGTTGTATGGCATATTGAAGCTACTTAGCACGACGTCTGGTTTTGTAGCTGCATTGCCTGTGACATATGCTGGAAATTCTGGCCCTTTTCTCTTGAAAATGTTTCTTTCCAACATCATTTCTAAGTTGGCTCCTCTGTTGTGTCTGGAGCGGTATCCATTTGCACTGCACTTGGCATTGAGGTCTTCCATAAAGATAGTTGGGAAACCTGTGCTAAAGATTTGTAAATAGGTTGTGCAGGAGAAGGTATTTTTTTCTTAGTGCTTGGTATCCCGTGGCTACTATTATTGGCGTTAATTCCGTTACAATTTTTACTGCCAAGTATGCTTCATCCAAATTATTAACTTCTTTGAACTTCAGCTCTCTTCTTGCTGCTATGGCCGCCCCGTCATGGCGCTCGCCTGAAGGGTTCATGGTTATGACGGTGTAATCGAATAATTTCATTGTTTTTTCTTCTAGACTCACTCAGTGTTCTGATATTAATACTATGTCTGGATCTATCTCTCTGAAGTTATTTCCTAATGTCGATATTTTACTGATCCATCCTTGAGTGTTGATTTGAAGAATGCTGAGCTTTCTTCTCCTTTCTTGTTCCATGGTTTATTAAGTTTGGTCGTCTAGAGATCTATGGGTTTCTGGCGGGTCGATCTCTTGTTGGGTTCTGCTTCGTTGCCATTAAACTTACCATTTTTCATACTTTGAAATGTAGAATGGCAGAGAGTAATGCAGTCGCCAAGGTGGATTCGAATTTTATCCTCCATTAAGAGTTTTTGTACTTCTTCCTTGTCTTCTTCTCCTGTCTTTCCTTTGAATGCCCATTTTCACTTTCATTCTTTAATTGCTTTAATGATGTCGTCCTGCTTCTTGCCTCTCGGGAGGGGGGTAGCATTCATCGCTGTAGACTTTAACTTTTAATTCCTGTGCTTCCATGCGTATTATTTTGTCTCCTTCATTACTTTTCACCGACATGTTTGAAGTTGCGTTCTCTTCAGTAGTATGTTCCTCGTTGCTCTTTGGTGCCGACGCTAAGGCGACGTTGATTTTAAGGAATTCAGATGAGGGGGGATTATTAGGGAACCACATCTTCTTCATTCCATTTTCCATTAGCATTGTATTGAGTGTCGTAACGAAGGTGCTCGGTTTCCCAATATTCATCACATTGGCATAGAGTATGCATGTGAGCACTTCTGTTGATGCCCCTTGTTGCACAGTTAGATGAATATGTGCTTCCTGCATTTGCTTCACAGTTGCTTTAACCACTCCTGCGTATGTTGCATTTCTTCTAGTTTCTTCTTCGTTTCTCGCTTCTCTTTCCTTTCGTTCTATTATCTCCTTTCTTTTGGGGCATACCATTGCCATAGTCCTATGTGGCCCATGACAGTTTACGCATTTCTGAGTACTTTCGTTGCACTGTCTCCATTCGTGGTTCTTCTGTCCTCACTCAGATCATACTGTATCTTTCTCGGTGCATTCACGCGTCAAGTGGTCCTCCGTCTTATAGCAGCGGAAGCACATTTGAATATTAATCTGTTTCTTACGCTTCATGTTCTCTGGTGGAATTCTCATATTAAACATGAGCAGCCCTCATTGAAATATCTTTGCTACCATATCTGTTGTTGCACACACAATTTTAAAGACATGTGTGTGGTGGCCAAATTTAATTATTTTATTTATTTTTATGCCTTCAGGATTTTTTATATTTCTTCTTTCATTTCTTCTTTGTCATGGGAACCCACCCAAACGTAGACTTTCCTGCATATGATGCTTCTATTTGCAGTTATCTGGAGCGGGATTTTGGGCCTTAGTCCTATTCTCTTTAGTGTCTCTATTGCTTCCTAGGACACTATTTTTTCTACTTCTTTTTCCTTACTTGAAATTACCACGTAGCCATTTGGGATAATTTTGACGAGGGCTACTTTTATTTGTCGAAATAATGTCTCGCAGAGTTTTCATTTGTCCAGTTTGATCTCCTGGTCAATTGTCCGTAGAGGTACTCGTAGGCATTCCAGGCTGCCTCCTTTCCCTAGAGGGGATGATCCCCCATCCTTTTCCTAGCCGAGCGCCTAGGCGCTCTTTTCTTTGTTTCTTTCTCCGAAGCATATGTTTGTTTTCTTCTTTCCTCTCTCAATCTGTAAAAATGACACTGAAAACGTTCATTATAACCTAGCAGCCTATGGTTCCCTATTTACCTACTTATTTTAGCACTTCACGACCACCCTACCTAAATAGACCTAAGTTAAGAAGCGCTTCCACAGAATTTCGGGCTCCTGGTCTTAAGGACCCCCTTTCTTCGCGCCCCCTATTGGGGTTTCCTTCTGGCGTTCACTATACCCTACTTTAGGTGGCTCTGGGCTCAGCGGTGGTCATGTAATGATGTTTTTAGTCGTTGAAGTAAGTGAAAGTCAAAGCTTGGCATAAGGAGGAATTAAGGATGAATTACCCCTTTAGGATCAGCACCTTCCCCACTGGAAACATGAGGAATCTCTATTTAGTCCAAGGGCGCATATATTTCTTCTTTTTTAAAGTTAAAGTTAACTTTAATGAAAAGTGAACTTTTTCTTAAGCGGGCTCACAGCTCTCTTTTGTAACAAGAATCCAAATTCAGTCCGTTAGAGGAAATGAGCCACTCCTGTGAGTGGCTTATCTCTTCTAACGTTACATTTAACGAAGGCGGAATAAATACCCCTTAAAAAACGTTTTCTTTCACTGGTCGGCTTGGGTATACAGCAGACCGCTACCGGGAGCTCAGGAACTTCCGTTTAGAACTGAAACTCCTGATAGCGGAGAAGTCGAAAATGATCTGGGATGGAATGATAGAAGGGATAGACGCATAAGGTGATCCCAGGAAGTTTTTAAGCCAAATTAAGAGGCTAAGTGGCGCACTTCCTGCCAAAACTAGCAGCAACATCATAGTGGACGGGAGAAAAATCTCAGAAGACCAAGAAATAGAGCACCAATTTAGGGAACATTTACCATCACATATGAGGAGAACCAGGACTTCGATATGGAGTACAAGGAGGAGGTCTTGGCAGACTTGGAGGCTCGAGGGCCAGTCTTGACTCCCTTCCATTTCGTCGATGCTAACATACAAATAGAGGAGGAGGCTAGACCATTCACCCAAGATGAGTTTGAGGCTGCTCTCAAAAGTTTCAAGCAAAAACCCCCCAGGCATTTCAAGCATTACTAACGCTCATTTGACGAATGCTCCCGAAAACATCAACATGGCGATTTTAGGCCTGTTCAATACCTGTCTTAACGCTGGTTATTTCCCCGATCAACTCAAGCGGGCTAGAATGATCTTTGTTTTAAAGCCTGAAAAAAACAATGTGGAAGTAAAAAGCTACAGGGCCATATTACTCCTGGAGTTCATAGGGAAGTTCCTTGAGTAATTGGTTAATGATAGGCTGAGAGACTTTCTTGAAGAAAATGGTTGTTACAATGAGCAACAACATGGATTCCGGAGAAACCTGGGAACTGAGACAGAACCTGCCCTGTTAACTGAGAACATTGTCGTTGCAAAGCCTGAGAACAAAAGGGTAGATTTAGTACTCAGGGATGTTTCATCTGCCTTTGATAGGTTATGGATCCCCGGTCTAAAGAAGAAACTCTGCGACCTACGCATGGACACAAACATCACCAGACTTCTTTGTGACTACCTCGAGGACCGCGAGGCGACCATAAAAATCAACAGCATCAAAGACAGTCATTCCCTATAGGGATTAGGGTACCCCAAGGAGGCTGTCTAAGTCCGACCCTGTATACGATCTACACAAGCGACCTTCACTTTCCCACCCATGATTACGCAAACTACATTCATCTGGCCGACGATATTTCGCAATTGATCACCAGCGATTATCTCAATTCTATCGACATCACGAATAGAAAAGCAGGGAAATAAGCATCCTCAATGCCTAGGAGGGTCGTAATAAGATCCGCACAAATGTGGAAAAATTTAAAGTTCTCCCCTTTGCACGTAAAGAAACGGCCGAGGTTCTATTGCAAGACGAATTTTATCCATACACTCGCGAAGCCCGAGTCCTAGGATTAAATTAACATCATCAGAATACGGTGCACATATCAACGTAAAAGTCGCACAAGCCAAGCAATGATTACGCCAAATCTACAGATTTAAAGGGCTCTTCCTCCGGAACAAAAGAAAATTGTACCTGGCTCTGTTGAGGCCAATCCTGCTATATCCCGCTATTCCGATGCATCTAGAGAGCAATACCTAGTTGAAGAAAGTGCAGGCGGTACAAAACCAGGCTCTCCGTTTCATATTTAATGTATCTAAATTGGACTGCATCTCCTTGACCAGACTTCACCCCCTCGCAGAATTGGAACCTCTAAACGTAATCTTACAAAATAGGGCTAAATCGATTGGGAGGAAAATCCAAGAGCATCTGCCAGAGAGAATAAACCAAGAAATACGAAAACCCAATATAGAAAAACCGACTACGATACTACAAACACGGATTTAACAGCAGCCTCCTGCGTACACAGGAGGATGTGATACCTTTATCTAGATAAAGAATACCTGAAAAACTCAAAATTTTTCACAATTAAGACAATAAAAACTATTGTTCATACATGTTTTATATTAAAATAAAAGATCCGTAGTAACAAATAACTTAAAAAAAATAACATTAAATCAACAAATTATGAATAGAATTAATAAAAAGATCCGAGGTGGACAAAAGTAAAAATAAAATAACATGTAGAACGTAGTCAAATTACGAGTAAACTCTAAATCCCAAGCACCAAGTCAAACAAATACAAAGACTTGAATGCTTAATTTTGATAAAAAACGCTAAGAAATAAAGAAAACGGCGAGAAGACTATGCTAAATAAGCTGGCAAACATCCTCTTCTACTATAACAATTTTCTCACTATAACCTCTCCTACTATCTTACACCAACTTTTTCCCATCTTTTATTATTCTTGAATCCTTCTCTCACTTTCTGCCAGATCTTCACTCCATTCATTACATTGGTAAAGGGGGCAAGAACATTTCAAAATGCTCCGAAGATGATCGAATAAGATCGAAAGCATAGCAATTTAGTTTGTTTTTTTACCAAACACATTCATTTAAAAAAAAGATGAATACTGGATAAGTAATCCACCATCTACAAGATAGAATAAAAAAGATAGTTAGAAGAAGAGAAAGTTGCCAAAGGAAATTAATTGAGGGAAAATACCCAATGGTCTTCAACAAAATGTGCATATATATATATATATATATATATATATATATATATATATATATATATATATATATATATAAATATATATATATATATATATATATATATATATATATATATATATGTATATATATATATATATATATATATATATATATATATATATATATATATATATATATATATATATATATATCTATATATATAAATTGTATATTCACCGCGCGTTTAACTCTTTCTCGTTTGTCCTTTGAATTCCCAATTAACTTCTTTCGTTTTCAGTTCACAAAATCGACCTAGCAAAGCATGCCTTAGAAGCTTGTTTATTCGAGATAATTCTTATTCTGCCGTGTAGCCCAGCAAGTATGCTTGCTCGATCCCCCCTCTGCACGGATTTTTTGCAATTAGAAAAATGAATTTTTCCAAAGAAAAGAAGTTTGGGCGTTTATCTTCTCTTTTCTTTAGTTTATATATATATATATATATATATATATATATATATATATATATATATATATATATATATATATATATATATATATATAGTATGCCAGGAACAGAGCATAAGAGAGTGTATTACATACGGAAAAAATAGGGCGGAGTGAAACCCCTTCCTTATAGGTTTTAAGTTTTCCATATATATATATCTAAAAGAGCAACCTTTAATTATTTGGGGACCACATGCGATTGTATCCCGCCATGGAAAACGTCACTTCTTGTTTGGGAACTTTCGAGAAGTTTTGACTCCTGGACGTATTGTAGAATTATCCCCAATCAAGCGAATTTGACCAGAGCCCTCCCTCGGTGATGAGGAGAGAACGAGCCGCTTGTTTTTTTCGTGCCTTGCCGCTAAAAGCTGAATTTTCGTCCGCCTCACGGATTAAGATGTCTGGAGCTTCCTCACCGCCTGCTCTGAATCCCCCTTTTTCCCTTCCGGATCACTCGTACAAATGCCAGGTTTTGACTTGAGATCGGTGAGTCCCGCACGCACCTTAAAGTCGTCCTCATCGTCTCGAGTCGAAGTCCCGTCAGGTTTCATCAGAAAACAAGACTTTTTCCGCCGTGATTCTACCCCAGTCAATTGGTAGCTTCTGTGAACGGCAATCCTTTGAAGTAGCGCTACAGTCTCATTTTATTTAATCGATCCGAAGTAAATCTCCATCGAATACCTTTGAGGAAAGAAGTTTCCTCTTTCAGTGGAATTACGAGTAATCCCATATTTCCCCGTTGAACGTCATCCTTGAAGATTGGCTATCTTCATCGCTATTCTCTGGAAGGCTGGTTCGGATCGTGCCACATTTGCCTCATCCAGAACGTGCCCTACTTGCTTCATCAGGATCGTGGCCCACTCGCCTTATTCCAAGCAGGACCTTCCCCGAAGTCACCGATCCGTAAGATTGAAACCCATTCAATTATTAGTATTGTCAAGTTCCCCCTTTTGATTTGAGCATAGTAACGCTAATTAATTGAGAATCCATCCTTATCATTTTATCAAGAAGCTATTTCATTTTAAATAATTCTCCTTCGCTTATTTTTATTCTTATTTTGATATTTGTAAAATAAAATTATATTTTTGTTGTTTCATCTTTAACTAACCTTGAACGATACTCTCGATCTATTCAAGTAAATCTCGCCAACCATTTTTGCACTCTGCCTGATTTGTTAAGGATTTGAAACCCAACGCCTTGAGTGTGACCTCCTGGTCAATCGTTAATCCCTGCGAACTGTCCTTAAACGGTTCGCGTTGCAGTAGGTTATTAAGTCACTCCCCACATAATATGGGAGTAGTTTATGGTATAGAGTGGTGTACCACGACATATATTATATATATATATTACTTCTATATTATATAAACTAGTGTTAAGTGTGTGAGGTATATTACATAGTGACGTTTTTGATAATTATGGATTTTTTGGTGTAATATATTTAAGTTCTGGAAGATAGTTAACTTTGCGTGTTAGACAAAATACTAAAGGAATTTATAATTATATTTTAAATTAAATCTTGAAGTAGCTCCAGTTTGTTTATGTTTTAGAGCGGCCTAATTTTCTCCCCGTTTTTTGTTTACACTGTTCTTGATTGCTTAATTAAAGGGTTTTGAAAAGTTTCTCAATATGGTTGTTGCTTTGGATGAAGTGAGTATGCATTTTGATGTAAGCTGTGTGCATGTAGTTTGTGATTTTTGTAGTGTTGAAAGAAAATCAAATATATCTGAATGCCCGGTGTGTTATGCAACTAGTGCAAACATGGCTTTGGTAGAAGAGATGAGTCGGTTGCGTGATAAGTACAAGAGATTAAGTGGGTTGGTGCATGACGTGAGAAGGGATGCGAGTGTACGCATGAAGAATGTGGCTTGGACCAAAAGGGTCGAAGGTAGGCCTAGACTCGGGACTGGAGAGAAAGAAGTGACTGATGTTAGTGAAGATTAATGGTGGGTGAATATGGATAGAATAGATAGGTTAGTACAGTTTAGGTGTGTGAGTAAGAGAGACATGGATCCTGTTAGGTTGACTAACAGATTTGATGCACTGAGAGAGGAAGAGGTTGAAAGTGATTTGTCTGATGTGGTCGTGGCAGAAAGTGAAATAAGTGGTAGTGTGAATGAGAACAGGATAGAGGGTAATGCTAGGCCTAGTGGGACAAAGGGGATGATTGAGGTGCTTGTGATGGGTGACTCTCAAATTAGGTATTTAGATAGGAAGTTTACTGCGGGCAAATGGAAGGGAGTGAGAGTTTGTTTGCCGGATGCTGGTGTAAATGATGTATCTAAGTAGTATGATAGTCTGGTATCTGGGTGTGAGAGGGATGCAATTGTGATTACGCATATGGGAGTAAATGATGTAAAGAAGGTAGATTCATGTCAGTTACGAGAGAGGTACAAAAAGGTAGTTGAAGGGATGAGGGAAAGTAGAGTGAAAGGCGTTGTTTCAGGTGTGCTTCCGAGATTGGATGTGGGAATGTAATAGTGGTAATTGGACTGAATAAGTATGTAAAAGTCCTGTGTGAGCAGTCGGGATTAGTGTTTGTAGATGTTTGAAATGGGTTTTATGGTAATAAGGCATTGTATGCATTGGATGGACTCCATCTAGGCAGGGCTGGTTATTGACATGTTGTGGCAGGAGTTAGATAGTGTCGTTGGGTTTTTGCCGGCGGGAAACTAGTTACTGATGCTGGTCAGAGAAATAGAAGAGTACAGGGTGGGGCAAGGAAAGGAAACAGATGCAAAGGAGATAGAGTGGAAGGTATATACTCTAAAAGAGGTGCTTCAGAGACAGGAGGGCTGAGTTGTCTATACAATGCTCTTAGTCTTAGAAATAAGAAAGATGAAATATTTAATTATATTATTGATGAAGATATAGATATAATATGTGTAATAGAATCATAGGTTAATGAAAATAAATTTAATGACAATGTGAGTGAATTTGTACTACAGTGTTATGATATGTACATTAGTCAAAGGAGAGATAGGACGGGTGGTGGGTTGATTATTTATATCAGAAATAGCATTTCTTTAAATCTAAATAATTCTATAAAACAACAAGAAGTTGAGTCACTGTGGATAGATATTAGGGTCAGTAAAAATACGAGTAAGATAATACACTTGGGAGCCTTGTACAAACCACCCGGACAGACTGAGTGTATTAATGAGCTAATGATCAGGAAAATAAGGAAAGGATGTGAAGTAGATACAGTTATTCTTGGTGACTTTAATTTAAATTCTGTGTACTGTGAAAATATGATAGAAAGGGATAGCACAAGGTGTAAATTTATCGAATTCTTTGAGGATACTTTTTTGACTCAATTTGTTAATAAGCCAACAAGGGTTGCCAATATATTTGAACTGGTTCTTTCAAATGATGATCACTTGGTTCATGAATTGACTGTCGGGGAAGCATTGGGAAATAGTGATCATCAGATGGTACGTTTTAACTTGGGAATTGTGAAAGGTAGAACATCAACAAACTCCATATATCTCCAAATTTTTATAGGGACGATTACAATAAATTGCGAAATTTGCTAAATCAAATTAAGTGGGATATAGAATCCAGGGAAAGAATACTTATGAGGTGTGTGACACTTTTAAGACTATATTAAACATAGTCCAGTAGCAGTGTATTCCAATGAAAGCTATTAGGAAGAAATGCAGGAAGCAGGTGTGGTGCAATCAGGAGATAGCTAGGAAAATTTCTGAGAAGAAAAGGGCATACCAGAGAATACAGAGAGAAAATACTTTTGACAATTTAATTCATTATAGGTCGACCAGAAATGAGCTAAATAGGACTATGAGGAAGAGCAAAATGGCGCATTAATTAACTTAGCTCAAAATAATAATAAAGATCCAATAAAATTCTTTAGCTATTATAGAATTAATAACAAATCTAACAGTGATAAAATAGGGCATATTAAATATGAAGGGGTTTTGAAAGAATCTGATAAAGAAATAGTAAAGGTTCTTAATGATCATTTTTCTTCAGTATTTACAGAAGAGAATCCAGATAGATTAATTGATGATAATCCTAGGTCAAGGCAAGTAGTGTTGAATACCTTTAATATAAACAGGGAAATAATTAAACGGCTTATATTGGAGTTAAATATTAGTAAGTCATTTGGCCTAAACAAAATTCATTCTACGTTACTCAAAAACGGTGTAGATAGTATTGCAGTAGCTCTTGAGAAGATATATACTTAATCACTAGAGTTTGGAGAAATACCCAATGAATAAAAATTAACGAATGTAGTGCCAGTTTTAAGATGGGAAGTAAAGAGGACTTAAATAACTTTAGGGAGGTTAGCTTAACTTCAATCGTTTGTAAAATTCTTGAGATGATAGTTAAGAAGGGGATTTCTGCCATCTAGACTGTGATAGGTTAATAAATGATGGTTAGCATGGATTTTATGGATTATGTTACTAAACACTTAGATAAGGGAGAGAATGTTGATGTAATTTACTTAGATTTTTAGCAAAGCTTTTGATAAGGTTCCACATAGGAGACTAGTTCGCAAATTAAAAATGCATGGGATATGTGGTAAAGTTTTGAATTGGATAACTGAATGGCTGAAAGACAGGAAACAGAGAGTTGTGCTGAATGGCATGAGGTCACAGCGGAAGGATGCTATCAGTGGCGTACCTCAATGATCCGTTATAGGCTTTTTATTATTAATAGTTTATATAAATGATCTTGGGGAGGCTGTAAATAGCAAAGTGTCAATTTTTGCTGATGACACCAAATTGGCAGCTGTAGTTAAAGAGGTTGAGGGTAACTTTAAAGTGCAGTGACTTAAATAAGTTATTAGCTTGGGCTCAGAAGTGGCAGATAACTTTTAATCTTAAAAAAATGCAAAGTTCTTAACGTGGGAAGGGATAATAGGGAATTTAGCTATGAGGTGGATGGGCATTGGCTGAATTCATTTGAGGATTAGAAGGACTTAGGCGTAGCAGTAGATAGGTCCCTGAAGTTTTAATAGCAGTGTCACGAGGCAAAAAATAAAGCAACTAGGGTGCTAGGATACAGTAATAGGAATGTTAGTTAAAAGATTAAAGAGGTTATCCTTAAACTCTACAACTCGTATGTTAGGCCACATTTAGATTACAGTATACAAGCATGGTCACCAGATTTTAGACATGACAACAACCTCCTAGAGTCAGTACAAAGGAGGGCAACAAAAATACTACCTTCCCTGAATCACCTTGAATATGAAGATAGAATGAGGGTACTAAATATCTTCTCATTTGAGAGAAGATGTGTGAGGGGAAATATGAGTGAGCTTTTTAATTAAAATCAGTTTTGGGATGAATAAGTTGGATTTTAGCAAGTTATTTAAGTTGGAAGGTAATAATAGGACTAGGGGCCACCACTTAAAAATGAAAAAAACAGAGGTGCAGGTTGGATGTTAGAAAATATTTTTTTACTAATACAGTGGTAGATTACTGGAATAGTTTGCCATCTGAGACGGTAGCCAGTTCAAACTTGAATGCTTCCAAACGCAGATTAGATGTTTATAAGGGGAGGGAAAGTTATTTTTTTAGGGGATGGGGGTATTCTAGACTCATTCCTTTGGATGGAGTTTTTTATTATTGTATATTATGATTGATTTGGATTTTAACGAGTCTTGATGACGCTACTTTTTGTTTTTGACACATTCCTGTGGACGGTTCTAATTGTATATTGTAGATGCATGATCTGACACAACCCTATGGATGCATTTTGTGGGTGGGCTTTGACAGATGCGTATTACCTTTGATTGGCCCTTGTGGCTTTTGTCATTCGTGAAATTATGTTATGTTATATTTTAGTTATAGTTGATTTACATCCCCTTTGAGTTTTAGTAGTTCTATTCAATTATTGAAGTTTCTTTATTTTTTTTCTTTTGGCCGAAGTACGTTTAAGTTAGTTTTAGATCAGTGAAACATTATTCTATTTAATTATTTAAAAATTTAGATTATTAATTGGGACCCGTTGTCTGTGTGTGTATTCCATTTACCGGAATCTTTGAGTTAATCTCCAGCCGGATTATAGAGATTAACGCGTCCTAACCGTGTATGAAGAATTTTAGTGTTCATTTCAGTGAGATATTTTTAAATTTTTAATTTGGGGGAAAGTTAGGCTTCACGTATATTGCCAAGAAATTTATTTACGTCAATAGCCCCGCTCGTGTGTTACGTTCCATCAAGTAAGCCAACAAGATGTCTTCTTCGTTCGACCGTTTTAAGAGTCAAGGAGAATTTTAGGGCCTGTCGGGACGAGAATTATTAATTTATATTCAGGAAGAAAAAAGAAATGAAAGAGAAGAGGGTAGAGCGAAGGAACAAGAACTAAGAAAAGCTAAAGAGAGAAAATATCTAAGAGAAGCTAAAGAAAGAAAAGCGAAGGAACAATAACTAAGAGAAGCTGACGAGATACAAGAACTAAGAGAAGAGAAAAAAGAACAACCAGAGATGGGAAAGCGGGAGAGAATAAGGCAGCATGAACTTGAGTCAAGCAATAATCAATTGGAGTCAATGTCAGTTAACTCCCGGACCGAAACTCCACAGTCCCCGTCAGTAAAATTACCCGTCTTTAAAGAAGGAGAAGATTTTGGATCATATCTTACACATTTCGAGAAGATCTTCGAAATCAACAATTTGGACATCAAGGTAGATGGTTTCGCTAAATTGCTGTCCCTTATAAACTCCCAGTTGAGAGACATATTCATTTCATTTCCCTCATAGTCCACTGTGGACTACTCTACCCTCAAGTCCGAACTCTTAGCTACCGGGAAGATGACCCTGGACTTCTATCGTACACGTTTCTGTCACGAAAAGATCCGTCCCGGTCAGACCTTTCCTGGCCAGATAAGGGGAGTTTTCCCCAAGAGTATGAGTCCCTTCTAGACTTTATCTTAATAGATCAATTTTTAGCTTCCCTGCCCCCCAAAATCCGTGCTTTCGTTAAAGTCAAGAGCTGCTCTACGTTTAAGCAATGCCTAGAATAGGCTGATTTTTACGCAAGTTGCTATAACTTGTACCACAAGGTTAAGAAGAAGCTCCCCCCCTTCTCTTTCCATGTTTAAGGTTAATAACTCTAAATTTGTGAAAGTTCAAAGCCCCGCGAAACCCAGGAACCTACCTCCTTCGGAACCAAGAGATATCAAGGCCATAATTATCACTTCCCCGCGTCGTTTTTCCCCAGAAGGCACATAATCTGTTTTACGTGCGGAATAGAAGGTCACGTACGCACGAACTGTCCTCAAAATTCCCAATTCAGAAGCGTGTCCTCCCATCAAGTACACCAAGTTAGTGCCACTCCTGCTCCCCACCCCCTCGTCTCTTTAAGATACCACTACGTCTCTCTCGTCGACCAACAACCCCGGTCACCAAGTAAATTTTCTCTTCAATAAGAGCTCCCCGGGTTGTCTGAAGTTTGAGAATGGAGCCGTAAACGGATGCCATGTGTCCACCCTTGTACGTAACACTGGGTGCACATGCATTGTGGTGTCCAAGGATTTACTTCCCCCGGTCGGTCCTGACCATCTGTTTAAGATGTAGGCTAGTCTGACCTACGTAGCAGTCATTGCAGCCGACAGACTATAATTGATATACAACAGAGGATTTCAACATCGAATAAATACGATCTTTATAGTTGAAGAAATAACCCAAAGAATTATGATTAATATATATCAAGTTAAATTGGTATTGCGGTAGAACCTTTGCCTGATTTTCTTACTCCATAGAACTCATTATCCCATCGAACTCAAAGACCCTTAACTATACCCGAATTCTCCAGCAAATACTAGCCACCTCAATTCATCAGAACATTTTTCCATTCCCTCTGGGGCTCTTTTAGTCCATTTATTGAAAATACTAGAGTCATTCTATACTAAAAAAACCCATAACAACACTCAACGAGTCTGATTCCTCCTTTCCCCTACGTATCTCATAACCCTGCAACCTACCAAGTCTTTTTCATGCTCCTTTGTCCTTCATCTTTTTAATCTTGTCCTGAAACGACTGCTTGCTTAAGGTAATGTGTATATCATTCACGTATTCGCTTGTTTTAATATTTTACTTTTGTAATTTTATACTTTATCATATTTTAACTTTAGTCTCGCTTCGTTGGCTCTATCTGATTTGCCCTATGCTTGTTTTTTTCAGTGGGTTTTTTTGAGTGTTTTTATTATTCATGTTTGTTTTTTTCTCCGTTCCTAAATTGAGTGACTTTACTTTACTTTAATAGAATCACTGAAGATGTTCCAATGTTTGGAACGAAACGTCTCTGAGGTAATAAATGTCCTGTCAAATCTACTCGTGAAGCTTCATTTTCCTACTGAGATTAAGGTATCCGCGAACCAAGCCAATTTCTACAATTCTTTGATCTCGCTACGATGAATACACGCTGCGCCAATTCAGACAACTTGAAACTACTTCAAAGAAGTTTAATAAATCTAAGTTGGACTTAAGATATTTATCTATTTGTAAAGGTTATGATTGTCCCTAAATTAATTAATTTTGGTTGTTTAAGCTATTTCGGAATAATACGGAGTTGTACAAATAATGCCCCGTCAAATTTCTCTTAGAAGAAATTCGATACAAGATACGATTAGTTACTCGTTTAGAGAATTTACTTCGGAAATCCAAACTGTCTTTTTGCTTGCGCGTATCATTATTGGATTTTAATGTTGTTATGTGTCACATTGACTGAACCATTTTGAAATTCCATCATCTTAACTTGAATCGTCAAAATCATAAGTTAGAGCGAATCGATCTTAACACATGCTCTTTGTACAATCCAGATGAAACAATTCATAACTTTTCTACCAGAATTCTATCGAGTGATGGAAAAAGAATCTTATCTTTGGGCCTCAATTTCATACTTCTAGTTTTTAAATTGAATTAATATTCATATTTCATGTATTTCTAATCATTTCATCACACTTTGGTAAATTTAGAATTCATTACGTCTCTTAAAAATAGGTGCTTAGAAGAAATTAAATATTTGTCTAATAAGTACTTTTATAAGTTTAACGGCAGAAAGTTTTTTCTCCGTTATTTTCTTTCAATGATTTAAAGGTTTAACGCAAAGTAAAACGGGATGATTCTATAATCATAAGCAAACCTGACAAAGTTCAATGCGTGGTTATTATGAATAAATGCGATTACTACTCTCGAATGAGGGCAATTCTTTCAGATGTATCTAAGTTTATATCTCTTGCAACAGATATCTATAAATATATTCTTAAACTAGATAGGGTGAATAATTTTCTTAGATCACTAAAAGCCCGCAACATTCTTACGGAATTTTACGATAGTCTGTATCTTTCATCGTCTAGAGCGGGGGGCTTATATGGTCTCGCCAAAATAACTATTTATAACTATTTATAACTATTTATAACTATTTATAACTATTTATAACTATTTGTGTTAATCTGCGATTAACACAAATAGTTATAAACTAGCTAAATTTATGGTCCCGATCTAGGAACCTCTCACTCGTAATGATTACAACCTCGAGGATTCTTCAGAATTTGTAGATTTTATTAGAAACTTACCCAATAGTAACTATTACATGGTCTCTTTCGATGTCGAATCCCTTTTTACTAATGTACCTGTTTTAGAAACTTGCCAAATAATTTGTGATAAACTCCTTAGTAGCAACTCGCTAATTTATGGTTTAAATAAATCTTTATTTTTTTAATTTTTTAAAACTAGCAGTAGAAGATACGACATTTGTATTTAACAATATTGTATATACAAATTGATGGAATGGCAATGGGATCTCCTTTAGGACTTACCTTGGCCAACCTATTTCTGTGTCATTATGAATCAATTTGGCTTGATAATTGCCCATTGTCCGACAAACCATTTGCTTATAAACGATTTGTGGATGACAGTTTTCTCCTCTGTCGTAATAAATCTCAGGCAGACCTATTTCTACACTACCTTAATGAGCAACACCCAAATATAAGGTTTTCGAAGGAGGTTGAGACAAACTACAAAATTAATTTTCTAGATGTAACTGTACGCAGGAAGGAGGGAAAATTAATAACTTCCGTCTATAGAAAACCCACGACCACACTTCTATGGACTAATTATTTCAGTTCCATGCAACATATATTTAAAATAGCAATTATTAAGACAAAATATTTACAACCTTCAAAATTTGCTCAGGTTTGACAGACTTTCACAAAGAAATGAGTTTTCTGAGAAAATATTTTTCATTTTTCATCTTTCCTTTACACATATTCGACAAGTATAGAAACAAATTCTTAAATAAATTATATCTGCCTACCCTCATATAAACCACTGTCTCAAATCACCGTATTTTTATTAAGCTCCCATTTATTGGTCCCTCCACTTCTGCTTTGGACGGTACTCTTAAGAAAATCTTGCAAAGCCTTCTACCGCAATGTCAGTTTAACTTGTTATATATTAATCATAATTCTTTGGGTTCTTTCTTCAACTATTAATAACGTATTGATCCGATGTTAAAATACTCTGTTGTATATCAATTCAAGGGTGCCAGCTGCAATGCCCACTACGGAGGCCAGACTAGCTAGCCTACATATTAAACAGAGGGTCAATAAACAACTTGGATTATTCCCTAGAACTCAAAGACCCTTAAGTACACCCGAATTCTCCAGTATACAAAATCTTGCAAAAAATACTGGCCACCTCATTTCATCTGAACATTTTTCCATTCTTTCTGGGGCTCCTGCAGTTCATTTATTAAAAATACTAGAGTTGCTCTATATTAAAAAAAACTACACCAAAACTCAACGAGTCTGATTCCTCCTTTCCCCTACGTATACCATAACCTTACAAACAACTTTTATGCTCCTTTGTCGTTCACCTTTTCATTCTTGTCCTATAACGACTCGCTGCTTAAGGTATCATTCACGTATTCTGTACTTTTGATTTTGTATTTTTATACTTTGTCATATTTTAACTTTAGTCTCGCTTCTTTGGCTCTATCTGATTTCCCATAAGCTTGTTTTTTCAATGGGGTTATTTTTAAGCGTTTTTATTATTCCTGTTGGTTTTTGTTTTTATATGTACGTTTCTAAATTGAGTGGCTTTACTGTACTTTAATAGAATTACTGAAGATGTTCCAATGTCCTTTTCAATGTCCTTTTCAATCTATTGGTACTGAAATATATATATATATATATATATATATATATACATATATACATATATATATATATATATATATATATATATATATATATATATATATATATATATATATATATATATATATATATATATCCAACTTCACCGCAGGAAAAAGAAAACGGAATAATTTTTTTTCGGAAATAGTTATTTCTTACTTCGAAAAAATCCGAGCTGGGATGGGAATCGAACCGTGCACATTGAGGCGGCGAGTAACTTCTTTGATCTCAATTAAACTGCCCTTTAGACCACTCAGTTTAATTTAGATCAAAGCGGTTGCTCGCTGCCTCAATGTGCAAGGTTCGAATCCCATCCCAGCTCGGATTTTTTCGAAGTAAGAAATAACTATTTTCGAAGAAATATTATTCCGTTTTTTCTTTCCTGCGGTGAAGTTGGATTTAATTCATCATTCTCTCGCGCTCATGATATATATATATATATATATATATATATACACACACACACACACATATATATATATATATATATATATATATATATATATATATATATATATATATATATATATATATATATATGCAGGAGAGGAATAAAAAATTATTTATAATTCTCACAATTAAATACATGAACGCCTAATAGAATCAGCAATTCCAATCCTCAATTCCTCTGATCGGCAAATCGTCACTAATGCCTTGATAAGAAGACTACTCCGAACTTTGCTAAAAAATGGCCTTCCATAGCAGCCCCTTGATTAAATTCTGACTTGGAATTTGTGTGACCCGAAGTTAAGCATCTTTCTGTATTCATTACTTTATCAGCGACTGAAGATGAGGAATGTGTCTGCCGAAACCTGGTTTCGCAATAAATTGGTCCAAAATAATGTGGTTTCTCTCCTGCAATTACCTGTACGTTACCGTACTCCTTTGGATATATATATATATATATATATATATATATATATATATATATATATATATATATATATATATATATTCATTGATGTGCCTGCGCTTCTGCCTTAACTTGTTTTTTCTTATTAGTTTTTAATAAGAAATAATGCTAAAAACACTTATGGAAGTTTTATCACACTGTTTGGCAGCAAATCTGGTTAATAGCAACAACTCTGCGGTTAGTCAAAAATTGTATTAAAGGGAAGGAAAATTATTATTTGTAACCACTGTATTCATTTAAATCAGTGCGGTTACGAATTACTTCAGAGTTACAAATTTGTTGTGCTAGAACCCAACCGAGCACGAATGCCGCCTCCAATTGATCCAGGATAAGTGGATGCCTTCCTAATTTCCCCCTCCTTACTTTTTGCAGTTCTCTGTACGCTTGTATCTCGGTGTTTTTCATTGATTTAAATGTAAGCTTAAGTTTCGCTTCCTAAAACATATAAATATACAATCATATAATATGACTTGCCGCTTTGCAACATAATTGCACATTATGGGACAATTGTCAAAACTGTGCGTCAGCATTGTTCAGCTGCTGCAATTTACCACATTTTCGCATCCTAACAAAACATTTTTTTACAGGAGTCATAAAACGACTCATGGTGGTTTCCAAAGCCTATCATGACGCCGCAATACTGACAAATTACCGTCAAATTCAAACTAATTTCCATTTCCGCATTTCTTTGAATAAGAATCTTCGCATCTCAGCATACACTCTCTTGTGCTCTTACACTGGCCGCTCTTGAATGGATTTATTGCAGCCGACCTAATATTCACTGGGGATAAGGTAAGCATGTAGCATAAAGATCAGTCTATAACGAATTGAGAGTAGGGCACCTGAAGTGGCATGACCCTTCATAGAAAGCTAGAAACGCTATATTTGAACACAAAAATGGGATCAGGCAATAAAAGGTTAAGTTTCAATGAAGTTTTGCCATACATACACGCTCTGACATAATGAAATTCTGTTTAGCACTATTACAGCGTGTTTAGCAATTAAAAATATGATGATTCCAGCCAAAAGATAGACACTAAGGATGGGTGTAAATAGGGCCTGTGAAAGTTCATCTTTTCCTTTGTTATGTTGTAGCATAATTTTACAGTTCAAATAGATGACATAAATTTATTCAAGGGATGAATTAACCAATGGCATTACGACAACTATTAAATGAATTTTAGAATTCCTTGAAATATACACAATTAACAAAAAAACGTTTTATTTCAATTTTAGTAAATTGTCTGCAAATTAAAATCATTTAATATAAAACGTTCTCTATTGTTTTACGAAAGAAAATTAGTTATCGAAAGAACAAGATTTAAAGGATGAGGATAATATAAATAGCGATAACTCTGTAAATTTTGACCCTATAATAATCCAACTTGTTTTATTATGTTTCTATCTACAAATATTACAGATTAGGGCGTCATTTTTGCTCTCTTTATTAACTAACGAGCTTATGAAAAGTCTCATATTTAGTACTAAATAGATAACGCGTACTCGCTCACTACCTATATTAAAGAAACTATCTTCCTTTGTACATGATCACACCGACTAGCACTTCGCCGCATCTTATTTTTAATATTCATTTATTTAATTTTATTTTATATGCTACCCGCTCTTTTTCACCTCCGCTCCTCTTGACTACACCAATTACGCAGGCTTTAGTTTTGAGTTTGAGGTAATAATGACTATGTTAGTGAGTTACCTACACGGCTTATTAGACCTCCGTAGAAAACACAAGAGCTGTACTTAAAGAGAAATTATAACTTCTTACGAGATTCATCCTGGACTTATCTTTGAAGGTATTGTATGTATGGTTCCTATTTATCAAACACAGGCAACTTGTATCTTACACTTTCTTTACAACTTTTCAAATCGACAGTCCGATTGGATTTTAGCAACCGTGCGCATGAACACTTCTCGTTGTGTAAATTGCAAGAAGTGCATATTTCTAGTAGAATTTCCATCTTTATATAGGTATTCTCTTTCCGGTAGATCCCTTGCATGTTTAAATGATTCTGAAGAGCTGTAATTTAACGAATTCTGTATAAATGAAGGCTGTATTTACCGATTCAAGAGTGGCATTTTCGCAGTGTTCTTTCTGGCATAGATGTTCTTAACTCACGGAAGAGGGATAAACATGTTATTACACCTTGCCAGTGGAAAAAAGATGATGACAGAATTCTATTGTAATGCCTCCACCTTCTAAAGACGAAACTCTTTGGCAGATTATTATATTTCGGGTAATAACTAACACTTACCCCAAAGCATTATCCTCTGTAAAATTTACGACATAATCCAAACAATTGAATGCTTGCATAATTTCCCCTAGCCATACACAAACTAGCGTACACAGGAGTGTATGCATATGCGTACCTATAAACTCGATACATCAAAACCTTGAAAGCGAATCATGATGAGGACAATAAAGGAACGGGAAAAGCTAAAAAAAAATATTACAAAAACAAATAATTTGATATGTGGAATTTCTTCAAAATGTAAACAAAAGTATTAAAGTATATTTTGAACATTTTATCAGACCTGAGCGATAACCTGTAATTGTTTATGAATGCTAGACACTCACTGGGGGTTTTCCCTGAATGGATTAGCGTAGTGAATCTTGGTCGAGGAATTCCCCTGTCACCCGTTGAGAAAAACCGGTTTTTAAAGGAAAGATAAATCAAAGGCCACTGTGCAAAGCCCACGAAAAACAACCTCCAAGGTTTATGGTGTCTTGAGCGACAAGAAATTATTATTCCTATTTTAAAAGACTCAGACTATAGCTTAAATATGTATTATTTTAAGAATTGCCTCGTTTAAATCACACGTCCTTCACAACTCTGAACGAATATGTATGTGCATGATTCGGTTCAGCCTACGCCAAATAATCTCTTGGACGTAATTTAGATAGAAGGTATATATTAGTTGAGCAAAAGTGAGAGAGAATAGTGGCGAAAAGGTTTAGGAAAAGATTGTAAAGATAAGCTTATATGAGTTTGAAAGGTTTTTGTTCTCTGGTGTAAAGGTATCTCTAACAAAAAATAGACAATAGAGTAAAATAACACAGTAGAGGAGGAGATTTAAAGATTCCCGGTCAAAGGGTAACTCTGGCGGTGTTAATCTCGTGTTTTTGGTTTGTTGTTTGGTCGAAATTGGTTGGCATTCATGCCTTTGTAGCAACTAGAAAAAAACTCGTTACGGTAAGTCGAATTTCGGTAAAATGTTGGCGTAATTTGGGCTGTAATAATCGATAAAAATATTACAAGTTAAGGTTGATAATTTTGTTTAGGTAGTCTTCTTTAATGTTACGGCTAGCTTTTGATATTACGTTCGCAATGTAGCGTAGGTGTTATGACGAGAGGTATTTATTCTGTGTCAACCTTATCTCCTTGGGGGAGGATTAAGGATTTCTTCCCTTGCCGTAGATCTTCTTACAAAATTCGACATCCGTGAGAACAACATTTCAACATTTGTGTCTGTTGGGAATTTTCCACTGTCGCAGAAGAAAGCCTGTTTGACCAGATCTTCAGGTATGTCAGACTCGTATTCCCATGTGTATTGTGCGGCCCTAAGGCGATCGAAAATATCCTCTGGGCCCACCTCTTCCGGAAACTGGTTCCCTTCGGCAGCATATACTCTGAGGTATAACATCCTCGAGTAGTACATGTACCGGGTAACCCGATTCTTGGAAGACGAGGACCTACTCGGTCGACGTGACTGCGAAACCATTTGGAAGCGGGGCGAATGCTCCACGTTCTTAGGCCTCACAGCAGCGGATTCTGTCCGCTCGACTTGTAATTCTGTTAGAGTACTTATGTGTGTGTGTGTGAGAGTTGGTTTGTGCTTTCTGCCGGGAAGCCATAGCTTGGACTCGAGGATCCCGTGAAAGGGCATTACTCGTGTCCGGAACTTTTTGGCCGCTCTTCTCGCTCTGAGGTTGCAGGTTCATTAAATACCTCATTTGACGGAGGGTTTTCCGGGAACCATATTTTTTTTTACTCATGTACAGGGTGTTTAATTCCTTTGCGAAGGTGGCAGGCTTAGTCAAGTTTGAAATGTGTGCAGAATATATGTAACACATTATTTTTGTTGATTTTTGTTGGCTACACTACTCATTGCGACCGTTGCCTTAGCAACCTTCGCGTAGGTGCTCTCCTTTCTTCCTCTTTTCTACCCTTGTCCTTTGTAATTTTTATAGGACATATCATCGCCATGGTTATGTGCGGCCTACTACTCCTGCCCGGTTTTAGCCGGCCATGCAAGGCCCTCAGGATTATACGCTGACTCTTCCTCATCTCTGTCTTTTCACCAGAGGGCGTAATTTAGGAGGCAATCTCAGGGACTTGAGTTTGTAGGTGTGTGTAACTGTGTGTGTCTATGTAGCTTAGAGATTCGTTATGAAAAATAGGGAAGAATGGTATGTGAAGGTGGAAAAATTGTCCAATGGCCACTTTACCTTAAGGCAGCGTAGAGTGATCCTTTTCCTTTCCCTCAACCAGCCTTCAACAAGGCCAGTCAAGGAGAAAATAGCCACTCCTGAACGAATCACTGCTTGCAGAAAATCAGGCCACGAACAACAAAGCGGTGCATCCAAAGCATCAACCTTATTCGAATTCAAATTCAGTCCAAATGTAAAAAAAATTCATCTTTGCCGCTACAAGAGTATGAGTAAGAATAATCCAAGCGACAAGAGCAGTCATAATCTCTTTACTCTGGCGATTTTCTTTTTATACAATTTCACTTCTCCTAATTACATAATTCATTGTAATAACCCAACTTTAATAACCCAAAGAAAGAAATGACTTAAGAGAAAGAGAGAAGATGAAAACAATAGGTAGAAATGGGAGTGCAAATATGAAATTGAGGATGTTAACGGTGGTCAGGTGAGAAACAAAGGACACATCGAAGGAAAGAGAAAAAAAGAGACTCGCATATACGGAAAAGGGGAGACAAAGGAAATGATAAAAGGAGTGTAATGGATATATTTTGACTATTGGAAGACTAAAAAGAAGTAAATAGGAAAGCAAATCTTCTAGTAGAACTTACAAGAAAAATTAAAGTAGACAGAGCGATTTAACTGAAAAAGAAGCATGTGAGAAAAATAGATGGGAATATAAAAGAACAAAAAGGATAAGGAGAAAGAAAGAGAGATACAAGGAGTTACAAGGAAATTAAGCACTTCAAGAGACCATTCGTTCCATTTCAATGGAAGTACCTATAATTTTACCCTAAATTCTAACTATATACAATACTACAGATAAGGAATAGGATAGTAAAGATGAATTCTCTCCCACCTGTTTTGGGGCTTGGAAAAGTGAAAATATATACCTGGCAGTGTTGGAAATTAGACACATCGAGGAAAATTTCAAAGGAAAGCAGGAAATACTAATATATACAAAAACAAAAATGTGACTTATCGTAATAGTTTTAATTTAGAACATGGTCTTTTTTCTTTTTCTTTTTGTTAACATGCAAATTCTTTTTTGGGGGGTGTCACTTATTAACTATTAGATCAATCTACTCGTTCCATTCTTATTAAAAAAAATTATAATACAAAAACAAACTTTCTACTGTCTTATTGGGCACTGCTAGTACCGCTTGCAGATGCAAAGCTTTTTGTCAGATATTTTGAAAAATAATTATTCATAAAAATATCCAAGATTATTTGTATTAGTAAAACATGACAGAAACGTATTTACATTTTATATAGATGCAGAATCAAATTAAAAACCATAATAGTTATTATGTCTTACTCATCTAAACTTAAAACATGTTTTTTTTTCTTCGTTTTTATTAACATGCAATTAACAATAGATTGTTAATTTATCTAAACAAATATTAATGAAGACATTTTACTAATATCTAATATGAGCATGCGTTTTATATTTTCAACATATGTTGTCATGTTATTTGTTATCTAACACGTTTATAGTAGAGTCTTAGCTTATATAAACAAACAAATTATAATGAAGAGATTTTACTAATCTTTAATATGAGCATTCGTTTTATCTTTTCAACATACAATATCATGTCACTTATTATCTAACATTTCTTAAAATTTGTTCTATTCTAACCTTGAATGTTTAAAATAAACTACTGGAAACCACATCTTCAGGTAAGTGATTCCAGATATTTACAATTTTGTATGAAAAGGAGTTTCCGCATAAACTTGTTCGAAAATGCTTCGGCATTATTTTAATTCCGTTATTTCTTGTATTAGATGTGCTGAATTCGAACCAAGTATTATAGTCTACGTTATCTGTTCCTTTAAAGATTTTAAACATTTCTATTAATTGACCCCTCAATCGTCTTGTTTCGAGGCTGAATAAGTTTAACCTTTCTAATCTTGTTGCATAATTATGATTTCGTAGTTCTGGAATTAATTTTGTGGTTCTTGCTTGTACCTTCTCTAATCTTTCAATATATTTTCTTAAATATGGTGCCCAGACCTAAGAACAGTATTCTAATTGTGGCCTTACCAATGCATTGTACATATTCAATATTGTAGTTTAATTTTTTGTATGTAAATTGGGGTGTAATATATCCGAGAAGCCTTAGTGCTTTCTTTTCATCTTCAATGCACTGCCGAGTAAACTTAAGATTATTTGAGATATACACTCCAAGATTCTTTTCAGTTACTGTAATCTTTTTATCGAAAAGTTTATATTCTTTTCTTGAATTTTAATGACCGATATGCATTACTTTACACTTATTAAGATTTAAGGGTAGTTTCCATTCTGCCGACCATCGTGCTATCTTTTCAATATCTTTTTGAAATTCAAAGACATCCTGTTCAGTTACTATTCCTTTTCCTAATTTGCAGTCATCTGCGAACTTAGAAATTTTTGATAGCAAGTCATCTTCTATATATTAACATACATAATAAAAAGCAAAGGTCCAAGGACAGAACCTTGTAGGACACCACTAATAACAGGAGCCTATTTTAACGTTTGTAGGTTAATGACTAATCGTTGTTTACGATCAGTGAGCCAGTTTTCGACCCATTTTGCTATTTCTCCTCTTATTCCTAAGGCTCTTACTTAACACATCAACTTCTTATGCGGTACTTTATCAAATACCTTTTGAAAATCTAAATACACAATATTAATTGATCTGTTATTGTCATACTCGGTGTTAAATAGTGAAAAAATCTAATAAATTTGTGAGATATGACCTCTTTCCCCTGGAGCCATGCTGGGAATCGTTTAATAATTTCTTCTTTAAATGCTCAACCTTTTTATCAGGAATACAGGTTTCGAGGAGTTTTCCAACTACAGAGGTTAGGCTTATTGGGCGATAATTATTAGGCTGTCTCTTTACACCCATTTTTAAATATTGGTGTTACATTAGCTAACTTCCAATCGTAGGGAACGATTCCACTCTCTAACGATAAATACAAAAAGTCCGCGTTAGATATTCAGCTACTTAATCTTTGATTTCTTTTAGAACTCTTAGAGATATATTATCTGCTCCCGGAGATTTGTATTTATTCATCTTCTCAATAAGTTTTCTTGTTTTGATGACGTTGCATCTAACCGATTCAAGTGGTTTAGTGATAGTCTTCTTGATAGTGCCATGGGATTATTAATCATGCTCTCTTTTATAAAAACTGATGCAAAATATTCATTTAAAGTATTAGCTACATCAATATCATTAAATTTCAAAATATCATATTTATCTTTGATTTATCTGTTTTTTATCGGTTTTCTGCTATTTACTAAAGCAATAAACTCCTTTGGATTTTTTACAATGTAGAGCTACTCTTATCTCTTCATTTCGTTTGGCTCTTTTGGTTTTAGCTTTAACTTTTCTTCTCACTTCTAGATAAAGATATCTATTTTCTATGTTACGTTAGATTTTAGCGTTGTGTACGCTTTATCTTTAACTCTAATGAGTTTTTTTAATCTCGGCAGATAAGATTTAGGTTCATTGATATTTTTAGAGCTACAAACTGTCAATGTTATGAATTGAGATTAATTATTTAGAAGATTGTTTTTAAATTCATGCCATGCTTCATTAATTACTTCGTTATTTACAGTATAATTGCTCAAGCCCTTTCGTAGACCAGCAAAATTAGCTCTTTTGAAATTTAGTTTAGCGTTGTTGACATTTTTTCTAACACGTGGGATCTTGATTTCAAATTCAATTAGGTTATGATCGCTATTTTCAATTCTGTCCTTTATATTTAAATTTGAAATCAATTCTTCGTCTGTTGTTAACAGTAAATCCAGTATGTTTTCACCTCTTGTTGGTTCTTTCACCCAGAGTCAGGAAATTTTCTTCAATGAAAGTAATCAAGAGAGAGAGAGAGAGAGTGAGAGAGAGAGAGAGAGAGAGATAGAGAGAGAGATAGAGAGAGAAAGAGATAGAGAGAGAGAGAGAGTATTAGTTAAACAGAGGAAGTGGGAGAAAGAGAAAGTGGGAAAGGTAAAAAGGCCATTAACAAGAAGTAACAAAGAGTAACAAGGAAAAGATGTACCCTAGTAGACCTTACGATCCATTCAAATAGGATACCTTAGAATGGAGAGTTGAGCAGGCGCAGTCCTCTAAAGGGTCAGATTGACGCTCTAGAACAGCACTCGCGCCACGCTTCAAGTCTCCAAGCGGCTGCTTTTCAAGACTTTATCTAGTCTCGACTTGAACTGTTCAACAGAGTTGCTGTCAACAACTTACACTGGAAGTGCGTCCCAAGTGCCGCAGATGCTATATGTAAAAGATGTTCCACACAGATCACGCTGGTAACGCTTCAGTTCAAATTTGTAGCCGTGATTTCTTGTTCTACTCTGGCTAAGCCGGAAAATATCCCTGTAGTCTACAATGTCGAAGCCTCGAAGTATTGTAAACACTTCGATAAGCTGACCAAGCAGTCTCCGGTTCTCCAGCGAGAACGAGTCTAATTCCCGTAATCTATCTTGCTAACTCTTGTATCTGATAGAGAGAATAGGTTTGGTTGCTCTGGCTTGCACACGTTCTAATCGTGCGATATCCTTTCAAAGCGAAAGGCTCCAAAATCGTACGGTCGGGCAAGTTGCGGTCAGACAAGGGATTTATACAAACAGAGTACTATCTCCTTGTTCCGTTATCCAAACTGTCGCTTTATATAACCTAACATCTTTTGGGCTTTCTTCTCCGCCTCAATACACTGCCTGGAGACTTGAGATCACTTGTGATGGTTACACCCAATTCCTTCTTAGTGTCAGTGGATTCAAGAGCAGTGCCCTTAAGGTATACTGAAATTGGGGATTTCGGTGGCCGATATGCATCATTTTGCATTTGTTCCCGTTAAAAGGCATTTTCCACGGGTCTGACAACTCCCCAATCTTCCCAAGATCATCTTGAAGGCAGGCAGTATTTCCTTCTTTTGCGACGTTCATACCAATCTTGGTATCATCGGCAAATTTACAAATCTTCGCAACCATATCACCGTCCATGTCGTTGACGTAGATGATGAATAGTAAGTAGTGGTCCCAGGGCAGAACCTTGAGAAACACCGTTAGTAACGGGCACCCACTCAGAAGTCTGTCCATTCAACACCACCCGTTGCCGTCTGCCACTTAGCCAGTTCTATATGATTGAAGACTCATGAACGTAGTTTTGAATCTATTCCACGAATCTTCAACATCCTGCTCATTTCTACCATCGCATCAGTCAATCCAGCACGAAGACCTGCAAAGTCTGTTGTTCTCAAATCAAGGTGCCTCGATTTACTAATCGTGGACTCTACTTTGGGGACCTTGACTATAAATCCAACTAGTCGTTGATCACTGCCACCGAGCTCTTCGCATGCACAGAGATCCTTAACGATGTCATCCTCAGAGGTGAAAACCAAGTCGAGAGTATTATTGCCTCTCGTCGGCTCTCTTACCCATTGAGTACTCCAGGAGTAGTGCGTTCTCGCCACAGGGTTCTCTGGTTTCCCAGTCAACTTGTGTGTTGAAATCACCCATGGCGATACACGCACTGTCTCGAACAAGTTCACCCAGTAGCCGGTACAGATCCCTCTTCTTTTCAACGAGTTGGGCAGGGGGTCTGTAAAGCACCAGGGTCGTGTATCTGGCAGGACCTATATCTAGGTCAACTCCTAGTAGCTCGTGGTCGGATACAATGTTGCAGTTCGTCGATTTATGTGTATCCTTGGCATACAACATCACACCACCACCCTCTCTCTCTCGCCTATCTTTTTGGAAGAGTTGGTAAGCGGGAATCTTGAATTCACCTTCAAAATCTCGGTTTGAGGTTTTTGCCCACGACTCTGTTATGGCTACCATTTCAGATTCTTCCGTCGCTACGAGGGCACGGAGTTCAAGAAACTTGTTCCTGATCGACCTCGCATTAAACAGAATAACTTTCAGGGAGTCCCCGAATGTAGGACTCCCTACGCTCTTACGGTCCCTTCTTACTTGTCTCTCTATTCTCTTTCGGTGGTGTGGTGGCACCCTTTCTTGCGACCTCCGCGAAGGTCGTTCCAAGGGTGACTTTGGCTTACTGGCACACGTCCGCCATCACTCTGGGCCAGACTGTCCTTTGAGTCCGCTCCACGACATCTTGTATCAGGTTTGAGAGTAGAGCCTTTCCTTTAAAGGAAAGGTGCACCCCATCCCTTTGGTATTAATCGTTCCTACCATAAAAGATGCGGTAGGGGTCGACAAAAAAACACACCCTCCCCGTTCATAATTCTGCTAGTCGTTGTTTCAATGAGATGTTCGTCGAGTGAGCGATCCGGCTTGGTCCTATTCTCGAGAGCATCGCGCCCACGACATGTCTGCGGATTTTCAAACCACAGTCATCCACAGCTCACATGACCGACTGAAGGATCTTGCCTGTAGGGCCTATCCTACCTTCTCTGAGGTAGATGTCGTTGCCACTTACCATCAGGACAACGACTGAACTATTAAAAATTTGAGATTTATCAGCCTCTACTTCTATCTGGAGGTTACCACGTCCTGGGAGGCAGGTTACCCTTACACTGGTGCGAAGGCGGGCCGCTAGCATGGGTTGAAGATGCCTTGATTGAGAATTACCGACAAGGATGACCTTCGCACATTTGGTTGCAGAAGACAGAGTCGTCCCTTTCGAAAGCGACTTCTGTGTTTTCTCTTTCTTCTCCATATTTTACTTCTATTTCTTTTACTTTCTTTTTTCCTAACTTCCTCTGGTCAAACTTCTTTTTGTGCTTTCTCTTCTTCTGTTTCTACTTTCTCTTCTTTTTTCTTCCCTTTATTCCTCTTTCTCTTCTTCCTTTTGGCCTATTGGGACGTTGAAAGGCTTGCGTGGCCCTGCCGATGCAGTGCTCGCTTCTTGGGCGATTGTCTAGTCGGCAGATCCACCCATGTCGGTGGGAGATACATCGTAAACGACTTGACCTCTAGTCTTGAGGACTACTCGGTGATCCTGTCCTCAGGACGGCGAAGCTGATGCGCGTGTTCAGACTCTAGATTCTGCAGCATCCTCTTCAGTGTTTTAGATTTTTCCACATATGATCTATATAGATCCATGAGGTCTTGTACTTCTCCTTTAAGGACACAGTCAGTGCAGATACTTGCCGGGTGGCATTTCGAGTGATACCACTCCGGGATGTCCACGCACCACTTGTCCTTTCGGCACACCGAAGATATGTATTTAAGAGCAGCCAGTACTTTCTTTTCACTTATGCTCAACACTTTATATCTCTGAATACTTTGCGACCACTCAATATAAAAGGAGGGGGGTTAGTGAGTTGGCCCCGCATGAGTCGCTCCCTCCTATCCATCGGAGACGTTTCGGATCTTCCAGAAGGCACGCTCCTTTTACTGGTGTTCGTCTGACCGAGTCGTTCAAGCCCGGCGTGCCGTGGCTCCCAACCAAGCAGCACTGACAGCCTCCGAAGGGGGTTATCGATTTCGCACCATGTGAACTGCGGAACATGCCCCGTACTAAACTCCTACTATTTCTCTTCAGGGCGGCCAGGATCTTAGCGTAGCGTTCAATGGATATCCCGTCACACCAATAGACTCGACCCAAGGTTTTGTGTTGGCTTGGCAACCAACCTGGAAACAAGGCCCATCACCTCGGATAGTTGCTACCATGGCACCCCTCAACGGTCACTGGGAATGGTCAGTAGTTGCGCGCCAAGGAAGGGGTTAATGGGGCACTTACCCTCATCCCATTCTTCGCGCCCCAGCGCCTAGGACTTCTCTAGTCCTTGTCTCTCGCAATCAGTGAGCGCCGATTGGAGTTATTTTTATAGGTTCCAAAGCCTCTCTTCTGACGCAGAAGGTAGATGGCAGGTCCTTAAATTTAGATAGATAAAAGATAAAGCTGAAAGGATAGTGGTAGTTTTTTTTTAGATCAGTGGAAGAGATACAGAAAACATTGATACAATACAGGATAGAAGAGAAGATGGACCTACTTTGTCTGGAACTTCATTCCCGACCAATTTGACTAGGGTAACCCTACCCGGGGTACCATAGAGTTACCTTTGACGACATAGCTCGAAAAATCTATGGTACACGCAAGCTCTCTCCCCACGACACGGGGGCGTCTAGAGAGAGAGAGAGAGAGAGAGTAACAAGGAGTAACAAGGAAAAGAGGTACCCTAGTAGACCCTGTGATCCATTCAAAGAGGGTAGTTTAGAATGAAAACTTGAGTAGGCGCAGTCCTCTAAATTTACAATGAGTTACAATGAATTAAATTACCTAAAAAGACATTTCTATCCATACCGAGGAGGTGCTCACTTTAGGAATGACCTAACCTAAAACTCGGAAGTAAGCATATAAAAGATCAAGGCTCTCTTCTCCCACCTATCCAACCAGAACCTTCGGGCAATAAAAAAAAAGAAAAGATACCTGATTGTGCTGGTGGGAAAAAAAAAATCAACACAGTCAGGAAATTTCATAGTAAAGCAGAAACCTATCTAATTAGTTATTTAAATGCACATTGCGGTTCTATTTTGTGCTGCTTTTTTTCTGTTATTTTTTTATTTCATTAACATCATTGAGTTTCCTCTTCAATACTTTAAGTTTCTGATAACTTTGTGTAATCTTTTTTTCTTAAATGTTTCTACAGTTTCGCTCGATACTATTTCTTTCGTCAGTTGATTCTACACTAACTATTTTATATGAGAAAAAGTTTCCGTGTTATTTTAAATTATTTTGGAACAAGCTTCATACCATTGCTATGCGTATAGTTATTGTTTAGTTCGAACCAAATAGAGTAGTGAACATTTTCTATTCTTTTCAAAATTTTGTATACAGTATCTCGATTAATTGACCTCTAATGCGTTTGGTTTCGAGACTGAATAGATTTAACTTTTCCAGTAGCTTTTTGTAATTGTAGTTTTTTAAATTCGGAATTAATTTTGTCACTCTTGCTTGGACCTTCTCCAATTTTTCAATGTCTTTTTTTAAATATGACGACCAAACTTGCGCACAATACTGCAGCTGTGGTCTTACTAAGGTATTAAACATATTCAAGATTATTGTTTCATTTTTGTAGCTAAATTTCTTTTAATATAACCGAGTATCTTTAAGGCTTTCTTTTCCACCTCCACACATTGCTGGGAAAATATGAGATCACTGGTTACGTAAATGCCTAGTTCTTTTTCTTTTTCAGTGCATGTAATTGTTATATCGAAAATCTTATATTCAGCTTTGGGATATTTGATGCCTATTGCATTAGTTTAATTTATCGAAGTTTAAAGGTAAATCCCACTTTATAGACCAGCGCACAATTTGATCAATATCTTCCTGAAAGTCCTTAATGTCCTTGCCAGGAAGTCAATATCATACGATAAAACCAGATGCCCAGTTGCGGTTATCTCAGCGTCAAGAAGCTACGCGGCGTGTCAGCCATTACTTTAACCCCCTCTCTCCCCTTTTGACGCGCTGGCAACCAGACACGATATTCATCGCCAAGAAAGTCAGAATCAACAGATTTCGTAGCCAGTTTGCATAAACAAACGAAGGGAAAGAGAGCCGTTAGAATCAAAATGTATAAACAGGCCCACTGCTCCCTCCAAGATTTGAGGTCCAGTTTTGCCAAATAGACGAAATTGTAGGAGCTGCGACGAAAATGAGAAGATGCCTTTAGGGCTAAGAGACTACACTCTGAAAAGCTAGGCTCTAGGAGAAAGGTTTAAACATAGGCCATCATCCCTTCCCCTTCCCCCAGGCGCTAGGGGAGGTATATATACGGCTAGCTGTAGAATAGCAAAGGAGATCTAGTTAGTTATCGAAAAGACGAAGACCGGCGTTAGGAGCCGGCATTAAAACGGAACCGAGTGGGGAAGCTAAGAAGAAATTCATCCCGAGGCAGTTTCTGGTAGTCACATCGAAGAAGAGATCATCTGTATAGAGAATCACTCTCATACATCTCTCGTCAGAGAAACACCCTATCTCGGTTTTCAAAAAAAACAACAGAGATATCCCTCACCATTGAGGAATACCCAAAGTGAAGTCTCCCCTTCCTCCCCACTCGTAAAATAATTCACTTTTTTGTCACGCTCGTCTGTTAGAAGCACTACAAGAGTAACCCGAAGATTGGAATAAGCATACTTCCGTGGATCCGTTGTTTAAATCGTCAGATTAAAATACAGTGTCAAGCGTCATCCGCACCCCTCATCGAAGGCATTTGTTTTCTCCCAGTCCGTCTCCCCGCCAGACGATCAGCTGGGTGTCCGATTCCACAAACCCTCGTCGAATCTCGAATCCATTTCCCCGCCTCCATAAGATCCACCGTCAAGGTCATTTCCCATCCGATGTCGCTTATTTTTAAAGGTAAAACGATTCCTATTTAATTATATATGTCAATTAGCATTCAGTAATAAAGTGAGCTTGGAAGTCAACTATCGGGTAATATTTCATTTTTTGAAGTAGTAATTTTCATTTAGACACTCTTATTATACTCTGTTTTACTATTTTAATGTTTTTGAGGGAATTAAAAGTATATTTTTGTTCGAGTTGTTTAAATAAATCCTTGAAACGCTGCACATGGCAATACATATCATCCCTGATTAAAGAATCAAAGCAAAAGAATAAATAAAGTAGAATTTTCGCACTCTTAGAGAAAAAAAAGTAACGGAGTTATTTAATTACGTACATACCCGACCCTTAATCCACGACAGTCATCTTCACGCGAGAGGTGGAGAAATTAAAAGACCTCTATAGAGCCTCAGAGGAGAGAGCTAAGGTCCTTGAGGGAAAGTTGGAGAAGCTCGAAGCCCTTAACGCAGCTCAGGTTCGATGCCTAGAAGAGGCTTCGCCCACTGACGTGTCGGAATCCCCTGGTAACCAAGCGGACATTCCGGCATCATCTGAGGCTAAGCTAGCTGAGGCGAGAGAAAAAGAGAAAAAGAAGAAAGGAGAAACGAAGAAAAAAAGAAAAAGAATAAAGTTGAAACAAAAGTAGAAGCAAAAATAGAAGAAAAACAGATAAAGAAGAAGAAAAAGAAAGATAAGAATGTGGAGAGTAAAGAGGAAAAGGGGAGGCCTCTTCCACAAGGGAAGACTCCGTCTTTAGAGACCAAGTGTCCGAAGGTCACCCTCATTGGTGACTCGCAAACACGGGATCTGCAGCCGCTACTAGCGGCCCGCCTTTGCACTAGCGTGAAGGTAAGCTGCCTGTCAGGACGGGGTAACCACAACATCAGAGAAGAGGCAGAGAAAGCTCAGATTTCTGAGAATTCAGTTGTTGCTCTGGTGGTGAGCGGCAACGACCTCTACCTCAGAGGGGGTAAGGTTAGCCTCAGTGGTAAGACCATCCAAACGGTGATGGGAGCCGTGGATGACATAGGGCTTAAAACCCGCAAACGTGTGGTGATTGGGATGCTTCCAAGAAGAGGTCCATCCCGAACCGCTCACGAAAGAAACATCGCAGTGAACAGAAGGTTGGCGGATCTCTGCACGGCAGAAGGAGTCTTCTTCATGGACCCCTATCGTACCTTTATCGGTAGAGACGACCTCTACCAAAGGGACGGGGTACATCTCTCCTTTATGGGGAAGGCCTTTCTCGCCAACATAATTCAAGATGTCGTGGAACGCACCCAAAGAAGCGTTCGAAACAGAGCGAAAGCGGACGTGCGACAGCATGCCCGTGTCACTCCTGAAACGACCTTCTCGGAGGTCGTCAAAAAGGGTGTGACCACGAAAACAGAGAAGCCGGGAAACGGAAGAGCGTAGGGAGTCCTACACTAGGGGACTCCCTCAAAGTTCTTCTGTTCAATGCGAGGTCAATCAGGAATAAGTTTCTTGAGCTCCGTGGCCTCGTAGTAACAGAGGAACCTGAGATGGTGGCCATAACGGAGTCGTGGATAAAAACCTCAAGCCGAGATTTTGAAGGTGAATTCACGATTCCCGGTTACCAGCTCTTCATGAAAGATAGGTCAGACAGAGAGGGTGGCGGTGTGATGTTGTATGTCAAGGATGCTCTCAACTCGACGGATTGCAACATCGTATCCGACCATGAACTACTAGGTGTTGACCTAGAGATAGGTCCTGCCAAATACAGGACCCTGGTGCTTTATAGACCTCCTGCTCAACTCGATGAAAAGGACAGAGATCTGTACCAGCTACTAGGAGAACTTGTCGAAGACAGAGTGTGTATCGTCATGGGTGATTTCAACACACAAGTTGACTGGGAAACCAGAGAACCCTGTGGCGAGAACGCACTACTCCTGGAGTTCACGAACAACGAGTTCCTCACTCAATGGGTGAGAGAGCCAACGAGAGGAGACAATATCCTCGACTTGGTTTTCACCTCTAAGGATGACATCGTTGAGGACCTCTCTGTTGGCGAAGAGCTCGGTGGCAGTGACCACCGACTAATTAGATTTGTAGTCAAAGTCCCCAAGGCAGAGCCTGCAACTAGTAAATCAAGGAAACTCGATTTGAGAAGAGCAGACTTTGCAGGTCTACGCGCGGGACTGACTGACGCGAGGCTAGAAACGTGCGAGGCTGTTGAAGACTCTTGGAACAGTTTCAAAACCACATTCATGAGTCTTCAATCGCGTTTCATCCCTCTGAAATGCCCCCGTCGGTCCTTTGTTCAACCAAAGTGGTTTAATCGAGAAATCGGGCAACTGCTTAGGGAGAAGAGAAATGTGTACCGGCAATCGAAGATCTCGGGTGACTTTGACGAATACCGAAGGCTAGCCAGGAGAGTGAAGTCCAGCATAAGGGCGGCTAAGCAGTCTGAGCAATTCCGAGTGGCGAGACTCTGTAAAGAGAATCCCAAAGAGTTTTTTGGATATGTGAACAGCCGTAAAACCAATCCGTCGAACGATTGGCCCTTTGAGGAAGGAGGAAGGGACATCAGAGCATTCAGATGCAGAAAATGCTAACCTCCTCAACGACTACTTCTCTTCTGTGTTTACTGAAGAGTGTGGTCCCATTACCCAGCCCACGGATTCCTACTCGGGGGAAAAGATAGAGGCAATGGACTTCACCGAAGGAGAAATAAAGAAAAAGATCGCTGACCTAAAGACGAATAAGTGCCCTGGACCGGACGGGTTTCTATCCAAGGTGTTGAAGGAAGTGTGCGATGAAGTATCACGACATCTGTGCGCTATCTTTAACATGTCAATCCGGACCAAATGCGTTCCTAGAGACTGGCGTGAGGCGGAGGTGACTCCTATCTTCATGAAAGGAGACCGTAGCCAACCGTCGAACTACCGACATATCAGTCTGACTTCGATAGTCGGTAAACTCATGGAAAGCATCATGGTGGACAAAGTGACGTCGTATTTAGAGTCAAACCTGCTACTGAGGAGTTCCCAGCACGGCTTCCGAAGGCAACGGTCATGCCTGACGAACCTTGTAGAATTCTTCCACTTCGTTTTCAGTGAGCACGATCGGGACAAGGCGGTGGATGTGGTCTACCTAGACTTTCAGAAAGCCTTTGATAAGGTACCACACCGCCGCCTTCTCCGGAAAGTGCGAGCGCTTGGCATAGACGGAAAGGTAGCCAGCTGGATCGAGAACTGGCTAAGTGGCAGACGGCAACGGGTGGTGGTAAATGGACAGTCTTCAGAGTGGGTGCCCGTTACTAGCGGGGTGCCTCAAGGTTCTGTCCGGGGACCACTACTATTCATCATCTACGTCAACGACATAGACGGTAACATGGTTGCTAAGATTTCCAAATTTGCCGACGATACCAAGCTTGGTATAAACGTTGAAAAGGATGGAAATACTGCCCGCCTGCAGGAAGATCTTGGGAAGATTGGGGAGTGGTCGGACACGTGGCAAATGCCTTTTAACGTAAACAAATGCAAAGTGCTGCATATCGGCCACAGAAACCTTCAATCTCAGTATATCCTTAAGGGCACTGCTATTGAATCCACCGACACTGAGAAGGACTTGGTTGTAACAATCACTAGTGACCTCAAGTTCTCGAAAAAGTGCATTGAGGCGGAGAAAAGGGCCCAAAGGATGCTAGGCTATATTAAGCGCCAGTTTGGTTATCGGAACCAGGAGATTGTACTGTGCCTGTACAACTCACTTGTCCGACCGCACCTGGAGTATGCCGTACAATTTTGGAGTCCTTCATTGCGAAAGGACATCGCGAGATTGAAACGCGTACAAGCCAGGGCAACCAAGCTGATTCCCTCTATCCGACATAAAAGTTATGAGGATAGACTAAGGGAGTTAGATCTGTTCTTGCTGGAAACCCGTAGACTGCGTGGTCAGCTCATTGAAGTCTTCAAAATACTTCGAGGGTTCGACAATGTTGACTACCGGGATATTTTCACACTGAGTGAGAACAAAACGCGCAATCACGGCTTCAAACTTGAACTGAAGCGTTACAACCGCAATCTGTGTGGAAACTTTTTTACCTACAGTATCTGCGGTAAGTGGAACGCACTTCCAGTGGAAGTTGTCAACAGTGAATCTGTTGACCAGTTCAAGTCAAGACTAGACAAAGTCTTGAAAAGTGGCCGTTTAGGGACGCAAAACAATTGAGCAGCCATGTGCCCGCTCGATTGCTAGTCCAAAGGTACCCTCTTTGAATGGACCGTAAGGTCTCCTAGGGTACTTACTTTCCTTGTTACTCCTTGTTACTAATTATACCTTTACTCAATTTACAGTCATCCACAAATTTTGAAATCTTTGATATTAATCCGACGTCAATATCCTTTACATATATAATGAAGAGTAATGGTCCCAGAACTGACCCCTGTGGAACTCCACTACTATCATATGTCCAATTGGATGCTTGACCATTAGTTACAACTCTTTGCCTACGATTTTTAGCCAGTTCTCGATCCAATTCGCAACTTCCCTGATTATTCCTAATGTTCTAATTTTAGTCATTAACTTTGCGTGTGGTACTTTGTCGAAGGCCTTTTGAAAATCTAAATACAATATGTCAACTGATCATTCTGTGTCATAAATTGAATTTATGAGATGAAAGAATTCTAAGAGATTAGTCAAACACGATCTTTGTTTTCTGAAACCATGTTGAGTGTCACGCAATAACGCATTTACTTCAATATGTTCCACTATTTTTTCTGCAATAAGACGCTCAAGCATTTTTCTTACTACCGATGTTAGACTTATAGGGCGGTAATTGCTGGCTGACTCTTTGCATTATATTAGCGTTATATTGGCGTTATATTAGCCAACTTCCAATCTTCTGGAACACATCCTCTTTAGAGACAAAGATTAAAAATTTCTGTTATATGTTCGGCTATGGAATCTTTAACTTCTTTTATTACCCTTAGCAAAATTATGTCCGGACCAGGCGATTTAAATTTATTCAATCTATCGATAAGTCTCTCTACATCATTAACTGCACACACTATTGATTTTAGACGATTATTGCCAGAAAATCTGGTGTTAGGAGTTTGAATAACTTCAGATTCATCCTTGGTGAATACTGTTGCAAAATATTCATTTAAAACATTGTATTGTAACACGCCATTTTTGTCTTTAATGAGCCCTGTACTACTTTTAATTGGTTTCTTACTATTTACTAGTGCGAAGAATTCCTTGGCGCTCGACTTACAGTTTAAGGCCACTCTAATCTCTTCTTTTCGCTTGGCTCTTTTAATTTTTCTTTTAACTTTTCTTTTCAGTTGAGTTTATTTTTTTTATGCTACCCGAGTTTTTATATTTCAGCAGTTCATAAGCTAGGTCTTTGTTTTTAATACTTTTATTAATTTCTTCTGTTAACGAATTTTGGCTTAACCAGTTTTGTCTTTAATACTTTTCTTAATTTCTTCTGTTAACCAATTTTGATTATTTAAGATTACCAAGTCTCCATGACTTTGATGGAATGAAATGTGATTGTTTGTTTATCAGATTTTTCAAAAAAATTATTCACATCTCGTTTATATGGCCAGAAATAAATTTGGAATGAGACAAGCTTTCGTTTAATCTATCTAAATTTGCTCCTTTGAAGTCTAGCTTGGTAATACATACTTTTCTTTTGATGCCCGGTAAGTTGATATTAAAATAAATTATATTGTGGCCACAATTACCAAACTTGTCTCCTACGCTCAGATTGGAAATCAAATCATCGTCGCTAGTTAAAAATATATCTAAGATATTAGGACCTCTTGTGGTTTCTTTGAACCTCTAGGTTAGTAGGTAATCGTCAGTAAAGGTTTTCATAGACTAGTCTACTCGTCTGCAATTGAAATCGCCAAAAATTTAACATAATTTGTTGTTTATCTCATTTTTTAAACAGTCGTAGAACCTTTGATCTACGTCTACTGTTTGATGGGGGCTTCTGTAAGCAAAATACATATATATATATATATATATATATTTTACAGTCTGTTGAATAGAGATTATTTCTTACATATAAAATCATGCCTCCACCCTCTGCTTCTACTCTGTCTTTATGGAACATTTTATAACCTTCTAATTAAATTCACCCATGAAATCTCGCGAATGACAATGAATCCAACTCTCTGTAATACCTATTATATCATATGCTTCTAGTGCTACAAGCGCTTTAAGCTCTAGTAATTTATTCCTAATATACCTGGCGTTAAACAAGACAGCTTATACATATTTTACTTGCTTACTTATGCTTCTGTGGTTGAATCGTTTCCCGAGGTCCTTAGTGAAGAAGTATTATCTGAGCGCTTCTTTTCGAGAATATTATATAGACTCAAATTAATTAAATATCCATATTATTTTTTACCTTGTGTACTAAGATGGATTCCGTCATGAGCGCAATATTCTTTGTTGTTAAGGAAGCTTATCCAAAAGTCGACGAAATCAACATTCTCTCGTTCACATATCCTTCGAAGGCGTTCATTTATGCCATTTCATTTTTCTCATTTAGTCTTGGCAATATGCCGACAATTAATCCACGATCTGTTTTTGATTTGATTTTTTCAACCATTTCTGTATAATCATTGATTAATTTTTCTGTTCCAAAACGTTTTTACCAGTGAAAACATCATTTGTTCCAACATGAGCAATTACAGGGGATTTTTTATTCTTCAGGTTTAAATTGCCAATTTCTTCAGTTACTTTCTTGTTTCTTGCGCCGGGGTAACATCTGATTTTCCGCTTTCTAATATTTTTTTCACCAAAATGATCAATTTGATTTCTTATTATAGAGTTCCTAATTAAGTATATGTCATCTTCTGCTTCAGACAAAGCTAGAAATCTGTTAGGAGTCTCTATTTTAGGTGGTTCAGTGAGGTTAGGTGAAGATAGTTTATTTCTGACAGGCAAAAAATCGTTTCTATTTTTGTCTTTCTGATTCACTTCATTATCTAGTAATGCAACAGAGTGTTCTAATCTGACTACCTTGTTATCAATATTTATTACTCTGTTCTCATTGGTTTTACAATCGCAATCTTACAGTTCAAAAGAGTTAATTCTGTTTTCAAGGGTAGCGATCATGATCATAAGTTAATTTTTTTCTTTATCATGTCATTCAGCAAGTTTACAAGATAAACAAACACTCGACGCTGGAATTCTATGGTATCGTTGTTCAGAAAAATCTGTGCACCACTTTATTGACTTACACTTAGAGCAGAAGGCTTTTAACCTCTTGGCACCAGCCATTTTTTATTTCGAGATTTAACTTGCTCAAACAATATGGAGCGATCAATTTAACCTATTGGGTATAAAACTACTTGTTTAGTATCAGGCACGGAAAAATAATTTAGATATATCTATGAATTATGTAATTTATAAATAAGTCTATATTTTAGAAGAACTAATAAAAAAAATAAGTAAAAATACAGAAGAAAACACCTACTGATGGTTTACGGCTGCCTTCACTTTTTCGTTGTTGAATCAAAGATGAGAGTGAGAGAGAGAAAGGAAGAGAGATTGAGAGAGAGAGAGAGAGAGAGAGAGAGAGAGAGAGAGAGAGAGCTGCAGAACTACAGAAACAAGGACCGGCAAAGACACTAAGATCCGCTCAAGGTCAGTCCACTAACAGAAGATGCTGTTTTCTTTGTTTTTTTATCTATTTCAACTCTACGGTGCACACTTATCTACATGTGTACCCTTTGTATATATATTTTTACATATTTTTTCTTGTTAAATATTTCTATTCTACTTTACAAACTTATCTACATGTGTATCATTTGACCTTTCTTCACATGCCTCTTCTAATTATTTCAATTCTACGGTACACACTTATCTACATGTGTACCCTTGACATGCAGGTTCAGCTATCCCTCAAATACACGAACACGCTTCTTCGAACCGGGGGGAGGGGCGATATGACAGTACTCTCTTTTCCCGCAGGCTTCGCCTGCTAGTGATGAAAATAATATACTTATAGGACAGACAGAAAATGAAAGGGGGAATTCACATTCACTCCATGCAGGGAGGCGTCGCTGGCATCGTTTTATTGCTCATTTCATTTTATTTTATTTCCAACTCCTTATTTAATATGGCGTGTTCTTCTATGCTCCTACTTCGTTATATTTACACTATTGAAGTACTCATCAAGTCGGTTTTTGTACATAATAACTGACGTGCTTTCTATTACACCGTTGGGCAGCAAATTCCACGTTTGCGTGATTTTTAAATGTGAAGTAATTTTGAGCTATAGTAGAGTTAAATCGCTTGTTTACTAATTTTAAACCATTTTGGCATTTCTTGTCCCTTTCATCCATTCGAACAATAGTCTGTAATCAATATTAGTAAATCCTTTTAAGATTTTGAACAACTCGATCAATTGTCTACGTAATCGTCTACTTTCAAGTGATAGTAAGTTTTAGGAGCGGAGTCTATCTTCGTACAGTTTGTTTCGGATTGCAGGAACTAGTTTCGTAGCCTGACATTGCACTCTTTCTAACTGCGCTAAATCTTTGTATAGGGAAAGACACCAAAATTGAATCGTGTATTCGAGGTGTGGGCGCACGAGCAATTTGTATAGTGGCAGGATTATTTCTTGTGATTTGAAAGTAAAAATCTGAGCAATATATCCTAGCATTCGCTTTGCTTTTTTACAAGCTTCTGCGCATTGTTTAGATACTTTAAAGTCCTCCGAGATTAAAATCCGCAAGACTTTTTCTAAATTAAAGGATTCAAGAATGTGGTCTTCCATATGGTATACTACTTTTATGTTATGCCATCCTAAATGCAGGACCTTGCATTTACCTATGTTGAAGCCCATTAGCCATTTATAAGCAAATTCAACAATTTTATTAAGGTCCCTTTGCATTTGCTCTACATCGGGTCTCGAAAGGGCTCGGCTTCCTAGCTTTATGTAATCTTAAAATTTAGATAACCTACTAAACACTCCATTATCCAAGTCATTAATGTAAACAGTAAATAATAATTGGCCCAGAACTGACCCCTGTGATACCACGCTGGTGACTGGGGCCCAGTCTGAATACGCCTCATTTACAACAACCTGCTGTGAACGATTTGATAGCCAGTTTCTAATCCATTTAAGTATGTTACCCCTCACTCCAATTGCTCTAATTTTAATCAATAGCCTTTCGTGCGGAATTGTATCAAAGGCCTTTTTAAGGTCAAGATAAATTATATTCACCGCTTTACTTTCATCGTAGATGCAAATCATGTTATAAAAGAATTCGAATAAATTGGTTAGGCACGAGCGCCCCTGTCTAAATCCATGCTGGGAGTCTGCAATTAAATTATTACCCTTACAATGGCTCACCAACCTATCTCTAATTATCGATTCTAAGAATTTTCCAATTACAGAAGATAGACTGATGGGAATGAAATTAGTAGGCTCAGTTTTCTTCCCTTTTTTACTATCAGTATAACATTTGCCCGCTTGAACTCTATTGGAACTAGGCCTTCCTCTATTGATCGATCGAAAATCGTGCATTCATTTATACTAATGTTGGATAGGGTATTTTGTCTTTCCAAATTTATATCCTCGCCTAGTGTTCCTAATTGTGTCCCGTCCTTAATAGTAAAAACGCTCTAAAAGTGCTCATTTAATATTTTAGCAAATTTTTCTGTGACGTCCGTCATAACACCATCTTTACCTCTGATCGGCCCTATTGAACCCTTAATGGGCTTTCTATTGTTAACGTAACTATAAAACCGTTTTGGTTTGCTTCGAATTTATAGCAAGGTCTTTTTCATATTTTAGCTTATCTTCTCTAATGGCCCGCTTTACCAGCCTCCGAGAGTCTACGTATTTTTCCCGATTTGTTGTCATTTTGTTTTTTCTAAAACTTTGATTCTCTTCATTGTGCTCCCAAATTAGTTAATTATTAAAAGGATTGCCGACGGTGCTCTCTTTGACTTTCCATTCTTTCGACGTACGTACTAAACTAACTCGGAATCAACCGTGAGCACATTTTGCTGTAGCTCCGAGTGCATTCCCTGTACTTATTATGAAAACATCTCCCCCAGTTTATCCTTCTAATCCGGTCACGGAAGGTTTCAAATTTACAACTTCCGTATCGTGGGATTAGTTGTGAAATATCTTTTACCTCAACGCTCGTATTAATTTCAAACCTAATTACATTATGGTCACTCGTCGCCAAGTGCTCACCAACGCAAACGTTTTCAACCAAAGTCTCCGCTGTTGAGATAATCAAATCAAGCATATTTTGATCACGAGTTGCGTCCTCTACCTTTTGAAAAAGAAAATTATCCTGAATGAAATTGACCAATCTCTCCCCAACTTTATTCGAAGTATAGTTTGTAAAGGTAACGTTACGGTAATTGAAATCTCCACAAATTATTGTTTTCCTTTCTCACAATAGATAAAAGGCATACAAAGAGTAGAACGTTCTCTGATTCTATTAGAGATGGAGGGCGATAGTCAAAGACTAATTTAATTTAAGTATTTTTAGCACACTCGAGCTCAATTAGCAGAACCTCGCTCTTCATATTTACGGTCGTCGCGGCCATCGTTATCGCATTTATTCCCTCTATTACGTAAGCTAAAACTCCACCGCGTATCCCAGTTAGTTGTTCCTTGGAATGGATTTTGTACCCTTCTATATTAAATTCCGCAATAAGGGCTCTAGAAACTGTAGCTAACCACGTATCGCTAATACATATTATATCGTAATCGTCCTCTTGAATCATAGCTTTAAATTCAGGCAGTTTATTTCTTAAACTTCGAACATTTGCGTAAATACATTTAAATTTTTCTTCTAAATAAGAGCGTCACTCTCTCGTATGGCTGGATCGTTTGCCTGCTCGCCTAAATTTATTGACTACTCACGTGAAATCCGGTTTGGCGCATCTATGAATTGCGGGAAAATAACTTCCGTGCCTTAGAGATTACGGAGGCTTTCATTAATAATTCTGCCCAGCTTCGAATTACCCGCTGAATTTAAATGAATACCATCATTAAAAAAAGTGACGGTTTGAAATGAAAATCATTCCCAAAATTGAAAACATTAACTCCCATTTCCTGACATAAACGTTCAAGACATTCATTTATGTAGATTGACCTTAACTGCATTCTCAGACTCTCTTTTAATCTTGGAATTCTCCCAATTACCCTCCCTTTATTCGCCTTCTCTTTGGCCACTATAATTAGGTTATTTGCTCGATGTACAATCTCGGTAGTCGAGCTGTCAAAATGGTGTACATCATTCCCGCTCACGACTGTGAGGATAGCTCGATCTTCACATGGCTCGTTCGGACTTTGGATTTCACTGACCACGTGGTTAATTCTCCCCCGCCCTCCGGTAGGCAAATTTTCTTACGCTTAGCAGGATTTCGTGCTTTGAATTCATAATCTTAGTTATTTATTAAAGAGTCACCGATTAGAATACTTTCTGTTTCCCCCTCGATTGAAGTTAACAAGGCAAATTGATTAGAACATGGAATTTCGAAACGGTGAAATGCCCTTGTTGGTCTACCCCAGTTTCTAACCGGCCTACGTTGAGATTCGGGGGGTATATATGAGTTTAAGGTATGCGCTTGCTCATTTATCATAATATGGGGGTCTCTACTTCATATACGGCTCGATTGGCGGCTTTCAACGTGATTTTCCCTTCCTCTAGGCTCATCAAAGGACGCCACTACGTCTCTCACGACAGAGTTAACTTCTGATCGAATTTCATTAATCGTTTTGGTTAGTTTTAGTTCGAACGCCTCGTTTAGAAGAAAAAAGCGACATATTCTAACTTATTAGGGTTTGAGGTAACGTATATTTCCTTATTAAATGAAGCCCGTCAGCGATTACAATCAAATTTCACGATAGGCATTGCAAAACACAAGATTGTTTAAAATGAGTTGAATTTTTTGGAGCTAATGGAACGTATAACTGATACGGACTGAGATTTCTATCTAGTTCACTTTACGACACGAAGGTTTGAACACGACACAAACGTAAATTTTTGTAGGAGCGCAGAGATAACACGTCTTAGCAGGAGAAGGGCTGAGTGAGGTGTGTAAGAGAGAGAGAGTAAACAGAATAACAAGGAAAAAGTTACCCTAGTAGACCATACGATTCATTCAAAAAGGGTACATTCGAGGGAACACTTGAGAAGGCGCAGTCCTTTAAAGGGTCATATTGGCGCTCTAGTTGAGCACTTGCGCCATGCTTCAAGTCTCCAAGTGGCTATTTTTCAAGTCTTTGTCTAGTCTCGACTTTAACTGTTCAACAGATTTGCTGTTGACAACTTACACTGAAAGTTCGTTCCAAGTGCCGCAGATGCTATATGTAAAAGATTTCCCACACAGATCACGCTGGTAACGCTTGAATAAATTCCAGAAGTCTCTGCCCTTCTTTTTCCTCTTGATAGCCAGTTTATTTTGCTGCAATTGAAGTCTCCAAAGACTATTGCTATTTTCTTATCTATTTGATTTGTCAATGAATCATACAGTTTAACATCAAGTTTCGCGGACTGGTGCGGTTTTCTATATATTAAATAAATATTCTTTTATCTAAATTTAGTTTCACTCCCATCATTTCTAGGTTTGTATCTAAGGAAATCTCAGTTAGGTAAAGATGTTCGTTAACGTATAATACATTACCCCTCCAACTTTATCTTTTCAATCTTTATTGAACATTTTGTAGCCTTTTAATTCAAATTCACCCCTAAAATATCTTGAGTTTAAATTTATCCATGATTCTGTAATTGCAATTATGTCATACTTCTCTACAGCTACCATAGCTCTGAATTCTAAAAAAATATTTAGGATTGAACGTGCATTTAGAAGAATCGATTTCATTGGTTTATTACATTCAGTGTAGGATATTCGTTTCCAGGAACCGGTGTCGCTACACTTGATGGGATTGTTTTGTTTTTGCAAACATTTCTTTTACTAGAACATTTAAAGAGGTTGAATACGTTGACGTTCAATAGTTGGCCAAATTTTTAAGGAGGCCTTATTATTTAAGTGCGTCCGATCATTGAAATAGTATTCTTCTCTATCGGTGAAACTCCGCCGAAAATTTACGAGCTTAATTTTTTTTTTCTCACACATTATTTCAAGTCTTAGATTAATTTCAATGGTTTTACTTAATGCCTTTTTTGATATATTTAATCTTCGCAAAATGCCTACCATAATACTTTTGTCCGTTTTTGCTTTTATTTTATCTGTTAATGACTCGAATTGTGAAATGACCTGTTCGGTTTCGACCATTTCATCTCCAGCATACGTAACATTTAAGCTAACATGAACTATTACTGTACTATCTACGTTATCAACCTGCAGTTTTAAAATCTCTTTGTCAATTTTCTTAATCGAAACACTTGGAAAGCAAAGGGTCTTCCTTTTTTTATTTAATCCAAAGTACTCACATTGGTTTCTTACTAAAGAATCGCCAATAAGGAAAGTCTGTTTCTCTTTATTATAATTTACTGATTGTTTGTAATTTTTAGTTATTTAGGAAGTACTATAAGTTTCTCTTTGAGAGTTGTGTGGTATATTTGTGTCAACCTTTGGTTTACACATCGCTAATCTCAAATCGCCATCATTCCTTTCTATTTTATCCTCTAAGATCGCAACTGCTTGTTCTAAACGTACAACCATTTTGCTTAAATTGGCATTGAGTTGGGTAATGTTTTCGTTAATTGACTCAAGGGATACTATCTTCTTTTCTAAGTCAACTACTTTGGTATCAATATTTTTCAGAGCATAATTATCTACGTCACAGTTACATCTTTTTAACTCTAGAGCTGACATTCTGTTTTCCATTTCAGCAATTATTCTTAAAAAAATCGTTCTTTTCTTTTGTATGGGTTTCCTCTAATTTACAGAACAAACAAACGCTGACAGAAGTAATGTCGTGATATGTTTGTTCCGGGAAATTTACACACCATTTGACTGTCTTGCACTGAAAGCAGAAAGCCTTTAACTTCTCTGCACCAGGCATGTTGAATTATTATACTGAATATACTTGTATATCTTAGTAATTAGGCAAATGTTTAGTTTCTTTTGAAGCTGTATTGTAAAAGTCACACAAATAAGCCTGATAGACAGATTAATGTGCCTACTATGGTAAGAAAGAACCAAAATATAACAAGCACACCACAAAGAAAAAAGAAAAAATAACGAGTTGACTTTATGCCTTTAAGATATTTGTATGTAGATACCCTTTTCACCCAATAAACAATTTTTTAAGACTATAATAACCACAAGCTTCGACAGCTTAAATAGAAAATTTTAATTTAAGTATCAGAATTTCTGATCTTGTAATTCAAGTAAATGTAATTTTGTTACAACATGACTTATGAATTTCACTACTTAAGATAGGTATTCAATCAATTAAACTTGTTTAAATGGAGTCATTTATTCTAAGTTGACTGATATAACTAAATTAATGGTTAGAGAGAGAGTTACAAGAAAAGCAAATACCTTCAAAGATCTTTCGATCCATTCCGAGAAGGTACTTGTAAAGGTTCCCTATCCAATATATACATAAATAAAGTTAGGTACTACTAGTTCAAGACAAATGGACAGTAAAGTTGAAGGCACTCCCCACCCTCCTTTCCCACCTGCCACGCGGGTCTGGAAAATGAAAAGATACCTAGTTCAGTTGAAATAAAGTACTCAACCAGGAATTTTATAGTAAAGTTGTTGAAACCTACCTAGGTATACAAGCATATATATATTTTTTCTAATATTCGAATCTCGTCATTGAACTATAATATACACAGTCATCTAGATTTCATATTTTTATTTCATTAAATCTTATGCATTTCATCCTGACAATAATGAGATTAGTTTTCTCATAGTTGAAATCTCGTCATTTTACTTGTGTGCACTTACATAATATTTATATACACCTACAATTATCTTAATATACACTTTCATAGTAATTCCTTCATAATAACTGCACTTCCATACTGAGAATCTTGTCAGCATAATAATTTATATTAACATTCATATATGTCAATCATATTTTATTTACAAATTAATAACTCAGTGTGTGTATGATTTTGTCAAGTTTATTCTTAAAAGTTTTCACAGTTTTACTTGATATAACATCTTTGGGTAGTTTATTCCATAGAGAGAGAAAGAGAGAAAGAAAGAGAGAGAGAGAGAGGGAGAGAGAGAGAGAGAGAGTAACAACAAGGAAAGAAGGTACCCTAGAAGACCTTATGGACCATTCAATGAGGGTACCTTTGAACTAGCATTCGAGCGGGCACATCTCTGCTCAAATGCTTTACGTCCTTTCACGGCCATTTTCAAGACCCTGTCTAGTCTTGACTTGAAATGGTCAACAGATTCACTGTTGACAACTTCCACTTGAAGTGCGTTCCAACTACCGCAGATACTGTAAGTGGAAAATTTTCCACACAGATCGCGGTTGTAACGCTTCAGTTCAAGTTTAAAGCCGTGATTTCTTGTTCTGCTCTCAACAAGTGTGAAAATATCCCTGTATTCAACATTGTCGAACTCTCGAAGTACTTTGAAAACTTTGATGAGTTGACCACGCAGTCTAAGGGTTTCCAACGAGAACAAATCTAATTCCCTTAATCTATCTTCATAACTTTTATGTCTGATAGAGGGAATCAGTTTGGTTGCCCTGGCTTGTACGCGTTCCAGTCTCGCGATGTCCTTTCGAAATGAAGGACTCAAAATTGTACGGCATACTCCGAGTGCGGTCGGACAAGTGAGTTGTACAAACAGTACAATCTCCTTGTTCAGATATCCAAACTGGGCTTTATATAGCCTAGCATCCTTTGGGCCTTTTTCTCCGCCTCAATTCACTGTTTCGAGAACTTGAGGTCACTAGTGATTGTTACACCCAAGTCCTTTTCAGTGTCACTCGATTCAAGAGCAGTGCCCTTGAGGATATACTGAGATTGCGGGTTTCTGTGGCCGATATGCATCACTTTGCATTTGTTCACGTTAAAAGGCATTTGCCACGTGTCCGACCACTCCCCAATCTTCCAAAGATCTTCCTGCAGGCAGGCAGTATTTCCATCCTTTGCAATATTCATACCAAGCTTGGTATCGTAGGCAAATTTGGAAATCTTCACAACCATGTCACCGTCCATGTCGTTAACGTAGATGATGAATAGTAGTGGTCCCAGGGCAGAACTTTGAGGCACTCCGCTAGTAACGGGCACCCACTCAGAAGCCTGTCCATTCACCACCACCCGTTGCCGTCTGCCACTTAGCCAGTTCTCCATCCAACCGGCTGCTTTTCCGTCTATGCCCAGCGCTCGCACTTTCCGGAGAAGGCGGCGGTGTGGTAACTTATCAAAGGCTTTCTGAAAGTCTAAGTAGACCACATCCACCGCCTTGTCCCGATCGTGCTCACTGAAGACGAAGTGGAAGAATTTCACAAGTTCGTCAGGCATGACCGTTGCCTTCGGAAGCCGTGCTGGGAACTACTCAGTAGCAGGTTTGACTCTAAATACGACGTCATTTTGTCCACCATCTTGCTTTTCAAGAGTTTACCGACTATCGAAGTCAGACTGATAAATCGATAGTTTGACGGTTTGCTACAGGCTCCTTTTTTGAAGATAGGAGTCACCTCCGCTTCACGCCAGTCTCTAGGAACGTATTCGGTCCGGATTGACATGTTGAAGATTGTGCTCAGGTGTCGTGACACTTGATCGCGCACTTCTTGCAACACTTTAGGTAGAAACCCATCCGGGCAAAATGACTTATTCGTCATTAGGTCAGTGATCTTTTTTTTTATTTCCCCTTCGGTGAAGTCCATATCCTCCAGCTTTTCCCCCGAGTAGGAATCCATTGGCTGGGGGATGGGACTACACTCTTCAGTAAACACTGAAGAGAAGTAGTCGTTGAGGAGGTTAGCATTTTCTGCATCTAAGTGCTTTAATACCCCCTCCTCATTTCTCAAACGGCCAATCATTCGACGGATTGGTTTACGGCTGTTCACATATCTAAAACACTCCTTGGGATTCTCTTTACAGAGTCTCGCCACTCCGAGTTCCTCAGAGCGCTTAGTCGCCCTTATGCTGGACTACACTCTCTTGGCTAGCCTCCGGTATTCGTCAGAGTCACCCGAGATCTTCGATTGCCGGTACACAGTTCTCTTCTCCCTAAGCAGTTGGCCGATTTCTCGATTAAACAACTTCGGTTGAACAGAAGACCCACGGGGACATTTCAGAGGGATTAAACGCGATTAAAGACTCATGAATGTGGTTTTGAAACTATTCCACAAGTCTTCAACAGCATTGCACACTTCTAGCCGCCTCGCGTCAGTCAGTCCAGCACGAAGACCTGCAAAGTCTGCTCTTTTCAAATCGAGTTTCCTCGATTTATTAGTTGCAGGCCCTGCCTTCGGGACTTTGAGAGAGAGGGAGAGAGAAAGAAAGATATAAATATATATATATATATATATATATATATATATATATATATATATATATATATATATATATATATATATATATATATATATTATATATATATATTTATATATATATATATATATATATATATATATATATATATATATATATGTATATATATATATATATATATATATATATATATATATATATATATATATATATATATATATATATATATATATATATATATATATATATAAATATATATATATATATATATATATATATATATATATATATATATATATATATATATATATATATATATATATATATATATATATATATATATATATATATATATATATATATATATATATATATATATATATATATATATATATATATATATATATATATATATATATATATATATTAGACTGAAATGGAAAGGAACAGGGGGGTAGACTGACAAAAATAAGTGAAAGAAAGAAATGACAAATCAGAGAGACAAAAGAAGGAAACAAAGACCGATCAAACAATCAATCAAAAAAGATTTTCCAACATTGCCTTTTCTGAAGAAGAAGGGGGAAAGACTCCCCTGCCCTCTTACCCTTAGCCTCTTTCCTCGTGCTTAAGTTTGATTTTTTTTATAATAGATAATAATAGAATTTAAAAATTGCCAGTTTAAATACGGCAAAATTTCCTGTTTAAAATAGGTAAACTTGTCTTGAATAGGACAATAAAAAAGGCCAATAGGAAAATATTAGGAAAACGGTGCCCTTTGAGCATTCATTTTCTGTCAGCATTTCAAACATTCCTCAAGCGAGATTATGATTTGGGTGGCAAATTCTGCTGCAATTATCATCTTAAAAATTGCCTGCATTCCAGGCTCCAACCCACCCAAAAGAATGTGTAGCTATCTTCCCCTTTTCTTCCTCTATCTTCATCACTTTCTTTAAAGATTTCTCCTTCCAGTTCCCTGTCGCAGGTGCCCTCGTTGCTTCATTGTTTCTTAATATTAATAAATAATAATTATCACGAAACAATGGAAAAGTCGAGGAATTTTTTTCTGACCCTGATAGAACGTAAATCCATCACCAGAGATAGATCCTATCAGTATAGGATGATAAGGAACTAATGGCCTAGAAATCCCGGATCTTAATGATAGGACAATCAGTGAGTGACCTTAAGACTACCTTAGCCTCTGAAAAAATATATCACACTTCCTATCTTCAAAGAACTGTAAGCTGTGACCTATGTGGTGGTGTCTGGCAATAACGAATGCCCAGGTGGCAAGTCCAATAACAAGTGTGGCTACGGTCATATAAAAGGATCTCCTAGGGAAGTCCAGGGAAGCTGTTTTCTGAGGATCTTCAACAAAATACCTGTTGGAAACATGAAAGTTGTGTGTATTTTTAACAGTGTATTGATTGCGTGTGAGGGTTCACTGCTTGACCTCTGTAGGCAAAGTTACCTTGGATCATTTTGTTTTATTCATTTCTGAATTCGCATAATTTTTGCCGGTTTTAGACACTGAGGATTTTATACGAAATGGTTCCAATCGGTTGTATAGGCTTAAACGTTGCAGTTGTAATTTATATATATTCGACTAAATTATATAACAATATTAAAAGTTTTAATTAATGCAAGACAATGGCAAAAGATGTTAAATAGAAAGAATATCTTATTACTTTTAGGTAGTAGAGCAAATAGGGCATATTACCGTGTAGACAAACGCGTTAGTATAAAAATTCCTTCCTTTGGTTTAAAAAAATAACCAACGAGGCCATTTCGTTCAAATTGTTTCGGACTATCTTATTGCAAATGGTTATTAGGTCAGGTAATTTCTTAGTGTTACTCAGGTGGATAAATTTGGTTAAGTAAAGTATGAGTGGCATTGGTTGGAAAGGAAACGAGTCGTTATTATTTTCTTAAAGCTAAGGATCAAAAACTAAGGAGAGCATCGGCAGAAAAAGGTTGTAAGCAGAGATCCATTAGAATAATTTAAGTTAGAGGAAGTGAAAATGTGAGGGAGTTATATAGCTGCACATTCAATTGGTCAAGGAAACCATAACATGCCAAGGTGAAACAAAGAACACTATGAATTGCGATCAAAGTGAGTAAAAAAAAATGGTTGATCTAATCTCAGGTGAAAATATGGTGTTATTCTTCCGTGAATTACTTTAAATTGTAGTTAATTAAAGGTGGTTTCGAATTGGGAAATAACTAATTGCAGTTAACTTAGTTCCGAGCAAGATGTCGTGCACGGACTACCTTGTCATAAAGGCATAAAGGGCCGCTGGACGTTAAAATTTCCCACTCTTCCCTGTCAACGTTTTGGGCCTTCAATTCATTTTAGTACATCGTCGCTCTCACTTCCCATACGAGAGGGCGTTGGTTTGAATCTAACTGTAGCATGATGATTATTTATATGTTTTTAAGCTTTCATGATTGTGTTAAAGATATGTTAATACACCAGGGAATCTTGTTTGAGGTAATTAACTTTGAGGGGCCATTATATTTTAAACATGTTAGGACTGAAAGAATCCTAGGAAAATTTATTAGAGAATTCTTTTTACTCTCTAATTGCTAAAAAAAAATGCTTGTAAATTCATTATCAATTTTCACTAAATAATTTTAATATTTACTTTCTGTTGAATTTAAAATTAAATTTTACGAAACTAAATAAATAATAACTTTGACTGAATTATATTTAATAATCAATAATTTTAATTTTCACGAAATTATATTTACCATAAAATAAATTTTGGGCGAATTTAATATATATTTTACCTTAGTTTGACCTTTTACTAACAAAAATGGGGGCGGAACACATCTAGCCCATTAAAACTACCCATACCCTCCAGCTCCATTTATCCCCTATCACGCAAAAAAACACCCATAATTTTATTCACGCAAAATTACCCTTCAAAGCGATGGGATTCGAACGCTGCAGCATCTTGTTCGGCCGCGGCTCCTCCCTGGGGCTGAAAACCCCAAACACAGCTTCTTATAACACCCATACATACACATCTCTCAATAACAATATATTCCACTTCGTTCTCTCTCGAATACTCATTCACACAATCAACCCCCTATTACACGTTCTTTCACCCCTCCGCACATCCTCACATTACTAGTATATTCTCTTTACAAGACTACTTCCACTAATTTTTTTTATATGCCTATAACTCCTCTCAACACTTTAAGTCACAACATCGTTTTACCACTTCTCCAGACCATAACAGTCTTCCGCACACCAAGCATCTCTCTCAAATGGTTCATTTTTGCATTACTCTCACTCGAGATCTTTCCTTCTTCCAAACCATACACTCACCATACATCACTGATCAACTTTAAAATGTCTTAAATCAGCGCCACTAAACCAGTCCAATAACACAATCCTTACCCAATTTGATCGTCTCGGCGAGCACATAATCTCATTTTTTATATCTCACTGATCCCAAGTTAGTCATTTTTTGATGTTCACAACCATTATTTTCTTGGTCTCTCATTTTTCGCACTTCTTTTAATAATAGCTTCTTGTTCCTATCAGGATGATCATTCATCTTCCAACCAAATACTTAATTTTCACCATTATTACCCTGGATTTAAATTTGATACTAGGGAGACATTAATGTGGCCCCAGCAAGTTGTGGCTATTGATAAAGTTCCATGTTCATTTTCATAGATACGAGACCCCAAAACCAGAAATTGGAAGAAAAAACATTATGACATTAATTTATGTAAATTATTATTTTTAGATTCTTCTCGCCTTGGTGAGCCTTACGGTCATGTTGGCTTCAGTGGAGCAATCAGCAGCAGAAGCTAAGCCCCTTTTTAGATTACCCGGCCGATTATTTTGCAACCGCCATGGACAGCATCACCATGGCCATTATTATGAACGTCATAATGATGACCACCTTCATGGTGGTCATGGCCACAATTATGGCCATCATTTCTATGGCCTTGGCCCTTTGGGAATAAATTATTATGGACTTAATAACCAACGTCAACATTAATATTGTTAAATCACATAAAATTACGATTAATTTTATTTGATCAAACCTTAATTACTAAATAAACTATTGTTGTGGTAGCAGAAATGAAGTACTCAGGGACCTAATCTTGTCAAGGAACTGGAAATTATTTAGAGTTTTTCCAATTTATTCCATAAAATTGTAAAACTTAAATTAGAGATCAGTTATAACACTTTCATTCCATAGTTTCATTGTATTCTTATCATATTTGCAATTTTTATCTCTAAAGTTATCAAAACCTAAACAATTCACTTTCGGTGGTAAAAAATGCGAGATATTTTAATTAAAATAGCCTAAATATCTAATAAATTTAATGATAGTGTACGTTTTTCAGAAATTCAAGCAAATACTTGAATAAATGTATAAAAGTTCACTAGTCTCGTTCATATTAAATGAATATATCACCATTTTCATCCATTCTACCTTGAAAAATATATTTATTTTAGTGATAAATGGATAGTTCTTTTGCAGATATTAATCTAAGAAATATATTGAATAAAATCTCAGGGAGATTCTACAATTATACTTTCTTGTCTATAAGATAGAATAGTTCGTTTTTGAGCATATATTAGAATAGATATCAAAATGCGATGATGGTAAGTTTGTTGGCTATATAGGGATAGTACTGGTCCTCCACTAAGAAAAACCCCTAAAGAAAATTAATTTTTCTGCAAATTGATGTCAAAGACCTTTATTCATTACTTGCTCTTGCTTATGGATTACAACTTGAGGGTGGGAGGATTTGTGCAACAGTAATGTGTTGCCAAGACATATCCAAGACATTCTGTTGTTTAACAATTTACATATTCCATTTTCTCTACAACACCACCTAAACCAACTTTGAAATTAAGGAGTATAGACAAAGTTATTTAAAAAAATCTTTTATTCAAGAAAACTAAACATAATTTATCTTTTAAGTAAAATAGATGGTAAAATTAATCACCATAATTAGCAATACATGGTCTAATGGGTAATTTGACACCGTTGGCAACTCTGAGTTCCGCCTATGCGTATTGTTTGGCGTCGGTTTTCTCTTCATCCTATCTGAGTAAACTCTTTTGTGCATCGTTTGTAAAGGAAACATTACCATAGCTGAATTCAAGCGTGCAAAATATTGGAAAAGACAAGATATGCTGCTTTTTATTTCCGGCAGGATCTGCAATGGGAAGACCTCCTAGTGCTTGGATGTCAATCTGAGGACAGTACAGATAATCAGGAAAGAGTAGAATGAGTAATTCTTTAATGAAAATGGTACGGCAACTCGGAAACCTCACTCTAAGCGTCCTGGTACGAAAAGAATCCCGAATTTGTTGCAGAGATTTAAGCCATTATTTACAACGATCGCAGGAAGTTAATGATGTCCAAAGCGACAAGCAAGGGAGTTTCGGGGTGTCTCAGGAAGTTAGTGCCTTAATTTTTATCGCCTGAGATTTATACATTAGTACCGCGCGTTTGGTGAATCCTTTTGGATAAGCTTTTGGCAGTGTTATAAAGAAATTTATTCACGAATTTTGCCTTTAAAATTAGTGAAATTTTCACTCGCTTTCGTGCGTCCGTAGGTCGGACAACAACCTGTTGAGCATTCGATAAACGCCCTGCACGGAAGGTAAACTGCCTTGTGAAAGACAATATATTTTTTAATTCAAGACTGGGACACCTTTCTTGAAAAAGCCTATTCTATTAAACCTAGTGATAGTTTTCTCCTAAAAACTACAAACACGCACATTTACAAATACACACTCACTCCGTTGAGAATTTCCTTTGGAAATATATTTCTTCCAGTCTCATATGATAGGATGGAAAGGTGAATGCGGGAGATTCGGCGGATTTCCCTGAAGACCCTCTCCAATGGCCCCAAGCCTAGCCTGGTCGGGGGAGGGTCTTTGCTAAAATTGCTGTAGAATTAGGATTGAGAATTTCATTGGTAAGACTTATTGATACACACAACGGATACGCGGCAATTTGCTCAAAGGAAAGTTACTGCGAAACACTCACCTAACCCCAACCAGCAGAATGCCTAAAAATTCTAAATTTAAAACCGCACACACCACCATAGATTAAGAAACACCGAAGTGTCATCTTTCGCCGCCTCGATCCAAGGGTTGGGGGGCACTCCGTGGAAGAAATTTATGCGGAGGTAGAAAAAAATACACCTGGGTGAAGGTTTCAGAGGTTGTTAAATCCAAGGACTATACGCATGTATTTAAAAAAGTCTTTGGCTACACGGCAATGGCAGTAAAGGACAGCTAAGGAGGTATGTTTCTCTTTAACGTTCGTGTCTGCCCTGAGTAGATCGAACACCAGATGTGCTTCAAGTGCTACAAGTACGAGGAGCACATTACGGTAAACTGCCCCAGGGCGAATGTGCTTTGGTGTTCAATCTGCTTTTCAGACTCATATTCGTGGAGAAGTTGCAACAACACCTCCATGAAGTGTCTGAACTGCGCGGGAGCGCACAAGACATTGCCAATGGCCTGTCTAGTCAAGAAATATTTAATTAAGAAAAAATCAATTTAAAACAAGCAGGCTGAGGAAGAAAGGGCAAATAATACCTATGCCAAGGTTGCTAAAGCTGCCGTGATGGAAGCTCGGGAAGTAAAAACATACCTACATGTCGAGAATGAAAACTAGACCAAAATTATTTGTTGCATTTATTATGCTCATATTGCAAATCTCTCCTCCCCGGGATGCTTTGCAGAAGAGCTTAATAGAATGCTGACTAATAAAGGAATGCAGAAAAGATGGTTTCCCCAGAATCCAGAGTCTGAGGCAATTCTTAAGATTAGTTTCAAACCACAGTGCGAGACGAGTTTCCACCACCAGCAACACTCCAGCTCTCTCCAGGGATCCTAGGCTCCAGTCTCAGGCAGCAAAGGCTATAAAAACACGCACTGAAAATCTAAACAAACCATAAATTACTGAACAAGCAAACACTCACACACAGAAGGATAGTGAGTTTACGGTGACTAAGGCTGCAAGACCCAAGGGAAGGGGGCACGATCGCCCCGCTCACGGAAAACCTCACAGCCTCAAAGGCGATCGAGATCGCCCTCTTCTTGTAAGAGAGAATCTAGGCACGCTTACCATTCAAAGTATTCGCTGCCGAAAGGTCCCCTTTCCCTAAGGAGATGGATGTCCTGGATGTATCAGAAGGAGTAATATCTGAAAGATACAAATGGGAATTCACCTCGTACGACTGCAGCGAAAAACAAGTCGAGGAGGCTTTACTCCAAGGCTTAATCAAATTGGCACTTGAAACCTTTACTATTCTAACGGACGGCGAATACAGGAAAAAAACGCACATGAAAAACAATCACGTCACCAAACACTCCACAGGGACCTAAGCTCGTAAGAGAATAAGTCCAAAAAACAAGAGGAACACACATAGGAATCTATAGTGAACACGACAATCGAGACATTAAGAATACTACATTTTAAAAAGACGGTTGGACGACCAAAAACATACTATATGGTAACGTAATACAACAATGTGACCCATACGTTATACTAATCTCAGAACATAGGGTAAATAACACAGACAGGATATATAAAATCCCCCTACGAAGTTTTAAACAAACATCACAGCGGTGAACCTTTCGACGGATGTGCGATAGCTTTGAAAAGAGGTCTTAACTTCAGATCAATAAGTGAACTCGATGAGTCTTACCTCGCTGTAGAGGTCCGTACGGCAGTGGCCCCCTTGGTCCTGGCAACAGAGTACCAGCCCCTAATGAGAGGGTTCTTGCTCCTTCACAACTTCCTGCAACTTTGTGGTCACGGCAGAACCGTTCTTTTTGCAGGCGACCTCAATGCGAGGAGTGCTGCCTCAGATTACACGTCGAGCAACCCAGCAGGTATGAATGTAGAGACACTTATTGACAGACAGATTATTACTAGGATTGAACCAGGTTTCCGAACATACTTTACACATATCAGCCACAAAACCAGACATAGTGCTCACTAGCACTGTGTTCCACTACAACTACTTGATTGAGCCGGGCCCTCCTATCCCCAGCGACCACCAGGCTATTCTTATTAAAATCTCAACCTTGCCCCTTCAAGTCCCCATCCCAAAACGCAAGAGCTACGCTCGCGCCAACTGGGATACTTATAAACGACTCCTTGAAAATTACAACCTTGACCCCTCAATTAAGGCCACTCTAGAAGAGATTGACGAGAAGTTGGATAAAATTAATGATCATTTATTTAAAGCCGATAAGGAAGCCATTTTCCTAGTTAAATATAAAACTCTTCTTGCCTCTTCCTGGACCCCTAGAATAAAATCTCTCGGAGCGAATACGGGGATTGGATCAATGAAGTAAGCTTCACTGGCCCCAACATCACTACGCACAGACGAACACGAAAGATACGCGACGAATTAATGACTCCTATTAGGGACCAACAGAATGTACTTTGGGAAAATTTGATAGATGGACTGAATATAGAAAACGACCCACGTACATTCTGGCAGACAGTATAAAGACTAAGACACAAAAGACCATAAAACTTACACGTGACAATACAGAAATTACGGACGCGGAAGAAATCGAATAAAAATTCAGACTCTTATGGGCATCTATATTTAGCAAATCCCCGGAAGAGAATGATAACTTTGATTTAGACTTCAAAGACGGGATAATAAATGACCTGAACGACCAGATATACAGAGCCCATCATCACCATTAGGTATCACAGGAAAGGAATATGGAGGTACTCGGCGGTAGAATTACTACCGAAGAACTCTCGGAAACCTTTAAATACTTTCGTCAATGAGAATCAGGGCGTACAAAACTGACACGGGAGAATTTTATTCGAGCCCCGCCTAGCATCCTTCTGGCGCTCATAAATATCTTAAATGCGTGTCTGAACGTGAGTTACTTCCCTGACCACTGGAAGGTAGCAAATATGATATTCATTCCCAAAGCCGCTAAGCTACCAGACAGTTCAGCTAACTTCAGGACTATATCTCTCTTAGAATTTGAAGAGAATGTCTTGGAAAAAATATTGGCTAACAGGGTAAATACGTTACTAGAAGAAAATAATTCGCACAACGGACACCGACGCGGCGCTAGCTGGGATCACCGAGAAGCTGACAAAAGGAAAAGCAGAAAGACGCCATGCAGATCTGGTACTCCGCGACGTCAAAAAGGCCTTTGACAAAGTATGGAGGAGAGGCCTTTAATAAAAAATCTTACAACCGGGTCTCACTCCCATACTTGAAAGGATTCTTTGCGATTCCGTAATGGAAAGAAGAGCATTTCTGAACATTAAAGTTTCAATGGCCCCGAGTTCGAGCTTGAGGCGGGGGTGCCACAAGGTGGGAGTATAAGTCTCTTACTTTAAAACGTATATACCATCAACCTTTCCCAACCTCTGACTAAAGGTTCGTTATACGTCCAATTTGCGGACGTTATAACGATGATCTTTACGACACCTTATCGGAATGTGAATTATATGGCAGAGAGTACGGCGGTAGAAATCGCAAACATCAACTCTTTCGAGTGAAGATGGAGGATATCTACCAATGCTAAAAAGTTCAGTGTAATTCCACTGTTCCGAAGGACCCTCGCAGACATCCATGTGGGGGTTGCACGCATCCCATACCACACAAAGGGCACGGTTCTCGGAGTCTGGATTACAACTCGTTGTAGCTAAAACTACAACGAATTCACGGAGGGACTTGGGGGATTTTGGAGATTCCTAAACCTGAGTACCTCCAACAAACTAAAGATCTATAATGCATGCATTCGATCAAGACTCCTGTATCCACCGGTCCCTATAAACGCGAGGCCCGAGACCCAAGGCCTTAAACTGCAAAGGGTCCAAAATAAAACTATCTATATTATAACCAGGACCCGAAGGAGAGAATGGAGAAGGCAGCTCCATGGTGAACTGGGGTTAACCCCCATAAACGTGGAGCTTCACCAAAGAGCAAGCAAGATCTGGGACAACGTACACAGGCGCCTCCTTCCCGAGTTTGTACTCAAGCACATGAACTTTGATGGTATAGGACACGCAAAACTTTTTAAAAGCATCAGATTACTCATTGACAATGACGGAGACCCAATGTTCACTTAGATTTTTACAATACCCAACCAACCCAAAGCCAAACACTACTCCCTTTCACCTAATTAGCCAAGTGCTAATTTTGCCAAAATGTTAGTGTCATTAACACGCCAAAATTAAATAAAATAAAAAAAAACAAAGTAATAAAAAAAAAATTCAAAATCCGGGCGTTAACAACCTAGATAAAAAAAATCTCTTCACCAAAAACACTAAAGATCAATATATACATACTTATGTATATATGCACAAAAAAACCAAAAATATACCAAAACTCAAAGAAAGCCAGAGACACCCTATCACCAGGGACCTGTCTTTTATTCTACTTTTCATTTTCGCTTTCCTATTATTTTCCCCAATCTTCCCCACTATTTCTCCTACTAAAATCCTCTATTACTATATTCCTCACTTCATATGTCCAAGTCCAAGTATATTCTAATTTGGGGGCTTTGCCTGTCGATCCGGTTCTTTATCTCCTGCTAAAGGAAATTCTGCTGATTTCATTTCAGGCGGAGTACCCGTATTAAAGGCAGGCATAAAAGACCATAAGCAATTACAAGACTTAAACGCAATACCATACATATATTATATCCAAGAAATATGGGAGATGGATTTATTGGAAATTATTCCTAAAAAGGTTTGCCAACATTTCAAACAATCTGTAGAAATTAAGGTTGTTAGATTCTATGTAGAGTTGCTATGGAAAAGAATTCATACAAATATTAATAATTATGGCATAGCAAATTCCAGTCTATTAAATATGGTAGCCAAATTAAGACAAGATAGACTTTTTTATTTGTACGTTTATAATTATGTTTTTCAAGAACAACTGGGGGTGGGGGGAGGAACATCCAGGAAGAGAGTCTATATATTCTTCCTATAGAAGACGGTAAAATCCATTATTTACGACATCACAGAGTGAGAAAAGATTCTCCATAACTCCCCTACACGTCGTATTTGACTACTGGTTGCATAAAATGAAACGATTTTTTAAATCGTTCAAATAGCCACGGGTTTTATGGTCAAAAGATCCTTCAAATCCGGAGGCTTTCGCTTACCTTAAGGTAACAAGTTTTTTGTGAGATCCTTAAGTAGCTAATTTCTGGTAAATGCGTCAGCTATTGAGTTAATGCTGGCAAAAGGCAAGAATTGCACATAAAACTTTACTCAAGTTTTTGTATAGATATGTACCTTCTTCTATTCATTTACCACTGAAGAAGAATTAAACTCATAAAATTAAGAAGAAATAGAAATATAAAAATTAACCAGTTGCAATTTGAGAGAATGATATTCAAATTCTAAATAAGCCACGCTCGGCATATTTCACCGTCTTGCCGTCTCCTGCTGTCACCCATTTACGCGAGTCTTTGCTTTCCCTCATCCGTAATCTGGTTGCTCTTCCCATTTTATAAATAACAGATTTTTAATTGGCTTAGGGCATTCTTTCACCTCCGGGGAGGGAGTTTTCAATCTTTCATTTTCCTTTGAATCTCTCATTTTCGCCCTAGTTTAGCTCAGGCCTTCATATTGATCCCTTCCCTTTGTGTTACTTCGCTGAGGGAATTTAATCCATTAATAATCATTCTGCGCCATTTAATTAACTTCAAATCGTGCTTCTTCCTAGGTTAATTATTTATTCCACATATTTTACCGTTTGCAATAAAAGTGATAAGACCAGAAGTAATTGGGTAAACTAAAAAAAAGTCATTTTTAAATGCACTCCTCGGTCCAATTTCTTTATGCGAGGTCCTTGGTTTCAATGCCGTCAGAACTTTTATATGCCTCTATTTATTTTACTCCTATTATCGCTATATCATTTTAAAACTTTTTCTAATATATGGTTTGTCTATATTATGCCATTCGGATCACTTTTTCATTGCTTTACTAAATACAATAGGATCTATTAGTTCACATTTTATAGTATTTTTACATAGTTTCCGATTTTACATCAATCTTTCATATAACCTCTAACTTAACCTTACCTAACCTAATACCAGCAATATCATTCGTTGCAGATGCATCGAAAACGAATTATTTAACACATTTATTCCTTCAAACTGGACTTGTGAAGGGAAAAAATATAGTGATCTGGCTACTTACAAAAGAGATACAGGGTGTCCCTTAAGTCTGGATACAGGCAAAATCCATATTTTGAGTTAAGGAGGTTCAATATAACCACTTAGTCACTTTTTCAGTATTTTTGTTCAGAAAGCGTATTTTTGGATTTTTATATCATTTTATTGCAAATTTTATGCACTTTTTGATAGTATATATATATATATATATATATATATATATATATATATATATATATATATATATATATATATATTTTTGCAACATGACTAAAACATAGTGTAAATTAAGATAATACCAAAATATTTACATTCGTGCACACTTTTCCTTAGATTTTTAGCTAATTCGGAACAAAAACCAAAAACTACACCATGCGAATTTAAATATTTGCTAAAAGAAAACGGCTGCAAAGAACTGGTTTTTATTTTTACCACCATTCGAATATAGATTTACCTAAATTCCAAGGCATTTAGAATCCCCCTACTATTCACCTAACCTACCATTCAAATATAGATTTACCTAAATTCCAAGGCATTTAGAATACCCCTACTATTCACCTAACCCACCATTCGAATATAGATTTACCTAAATTCCAAGGCATTTAGAATACCCCTACTATTCACCTAACCCACCCCCGTTAGAACGAAACCTATATTTGACCTTTTCTGAAAAATTTAGGTTTAAGTCGACCCTTTAAACAATTTTCTTGGAATTACAGAAAGCTGATTTCAAATGATAATTAATCATATAGGCATCATTTGCTCGTAAATTGAGTTCGATCTCTTCATTTTTACTTATTATATAGCAATTTTAATGATATCAGCTGTAAAGAGGGGGGGGGGTCTGAAAAGCACCCTCTATCTCAAAAATGGTGGCAAAAGTTATTATGATTTTGGCAAAAATAATAAGGGATTTTAATGAGCTTTAATTTCATAAATAGTAATCTAACGTAGTATAAAGTTGAAAAAACCAATGTTGTATCCCCTTTCAAATTGAACTGCATTTTATTTAATTGAATTATTGATAAATAACACCTTCAATGTGATTTCCGCCATTTGTGATGCAAGGTTCGATGTCCTTTGCGAGATGAACCCCTTGGATTATGAACTACAAATTTACCTCAATTTGAGCTCATTCATTTGTGACGCGTTCGCTAAGATGTCTCATAACATCTTATTTTTCTAGACTTTAGGGACACCCTGTATTTAATTACCTTTTTTTGTGCGTGCTAAGGAGCAAGTTTAGAGCGTTGTACCTTCCTGTGATGTCGAGTAGAATCTTGGCTTCTTTTTACTCTACAATGGGTGCCATTCTATCGTTTTATTAGATTATTTTGGTTTTGGAAGTTCCTTAAATTTATTAATTAAGATTACTGTAGTTACATAAAGATGCTTACAGGAAGAAAACTACGTGAAAGCTATCGGAGCTGCTCCTGACGAAACTGCGCCCCTGGCCATGAAAAGGCAAACCTCAGGGGCGCCAAACCGGACGATCCTAAACACAGCTCCACCACACCCTAACTTTAACATTACTCACGCTAGTGCATTGGGGTAATTTCATCTTGATTATCCAACACACATTAAAATTCAATATATCGGAATGTGCCCACGTTTGTTCACCCCAGATACACCGATCTTTTAGAGAATTCTTTCGTCCGGCGTAGTTCGTCAAGGACTGCTGGTCTTTGAGGGGCGGGCGGAATGCGCCGGGAGCAAATGATCTTAGATTATCTAAGCTAAATAATACCTGAAAAAGAGGAGTGGATTGATTTTCTCATTGTTAACATAATGTTCTGTTCTCGGTTTGCCTTTTGTCTTCTAGCACCATTTTCCAAAGGCAAGGAATGAGGAATTTGCTTCTTTCATTTTCATGTCAGAAAATTCTCGCGGGTTTTCTTGATCGTTTTCTCATTCATAACTGCTCTTACGATCGATTTTTTATTTCTCCTGATATATTTTTTCACATCTATCGTTGTTTGACTATTTATTTATCTATTTATTGTTCTGGTGCCGATTTCTTATATATGTTTCTAAAGGCCCAACCGGAGCGCCTTTCATCGTTGCGGATTGTTTAAGGTCCAGGAAAGTAGGGTGTAGTCTCTAATACTACAAGTAATTGTCTCTTCTACTTACTTGCAGCTTCCACACAATCTTACTTCTTCTAACATTTATACTATCTAATGGGATGTAACTCGTTGATCTTTGGATTTTTATATAAAAGTATTACCTCGCGCGGACAGAAATCTAATAAAATAGAAAGAAATATCTAGACATAAGTAAATAAAGAGGAAGAGCCATGAAAAATTGGGACCCGACATTGTACCAAACTAGTTTTCTCCTTGCGAAAAGAACCAGAGCACATAATAACTTCAAACAACAGGGAGATTTTTTTTTATCCCACCAAAGCTATCCGTGTTGAATAACAATGAGCTCTCTAATGGCTAAAAAATGCCGTACGGTAAAATTTCAAACGTAGTAGAATCAGGAAACGTAGCGGAGAATCCTAAACTTAAAATAAAAATTCCTCTGCTAGAACGGAATCTCTGACGTCACTATATTGTGGTGTCTGGCAACCCTCATATTCAAAGATATCGCTTCGTTTAAACTCTAGTTTCTCGAAACCAACTACAAAAAAACAACAAAACAAGAGATGATGGTATAAAAACTCTCAGGGAAAGATGGAAGAAAACAGTTTCCTTAAGATATTTGACGAAACCACTCATTCAAGCATGGAAATCGTGAGTATTTGTATTTTTGTTTAGGTTCACTACTTGCACTTCACCTTTTTAATAATGCCATCTTGTCATATATATATATATATATATATATATATATATATATATATATATATATATATATATATATATATATATATATATATATATATATATATATATATATATATATATATATATAAATATATATATATATATATATATATATATATATATATATATATATATATATATATATATATATATATATATATATATATATATATATATATTTCGTTGTATTGGATTATTTTAAGTTTTCAAGTGTTTCAAGTTTTCTAAATGAGTTTACTGTAGGGGTATAAACTAAATGAGATTAATAGGACAACTCATCTGCTTTATAATCAATTTTCTTATTCTTTTTGCTTCTCTTCTACCATTCTAAGATATGAAATTATGGGAAGGGGAAAATAAACTAAATGCATAAGAAAAATAGAGGCAAAATAATGAACAATTTATCAACGACTCTTCCTCTATCTCAATTCCATCGGGAATGGAAAAAGATAATTTCATCGCTTTTGTGGTCTCATCCCTTACTCTTTATTCTTCTTTTGATTAATGTAACTCTTTTTTGTTATTTATTTTGAAACAATTATTGTTGAGTTTTCTTTGCCTTTTCGACGGCTCTATCTTCGTATGTGGCAGCCACATGAGCGCATTTTTAAGTTTAAATCGGCCATTCTAGCTTCAAAGTCTTTCCCATTTAAATGTCAGCGCATTGCCTTTAGTCTTTTCCAATTAAATTCCTATCATTGCCTTAAAAGTCTTTCTCAATTAAGTACCCATTTTTCTTTCAAAGTGTTTTCCCATTAAGTACCCATTATTGCTTTCAAAGATTTTCCCATTAATATCCATTTTTGCCTTCAAATTCTGTCACCATTAAATGCGCTTTTTGCCTTAAAAGTCTTTCCCCATTAAATGTCCCTTATTGTACTTAGTTCGTCTTCAAATTAAATATCTTTTATTTTCTTCAAAGTCTGTCACCATCAATTGTCTATTATTTCTTTTAAAGTCTTCACCCATTAAATGCCCATCATTGCCTTCAAAGTATGTCACATTTAAACTCCCATTATTGTCTTCAAAGTATTTCGCCATTAAATGTTTATTATTACCTTGAAACTCTTCATTTCATTGAATATACATTAATGCCTTCAAAGTCTTTCCTCAAATGACCATTACTGCCTTCAAATCCTGTCACAATTAAATGCCTATCAATGCCTTCAAACTTTGTTACCATTAAATACCCATTATTGCTTTCAAAGTCTTCAACCCATTAAATGTCAATTATTGCATTCTAAGTCTACACTCAATCAAATGCTTATTAATGCCTTCAATGTCTGTTACCATCAAATGCCCAGTATTTCCTTCAAAGTCTTTCCTCATTAAATGTCTTTTATTGCTTTCAAATTCTTCACTCCTTTAAAAGCTTATTATTATCTTCAAAGTTTCCACTCCATTAAATGCCCATTATTGCCTTCAAATCACATCACCATTAAATGCCTATTATTTCCTTCAAAGTTTTTCACCATTAAACACCAATTATTCCATTCAAAGTCTCCATTCCATTAAATGTTCATTATTGCATTAAAATTCTTGACTCATTTAAATGCTTATCATTGCCTTCAAATTATGTTACCATTAAATTCCCAGTATTACCTTCAAACTCTTTCCTCATTAAATATCTATTATTGCGTTCCATTATTAACTTCAGTCTCCACTCCTTTAAAAGCCCATTAGTGCCTTCCTTCAAAGTCTTCAGCCCATTAGATTTCTATAATTGCCTTAAAAGTTTTCAATCCATTAAATTTACATTAATACTTTCATACTCTTCACCCCATTAGAGCCGAATGAATGGATTTTACTTCTCGAAGATCTACCAAAGATCCTAGTTCTGTTACAGCTTAGGCTGAAAAATAGAAGGAAACAAATGAGAAAAAGATGAATTAGAAAGAGGGATGAAGAAAAGAAAATTATTTTAAGAGAAAGAAGAAAGAGAATAAGCGTGTTTTGTCGACTTATATCTTCCTATCTGACTCTTATTTTAAATCGGGTCTGTATGTAGTTAGAAAAAGTTAAAAAGAAGATAGAATGAACCGATACATTTATTATTTACTTTCCCCCAAATAATGTCACATTGGTCAGTTAGTTTAGTAATTAATTTAACAGAAGTTTGAGTTTTGTTGGGTTCACATCCACCCAAACACTCCCACACATATTTCCACTCTTAACTTAAACAACTTCAACCTTCAACCATATACTTTCAAACAACCTTATTGTCGATGTTTGGCCCCTAGGTTTCCTCTCCTTTGAAATTAGACATTGACTTTGAAGGCCTTACTCTGGCCATACCGAGCTGGTGGTAGGTTTCCTTAAGAGGCAAAGTGACGATTTTTCCTAATCATGGAGCGAGAAGGTGAAACCCATTGGTGAAAAATCACGAATCCAGATTTTTTTGGTTTTCAGGTTCTCCTCGCGTCGCTGGGCCTCATGGCCATTCTGGGGTCGGTGGATGAATCTGCTGGAGCCGCTGTACCTGAAGCCAAGCCCATTTTCAGATTACTCGACAGGTTATTTGGCCATGGCCACGTTCATGGACATCAGCACCATATTCCACACGCTGGATTAGGACATCGTGAAGGATTCGGCCATCATGGTGGATTCGGCCATCATGGTGGATTCGGGCATCATGGATTTGGCGGATTTGTTCATCACGGTATTGGCCATGGCCACGGATTTGTTCATGGGCACGGAGGCGGACATGGTCACGGAGGCGGACATGGCCACGGAGGCGTACATGGACACGGAGGCGGACATGGATTCGGACATGATCACCATGATGAACACAGCCATGACTTTGATCATGGTCACAGAGGTGGCCACAGGGGTATTCAGAGAGGCGGTCATAGAGGTGGCCACAGGGATATCCAGAGAGGCAGCCATAGAGGTGGCCACAGGGGTATCCAGAGAGGCGGCCATCGAGGTGGCCATTGACATAATTTCAACCATCAGGATTAAATGAACAGAAATTAACCTTAGTTAATTCCTCAACTCTTCCATAAACCAGGATTTATAGCCAACTGGTTACCTGGAGAGAACTTAACCGACCGCTAATTGCCCCTGGGGGAGCTCTTAACCGACCGGTCAATGCCCCTGGGGAGGCTCTTAACTGACCGCTCGCTGCCCCTGGGGGAACTCTTAACCGATCGGTCAATGCCCCTTTTAAGCGTCAAGGGCAAAGAATGTTTTTTGATTCTTGTACCCGTGCCGTCATAAATGACGGCATTAGTTAGATAATAATTCTGATTATTATTACTTGATAATACTAATTGTGTGAAATTACTCCCGATGGGATGTTGTTGAGTTTACCACTGGCAACTCTGCTGCGCCTGACATCTGAAGGATTGTCTGTTCGGTCCAACTAGTTGCCGTTTAACCTTGTGGCCCCAATGCCTTCAGGAGAACCTGCTGCTATGTAATATCTTCCACACATTTTTACTACTTTATTTACAGATCACGCCCTACAAACTTTCGGAGTGATACGACCTCTTTGCTATTTCCTTTAAATTTTGAGGCCAAAAAAAATCCCTTGGAGGTGGGTTTTAGAGAATAAAAAACAGTGCGACTGCTCGTTATTTTAATGGATCAAGCAACCACACTGTGGTTTCATGGCTGAAAGAACTTTTAAGTCTAAACCAGCCTACCACTAATAAACCGACCTACCACTAATAAGCCGGCCTATCACTAATCCTTCAATATATAAAATACGGGGAAAAAAATATTTATAGAATACTATATTTTCAGTGTGAAATATCTTTATTTGGCCGAACTGTTAATGATATAGAATATATATGAATGAACATATAGGTGATAATGTTATATAATATAGATCAATGAACACAATGGTGTTAATGGTATAGATTATAGATCAGTTAACATAAGGGTGTTTGATATGGCAAAAGGTTCACTGCAACATGTTAAGGGTGTTAAATGTAGTAAAAAGGCAACTGGAACATGGTAAGGGTGTTTGATATGGCAAAAAGACCACTGCAACATGTTAAGGGTGTTTAATATGGTAAAATGGCCACTGCAACACGTTAAGGGTGTTTGATGTGGTAAAAATGCCACTGCAACATGTTAACATATCAGATAACCTTCAAATTGAATCGAATAAAGCCAAAATCATGCATCTTTAAATTGATTCGTAGTAGGATCATGTTTTGTTGATTCTTTTGCCAAAAGGGATTCGTCTTAAAGGACTTTTAACTCTAATCCGCTAGTCAAATTAATAAGATTCACAGAGGTGAGAGTCACATGACTCTTACGTAGAATTTAAACATGAAAAGACAGTTATGTGCCAAGAGATGTAGGTCACACTTCAAAGATTAATCTTATTCCTCGAAACTAATTCTAGGCCACTAAATTCGTTCTCTGCCAAGCACTTGGTGACCCAATGGAAATATTTATTGTGATTAAATTAGTTCGCCAATAAACACTAAGAATGTGCATGTTACGTTTCAAAATAATTATGGATGTTCTTGCAGATATTTCTAACTAATTTATATAATTTTGACTACGAAATGTTCATAATCTTAAAGAAGCCATTAGTTAAGTTGATAATTTTAATTTGAAATTAGCTCACAAATGGTTGGTTTCTTGAAGAATTACAGGTAAAAAACTGCCTGAAAATATATGCATTAAACCTCTGTTTGAATTAATCTAAATGTATGTAGTAGGAATTTCGCTTTAATATTTCTGTATTTGTGATTTTCCTTTGTAAATAATCTTCTAGTAAATATAATTTTTAAAATATGCTGGATTTTAATCACTATTTCTTCATTTTACAATGGATTAACTTTGCTTTATGTAAAAAGAAATATCTTAAAAAATATTTTAAAGAATTTAATTATCGGTTTTTACTTATTTTTCTTTCAAAAATATATTCAGTTTCTAAAAAATGTTCAGTTGGAAAATGTTCAGCATCATTCATAACATCATAGTACCTAACGAACGCAATCTATCGTAACTTAGCCTAACCTAACCTATGTATGTTAGGTTATGTACTCTGATTTTATGAATGATGTTAAAGTGGTTTTCCAGTTAACTTTCAAAATTCTGTATTAGTGTGTTATTTTTTAGTTTGACTATTTTCGCTAATATTCTTACAAACCATTATTATCCCTTTACGATGAAAGTGTAGTTCAAAAAAGGGTGGTAGATTACGGATTCGAGGAAAATCAAATATTCCCTTCATCTACTGCAGTTGTGGATATGAACTTGAAGTTAGGAGTTAGTACTCCTGCAAGTAAGTGATCTTTTATACCCAGTTACTTGCCTCAGGAAAATGAATAACTATTTATTGGAGATCCACAAATGGTATAAGAAGTTTGATCAGTAATAGATGTCTTTTCATATGCGATTCTACTTCTTATCTTGTCTATCAACGGTGTGTTGGTGTTATATTGTCGTTCTTCATCTCCCGTCCATTGTTCCCTTTCGACTCCAAATGCACAAATGTGAGGATATGTACTCTATGTACGTAATTCTTCTTGTAGGTTTATAATAAACACTAAGTGTAATCAATTCATCAATCTACTGCCTCCTACCCGCATATCGAGTCGCATTTGAGTCAAGGTGAAGGTCATGTCTTCTCCTATCCAGAATCATCTTTGAATGTACATCAGCTTGCATGTTCCGTTAGAGTTATGGTGTATGAAAGAAGTACAGATAAATATTATCACCTCTTGCAACAAACGGATTCATTGAAGAACCACTAAGTGTTCAGCAGAACATCGAGAAGTTTGTATACCAGAAGACTCTGTTTGTTTATGGACCTCTGATTCACTTGCGAATCAGAGCACCACAATTCGTTGCAAAAACGTTTGACCACAAGATTGCGATGAACTCAGGGCAGAAAATAATTTATAGTAATTTAAAATATAACTCTTTAATATATAAAAATGTATATGATTGTCTACAACTTTTTGTACGAGAAATAAAAATTATTCAAGATAACCTAAACATAATTAAATTTAATGATAAAATGTTCGTACATACGCATGTATAGTGTCTAGCCTACGCTTAGCCTTATACAAACCGAAATTCCGCGACCAAAGACCTCATAATTACAAGAATATCGGCGGATATTCGCCGGACTAAACTTTGAATACATTCTTGTCTATACAAAGACTCATAATTACAAAAGGAATGCCAATTATATCATTTAAGAGGACTTAAAAGTACAAAATTTAATACTATGACGATCAAAGGCCCAGCGATGCATTTTATGTTTATTAAAGAGAAACCTACAGCGACGTTTCCTAAGGGGCCAGTTGGCGAGGACCGGCTTTAACAGATCTTGTTTATATCTGGGCATAAAATTAGTGCATTTTGACCTAAGACTTCGTCTTACGGCAATGGATACTTTTGAGATGCAGTCAAGTCTGTAGTTTTGAATCTGCATAGAACGTGTTTGTGTATTTGAGCATACACGATATGTGTTTTTTAAACAATATACATTAAAAAGGCATTTAATGTCCAAGACATATTGTATCCTTTAACATACAATACATATTATCGTAGTTTTCTCCTATCAATTTAAAGCGAAGACAAACGAGGGAAATGGTCGCAGAAAGTTTGCTAGGAGAAATCACCAAAGAAAGTGAACTAATGGAACTGAAAATGGTTAGAAGATATATCGAGAGATCCAGCTGAAAGGTTTTACCCCAAGAGGGCTCTCAATTTCCCCGAAGTCAGCTGCAGCATCGGTATCATGGCTACACCTACCCTCCATTTTTCAGTGCCGGAAAGGACAGATACAGAGAAGGTAGATGTTGCAAGTAGCAGAAAAAAGGGGCGAGAAGAAAACAAGAATGTTAATTATTGCAAGACCCAACGGGAGAGAAGAGCAAAGGGGTGAACTGCACTGATGAATTAGGATATGCGGTTACGATAGCAATCTAATATGCCAATTGAAACGCCCCTTTGGGGGCTGCTAAATTTGTCTATTTCATGCAGCCATTTTCTTAATGTGGATGAGGAGCGTCACACAGCGTGCCCCATGCAGAATTAATGACCAAGTTATTGCTATCGTAACCGTGTGTATATGTATATATGAGAAGTCATGAAAAAGTTCGTCTAAAAATGTAATAAAATTAAAACAAAAATAAGTTGAAAAATGAGGTCAAGGCACTTTTGAATGCGATGATATCCATTTAAACCATCTCTATAAAACTGAAGACCAAATTAAAACATCTCTTTTAACATCTTGGGACTACGTCAGGACTGTACCAGAGGAAGGGTGGGGGATCAAGTCCCAACGAAATTATAGAAAAGTTGACTGTGGAAGTGAAGCGAAATGAGTGGAGGCGATATCGATATGTAAGGTAACTCTTCTGGGAAAGTTTCAGGTACGCTTCTGCCACCCATTTAGAAAGTTACCAAGGATCGCACTTTTGGTATTTTCCAAATCAGTGGCAATTACCTTTCCTCCTGATCGTTCAGACTTCGCTTTGATGGGTTCTCTTCCACCTCTTGATCACTTTTGTTTAGACAGTTGTAATCGATAGTGGATGTGGATGCTATCCAGAGAAACGAAAAGCGTTCGATGGCATAGGCTCGAACTGTACTTATTATTTCGTTTTCTTTAACGAGTAAAAGAGTTTATATTAATCTATTACGTTGTCTGATGGGGATATGTTCTACCACGTTTGTCGCGTATCGTTTTTTTAGGAAAATCGATGCTACATGTTTGCTCGTGGCCCAACACACTTACATGAACTTAGTAAAATTGGTAGTTTATTCAAGGAGAATCCAAGACTACGTCCTTGAGGACATTATTGAAGATCTAGCAGACCAGGGGCCACTAAGAGTTGAGCATGTGGTCAGGAAGCAAGGAGAGCTCTTTCGACAAACTCCGACATTATTCGTCACATTTTACCTAGACAGGTTTACTAAGTAGGTGATGCTGGTTGGTACCACATTAATGCAATAGTGTCGTGCCAGCGGCGGTTTTATCATCGCAAGCCCTTCGAACATATGAGTAAATCACGTCGATGTGTAAATAAAGGTTGATTGTAAATTTACTTAACATGCTTTAGCCATGCACGGCAAATATCTTAAGTGCACAGCCAAGTATGTGAAATATGGTGGATCACACCTTGATTCCTATAAGCTTTGCGATTCATACATATTTTAAAATATGTACCTTACCTTCGGCCTGTCAACCGAATTTTATAAATGAGAAGGGGATAGCCATGTTGTGGCATGCGCGAGCAGGCATCTGCTTTGCCCCTGATCCTTGCTCTTCCAAGCTTACGAGTGCGGTGTCTCCTGTGCCAATAAGGAACCTTTCACCTGGTTCTAACCCCCTGTTCGGCTAGTACTACAAAATGTATAGAACCCTCCTCAGGCAATAAGAATACGATATAGCCCTCCCCCCGCCTCAAAGAGTCACTGAGTCCGAGGAGGCCAAACCCAGGAAAGTGGTATTTCACCCAACCCTGAACAATTTGAATAAGGAAGCTTCGACTCTCTCTTCCTTGCCTAAACCTGGGCGAGGTGTAATGGATGGCTCCAGGCAAAGACATTGGAGCCCTAACTCCAAATGCGCTCCTTCAGACGAAGAACTCTAGGCAGGAGAGGGTGGGGTTGGGGGGCTCGACCGCCGAACTGAACCTTTGAAGTGAGCCATCGAAGGCGAGAGAGCTACCGGCTCGTTATGAGGCCAAAATACCCTTAGAGGTCTCTTTCCGAGAGGATTACCTTAAATCCATTGAGAAACTCTTCCTCGAAGAGAGACCGGGTGGCCAAGCTCCTTAGATGAAGCTGCCGTTGACCTTGGGCTACCTGGGAGGAGCTGCAGTGGCTCGTCTCTTCCCATTTTCCATTAGCTGTTTGCCTTCAGGGTATCATGTTTGGCGGGTGCGTCTCTCTATGCCCCTCCAACGTAACCAGGGTTTCACGACGCCCTTACACACGAATGGGGGCTCGGTAGATGGATGCACAACTTACATACAATGTAATTCCTACATTATTCATTCGACTCTTTATTTTTTCCTAATATAAAGCAAAAGACCAACGGGGCATCTTTGTTAGAAAGTTTAAGAAAAGACAAGTAAATAAAGTGGTGAAGGTAGAGAAGCAAAAATGTGTAGAATAGATAAAGGTTCAGATACTACTATAGGCAATGTGACCTTAAAGGCAAAGTGTGGGCGTTGCTAAGGGGAGGAGCAAAATCTTTCAGATGTCAGCTGTAGCATATTTTCCCATGTTACAGCTAACATCCCCTTGACTGTTGGATAAGGAAAAAAAGTTAAGGGTACTAGAAAGAGAAAGGTATGCAGGCGTTACCCTACTCCCAGCCACCGTACTTGGCCCCCAGTGGGGGCCGTAGAAGAGGCTTGTAAAAGAAATGCCGAAACAAGATTAAATGGCAAGAGGTCTATAAAGTAAAAAGCCCAGGTAGTTTTAATCTAGTTTGAGCTTAGCGGCGGTAGTGAACAGGGATCACAGGTTATTCGTACAGGTGGCAGGTATAACAGCCTATATGGAGAAACTGCAGCTGTAGCAGTTCGGTTACATCTAGAGATGAGATTTTATCTTGTGTTCATTTACTTTCTACTGTTACTCTATTTTGACGAGGCTGAATTCTGCTGTGTCTGTCGTACTGGAACCGCAAAGGAAGTTGTTCGATTTATGGCTTTATGCATGTAGGGCCTTGATAGAAATATAAAGGTTACGAAGGGTATTTGAGGACATCTAGTTTTCAGGTTATTACACCTTCAAATCCACAAGGTTGTAGAATTAATGCTGTTGGATACATTTAGCTGCTGGAAACTGTTATCAGCAAGACTCGAACCCTTCTCATAAGCCCCTAGTAACTCAAGAATGGTTGTAAGACAATCTTTAAGATCACGTAACACCCAATATGTGGCCTTCAAATGCGCCAGATTTAAATCCTATGGACTACTATGTGTAGAGCGCTGTTGAAACGGATACTAATCGACGTCCTCATAATATTATAGCTTCACTGAAGGCCGCCATTTTCCAGGTGATGTTCCAAAGGAATAAGTATCATATAGTGTTAGCATGTCAGCAGTTTCTGTCACTCATTGAAGCAATCATCAAAGCCGAAGACGGTTTGATAGAATAATTTGATTAAAAATCATTATCAAGACATCCACAAATGTTTATTAAAATATGTTTATTTTTGCTGTAATATTGTGTTTATTTTAACATACCAAAAACGTAATCAAATACCCCTCTCACCCTGTATTATTCCTTTTAACCTAACCTTACATCACTCAAATCCTTTGCACTCGACCGTCTACAACGACCGTTGAATTTCATCAATCAGGCTAGGTTCAGGTTGCTAACTAATACCTTCTGAAGGTCTTCAATACAGAGCTGGCTTTTCAACCTCAGGGGAGAAGGCACCCACTTTACATTGGGCTAGGCCATGATGTACTTGAAAGCGCGGGGTCAGCGCATCCTTAAGGCGCCAACCTCTCTCATATTGTATGGGGCCATGTTCGACAAAGCCTCTGCCGACAAACTAAGTAACTAAGTTTAGTATTTGCTAATCTAAGATGAAGAACTGGATCTACATCTGCATTTCTTGGTATGTAAGAGGATCGAATACCCTCATTTGATGTTAGTGCCTGATCATTTGAAAGTTAATTAGGGTTGTTCGGAAGAGATAAGCAGTGTTGCAATAATTTGTATGTAATTAGGATTTGGATAGTTTTGTGGAATTAAAAAGTAATTTTGTGTTGTTGATATTTAGAATTCTTGGAATGATGGGTTAAGTTGACGTCCATGAAGTCGTCTTAGTGCTCCTCCCTCTCGTCGTATGACTCATGAGTCTTTTCCCCAAAGTACTTCCGCAATAATTATTAAATTAACATTAATTATAATTAATTTTCGGTGGTAGGATGATTTATTCTTTGTCATTTTTGTTGTCTAGGACTTATCTATAAATTGGACACATTAGAAAGTAAATTTGTGCGAGGAGCAGTAAGTCAAGCAAGGCTATGCGATCTTTTTTTATAATTACCCAGGCTTGGTGTAAATCCCAGCGTTGAAACATGGTGGTCTCTGAAAGGGGCCAAAAACGTGTGTGTATATTTGATTTCTTGATAATACAAGATTACACTTAATAATACTTGATAATAATACTTGATAATGCAAGACAGATAACTTTGTATCTGAATGAGAGCTAAAGATTAGAAAAACAGAGTTAAAGGAAATAGAAAGGGACATTGAAGAAAATCCGGCCTTTTTTTATTAATTTAAATAAAAATTCAATAAGTTTTAGATAAATGGCTTTGTTAATGAGTTCCAATGCGATTTTAAAGTTAAATTTACGTAAATAAAACTGATCTGATTATTTGGTCACTAATTACTTTGAAACTAGAGATCCGTAGCTTAGGGTATGTTAGATTTACAGTAGTAAATTAAATCCAAATTTATTAACATAGGTTTGTTAATAAATTTTCTGTGTTAAAAGTTCAATATAAAAATTCTGACAAAACTAATTTTTACCAGTATTAAGATAGGTTACGAATTTTTTAAATTCAAATTTTAAAATAAAAATTTTAACACATTAAATATTATCCTATCCGATACTTTCTTACCCAAGCGTTTTCTTAATTCACATTTATAATTTTCCGTAATTGAAATTAAGGTATCAGATTTCAAAAAATCCGATATTATACACCTGTTATTAAAATTAAATTTCCTTAATTCAAATTTAAATTTAGGATAAATCTGATAATAACCCAGGAAAAGCTAGTATATGGATTTCTTCAATCCCACTGTTCCTGTTCACCCCTAGGCCCCCACCACAAAAACCGCACCCTAAAGAGAAATAACAAAGATAAATATCGATGGATCGCATATTATAGGGTGAATAAAAACAAATGAATTTTCTATATCGAAATTATTAAATAATTTGTATACCCGTCCTGTCAGAAATGACACCAATTTAGTAGATTTTTAATATTATTAAATTAAAAATACTGAAAATTATAGATTATTGAAGTTCATAACGAGATTCATCAAAAGGAAATTCGATTTCACGTGGCAGTCGATTTTTCAAAAGCGAGGAGAGCAACAAAGTGGAATTACTTATAATTGATATTTAATTAAATCAATAATTTAACTTTCCCTCAAGGTTTTAGGGAATCGAGATATCGAAGATATATATTAACATGCCTTCGAAACACATATCATGGACTGTATAAGTATATGTCGTCTATTTTTTTCCATACACATTTTGTAGGGACGTCAAGAAATAATTAGTTTCAAAGACGATCCTTTCCTAAAATCTGAATCTTGAAGTTCTGGAAAATCACTCAAAATGCAAATGTAAAATAGAAATTTCACCTTTATTTGATACATATGAGCAATTTTAATTGAGGTCAAGCTATGTTAAAGTAAAAAATATTTTCCACTAATAATATGATAGAGAAAAAGTAGTGATAGAAAAATACAATCCTAAATAGAACTTTGGTATATTCAACTTTAAGCAGTAGATGATAAGAAAAATTAGAGGAAAATTAAACATCCTTTAACGATACGCAAACAATTCTATAGTTAAATCTTGTCATAAAGAAAAGAAAGGAATGACAAATTGATCACTAAACGCCAGAACTAATATATAAACAAAACCATTGTACATACAAAGATTTTCTTTGATGCAGCAAATTAAGGCATCTTCTTCTTTTAACTCGAACGGTGTTGTATCACAAATATTTTACCAAAACAAAGAGGCTGTTTATAGTAAAAAAGAACTGATTTCTTAAAAAATCATATCTAGTAAAACAAGGTATGCTGACCAAAATGTCGCGTGCTCTCACTTATTCTAATTTATGACTTTACTACTTTAAAAAACTTTCCATTATTTCCAGACTGATCTTGGAAGGAGCTTTACAATTTTATCATTCGAAAGAGAGTTTAAAACAACATAAGGGTTTCAAATTTCGTTGGAATCAACCGAATAGTTATGATGTTATTGTCATGTCAAAAAAATTCCATGGCTAAACTTGGGAAGACTTTGACAATTATACTATTCGAAAGAGAATGCAAAACAACGTGAGGCTTTCAAATATCGTTAGAATCACTCGAATAGTTATGATATTATTGCCAAAACCAATTAATTCCCGCGCTAACCTTGGGAGAACTTTGGCTATTATATCATTCAAAACAAAATGTAAAACATCATAAGGATTTCAAATTTAGTTAGAATCGGCCGAATAGTTACACTGTTATAACAAAAACAATAAAAGCAAAACTGGGACCGACCGACCGACATAGTGATATGTAGAGTCGACCGCGACTAAAATTGTACGATAAACCTAAGTCCTTGGTACACATGAAATGAGACAGAAGTCTTCTAGAAAATTATAATGAAACTTTATACATATATATGAATGAAGCATTACTCATTCACCACAAAATTGTAAAAATTCTTCTACGCAAATTACCATGTAATTGATATTGAACTCGAAATACCATAACTAAAATGTCTCACATTTGTATCTACAGAAAATTTAAACTAGAATTAGCATTAGATCTCGAACGATCGGATTAAAATCGATAATGTATAATTTGTCTATTCTTCCTTTAGAATTTGCGTATACTTTATTTGTAAAGAATAATGTGCAGTTAGAAATTGTAGAGCTTTATTGAAGACTCAACACAAAAACCATTCAGAGGTGATTTATTAATGGAAATTTGACCTAAAAAGTTGAAGGGAAAACGCGAGCAATTTAACGACCAAATCCACGGTGGTGGTGACCGAATCCATGGTGATGGTGACCAATTCCGTGATGATGACCAAATCCATGGTGATGATGACCGAATCCGTGATGGTGATGAGGAACAAATCCGTGATGGTGATTATGACCAAATCCGTGATGGTGATGCCCATGATGATGGCCACGGCCGAAAAGTCGACCAAGGAGTCCAAATACTGGCTTAGGTTCAGGTAGAGCTTCGGCTTCTGATTGATCCACCAAACCCATGACCAGGATCACCAATAGACCGAGAAGAACCTAAAAATTAACGAATAATGAACTTCAGATAATTAATTTTATTGCTTAATCCTATTTCACTTGTCTCATCAAACTGCACATCATCTACCCTCATGCTTTATTTAAAGTGGTAACTTGCTGGGTCACGACCATATTAATATGGTGTTTTATCAAACTCATACTTATTCCCTCACTGAAATAATTACGTGAATGTTCCAATGCTCTTAATCATTAAAGAATCGACGACGCAAATGACAAAATCATGGAAATCACATTTTGAGGATAATTTTCAGGCCAATTGTAAATTCGTGCACAAAATACTTTGCCAAAACCGGTATTTAGTTTCACAAAAATTAGTTTAACTGCTGAAGAACGATGGATCTATTATATAGCCTCTTTGCCCTTAGAAAATGGAGCTATTGTTTAATTAAAAGAAGAAAAATAAATGTTAAATGGCACTGTTTTATTATTATAAATATAATTATTATTGCATTAAACATGACATGGAATTTAGATTAATTGTAAGAACACGTCTCGCAGTTGGAGCACTTGGGAAAATAATTGTTTATTGTCTATCAGCAACCTAAAATGCAAATTTCTTTATGGCGTTTTTTTATAAATCACTGTGCTATGAACACCACCACACAAATGCACATAAAAAGTAAGCTTATTAGAAGTACTCACGACTTTCATGTTTCTACGAGTTGTTTCGTCAAGGAGCAGGAGTAAACTTAGTGTATGTGCTGGTCAAATCCGTATATAAAGACGTAGCTTCATTTTTTTTTTAGTAGTAGTATTTGGCAGAATTCCTTCGCGGTTAGGGAAGGCGGAGAGTTTGGATAGGGGGTTGCCAAATGTCGCTAACTAAATTCATCTTCTCTTCCTGGTTCAAATGAGTTTTTATTTATTATTTTCCAAAAACTACTTAGGAGGTTTTGATCTTATAAATAATTTAAGATGGCATCCAAATAAAAGAAAGGTTATCTTCGCTATTTGAACTCAGTTTATCTTCCCTTGAAGATAAAATCTTTTGTTATCGAGGTGGTGAGAAAGTTTTACGTCGTAGGAAAAAAAACATCCCCGGATTTTACTTTAAGGAGTGGGTGGTATGCTTAAATGTGAGATGGGTACTAATGTGTCTGCCTCTGTACGACTTCACGCGCATATTTTAGTTTTATTTTTTTGTGTTTTTGTCAGGTTTGCCGTGCACATGATAGTAGATAATCAAAGATTATTCTGAAATATGAAAATGTATCTTCCTATCCCTTGTTTTATTATTATAATAACTTACAGATTTGTATAAAAGAGGACAATGGTTGCAGATGACACAGGATTTAAATATTATCATTATATAACCTGATCCGTAAAGTTTGTACTGTTTTGAAATTAATACAAATATATATCCAAAGAAGTAAAGTAACGGACGTGTAAATGCAGGAGAGAGACCAGTCGTACAAGAGAACAAGGGACAAATTCTGACAGCTCAGGTCAAAGAGAACCGCATGACGAAGTCAAACAAGCTGAAGCATCCTGTTGAGCCAGGTACAATCAGGTTCTTCTGAGACGAAAATAAATTATCCCAGGACCAGTTGCACAACAAGAGCAAAGGTTATCTTGCTTACAAACCATGCGAAGTTTCACGTAACATGAAGATCAAGTTTAGACAAACTGTGATGGTCTTTGGGTTTCTCCAGTGAGAGTAACGTCACGCCGCCCTACATTTTTAAACAGGGTTTTTGGTTCAATTCAGAAGTCTATGGAGCGCTGATGAAGACTGTGCTCAAACGCTGGATGGAGAATTTCTACGATTTCCCAAGAGCCAATTTCTGGCCTACTAATCTTCGCGATTGTAATGACATGGATTACGTTGTGGGACCTCACTGGTGGTCAAGATCAATGAGGTGTTCGCGGATCTTCCGAGAGACACAGTAAAGAACGCATACGCTAGGTTTCGGAACCGTTTTATAGCCGTGGGGAAAGCTAAGGGCCGCTACGTTAAGTAAACTGTTATCTCCCAGTCATAATCCAATTGATATTTTGAATTTATAAATACAATTCATTTATTTTTTTTTAATATATTCGTTTTAGTTTTTGATTAATTAAACAAATAATACGACACTAATCTCCAAATTTAAATTCATGGAACATATGAGGGTCGAAATTGCTCTCTTCATCCACTTCAAAAACAACTTCAACCGTGGAATTTAGAATTGAGCGTTAGTCTTCTTGCCGCTGTAGCAGTCGGACTCGAACTCGTCTCTCACGCTCCGCTACCAACAACGTCTCTTCCCTTCGCTGTTCTCATTTGTTTATGACGTCATCAGGGTTTGTTACAATCCCGAAGTGGCATATTAAGAACAGAAGAGTGTTTTAGTTGGTGGCGGCATCGAGGCAAAATTAGGCAAAGGGGAGGTGAGTGAAGGGATTTAATTAATTATCCAAAAGTTTTCTTCTATATAAATCGTCAAATTTAACCCGAATAGCGCGAATACACTTTATATACTTTCCATTTTTTTCTACAACCTTTTACATCATCATCATATATATATATATATATATATATATATATATATATATATATATATATATATATATATATATATATATGAATGCAATGTCCCGCAGGAAAAAATGAAAAGACCTTTTCATTTTTTCCTGCGGGACATTGCATTCATTTGCTATCCTCACGTGATACTTTGTGAGTTTTTCATATATATATATATATATATATATAACATTTGGGGTGTCGTTGTTGAAAACGTTAATATATTATTGATGCTGATTCAAGAGGCAAAATTTCATACTTCTGAAGAGGTAGATGTCCGAAAGTGCTAGTAGCGAATTTTGACGTGAATGTTATCTGTGATGATCTAAGTGGTTAAATATGTTGTAGGTGTAATAGAGGTAAAGAAGTTTTTAGAGTTTTAGTTGCCCTGGTTGTGAGGGCATCGCCTTCGTTCTTCTCCCATTGTTTCATCTTCTTTTGTTGCCTTCTTTGGCTCCAGTGTTCCCACTGTTGACCGGTCTGATTCTTCATTATATATATATATATATATATATATATATATATATATATATATATGCGAGGGGCGGTCAATAAGTTTTGCAATTCGGATATAAGGAAACGAGATATGAGGAAAAGTGTTTTATTATTTTTATTATTTTACCATCGACTTCATTGCACTTGCGCCACTTGTCCCTGAGGCTTCGAATTCCCAACAACCAGAAATTGCCCGACTGCTGTTCAATCCACTCCTGAACAGCGAGCTGGACATCTTCATCGTCCCCAAACCGGCGTCCACGCAGTGCAGCCTTGAGCTGGCGGAATAAAAAGTAGTCGCTAGCGGCCAGATCTGGACTGTAGGAGGGATGGTTGAGCTCCTCGAATCCGCACTCGTGCAGGGCAGCTTGTGCAACTCTGGCCTTGTGGACTTTGACGACGTTGAAGTCGATCATGGATGAAGTTGATAACACTTCCATATCATATTCCAAGTTCTCGCTCGATTTCTTCGACTTTCACCCGTCGATTGTCGAGGATCATCCTCTGAACACGGGCCACATTGTCCTCGTTGGTCACGTCTGATGGGCGTCCTGGACGGAGGGCATCTTTAAGGGACTCACGACCATGGCGGAACTACCTATTCCAGCGAGCAATGGTTGCATAGGAAGGGGCGGAGTCGGTTTACACTGCAATCATGCGTTCATGGATCTCTTTTGCATTCTTGCTTTCCTTGGTCAAAATTGCGATCACTGCGCGAGGCTTAACCTTCTCCATTATTAAAAATATGTGACTGACGATCTGCGATCAGCTACTTCTTCTTAAATAGACGAGGCAGGAGCGTGCTGTAATAACTTGAACTAACACCCCTACAAACAGCCATCCCCTTCTTCTGTTTTGCCCTACCGATTCGCAAAACCTATTGACCGCCCCTTGTATATATATATATATATATATGCAAAAAAGCCTACAGGAAAAATTAATACGAGGATTCCAGGTACTTTCGAACTTTATTTCGAGTTCTTTATCAATAAATAACAGAAGTATTGAAAATTGTGATATTTATAAGGATGGTAGAGAGGAGAAGGAACGCCCACAAAAAAGCAAAAAACCAATCAACAAAATGTATTAATATGAAATGGAAACCTTAGGAGGAGCGAAGGTAAATACAAAATAGGATCATTAAATCAGGTAAATTCAAAAGACTAAAGGTTGATAAGAGGATTAAAATAACGCCTAAGCAATTAAGGAGGAAGAAAAATCTTAACGAGAGATTAACCTCAGAGGTCAGGATCTAAAAACCAAGGTAAAACAAGTACAAATATTTTAAAGACTTGACTCAAATGGAAATAAATACAGACAAAAACTTAAGTCTACATAGATGCACACAAAATAAAATTAAATTGTTTATCAAGATCAATATAAATATTTCGTCTCGAATTAAATGTTTCGACAGTACATTGTGAATATAATTTAAAAAATGACCATCAAGATTATATAAGTCAGGACTTAAATTAAAATTTGGGAATTTACTAATAAAGGTTGAGTCAATGATATTTCGGGAAATTGCATCGTTAATATGACAGATGATTTTAGCAGAATTCCAATCAATATTGTGATTAAGATAGGACATATGAACATAAAATGAGCTGCTTTCTTCGCCACGACGGCCCATTCCCTTTCGGTAATGTATATTGCATAAAATGTATCGATTGCTCTAAATATTACTTTGGCCAATCAGGTAAATGTTTAAAAAAACGAATTTCTCAACATAAATAAAATGTCCGTATCTTCAAATAGGTTTTCTTTGTTTCAGTTTCGTTGTACGCGGCTTTAGCCACCTGTGAGTAAGCGGTGTTTGTTCTGCGTACCTCTTCCTGGTTCTTTTTGGTTTTCTTCTCGTTAATTATTTCCTCTTTACCTGGGCATTCCATAATCATTGATCTGTGACCTTGCTCGCAGTTATTGAATCTATCGTAGTTGTTGCGGAAGTCTATCCAGTGGTGACCATTCTCGTTAAATTTGGAGCACGTTTCCTGAGCCACTTTACAGTCTTTGGTAGCGTCCTGCTCCATTTTGGAGTAGAAAAAGTAAAACTGGACTGGAAAGAATTCCTCCAACTCTATCTGGTTTCTACTAATTTGGTGTTGAACATATGCTGCCCTTGTTCTTTCGCCCTTTGGGCCATCGAGGTTTCTGTAAGGACAACCTTAAATACATGGGTGTAGTCGCTGTTGTCTCACCTGTTTTTGGAATCGATAACATCTGCGACTTTGGCCAATTTTTGTCTAAGCTCGATCTCTTTTTTACTTTATTCTTTACTATGCTGTCCGATCCAAGAAACGAGTGTCCTGCAAACAACATTGCGATGTGCTTACATTTTCGGAGTGATAGCGGGCTGTAGACCGTTGTTTTTTAGGGTCTCTAGAGCCCCTCCTTTCGTAATGGCTTTGACGTCATTTTCTCGTTCGCAGATTGTGACGTATCCTGCGGGGACGTCTAGAAGCCTTGTCTAGGCGATGTTCAGTTTTCCGAACATGAGCTCGAATACCTTCTCCCTGATGGGTTTGTTTTGCCCGTTGATCAACCGCAGGGGAATCCTTGTGGTATTCCTTTGAACCATTTAGCACCCAGTCAGGCCCCACGGGGCCGTTCATATTTTTTTCTCTTCTTTTTTTACAGGTGGTTGGTTGATGGTTAAATATCCCGATTATTCTTATTTGATGCTGTGTTTTCTTGTTATATGGGTTAGGTCAGTGACTAACCCTCTACTCGTTGCAGCGCAGTGTTAGTGAACATGTATTACCGGATGAGAAGGGTGATGGTGATGATAGGTGAACCTGTGGGAGCCCTCACTACGTGAGATTGAATGGCGGATCTTTTGTTTGTTAGCGCGGAATATTAACCATCGCAAACCGGGGGTACTGCCCCTCAAGTGTTTGGGTATCAGTGCTGCGGCGGGCATACATAGAAACGGGTGCTACTTCCATCTATGGTCCTGGCTGGGGTGGCAGGCCCACTTCTCCATATATATATATATATATATATATATATATATATATATAATATATATATAATATATATATATATATATATATATATATATATATACAAAAAATGATGAAATACAAGTTCTGCGGGTGATAACAACCACCACAGGGCTTCTCGGTAAAGGATTGCCATTATTGTGCCGCCCTCTGCTCTCTTTGATTCTAGTGTTCTTCTAATGTCCCTTTCTCTTACCTCTTAAAACCTTGTTTTAGTCTCTTTGCTCATTCGCGTCCAATTTTCTCTTTGTCTTGTACTATATTGTTATATAGACAAGGCTTCTGCATCTTTCTTTCTGTCTTCAAAATTGTTGTGAAAAGCAGAAAATAAATATAGTGAGAGCCCTGTGGGGGTTTTTATCACCCGCAGAACTTGTATTTGCTCTTTCTTTGTATGGGACATGAGAGATGAGCCTTTAAATTGAAACTGAGTGTGAAGATGTTGTATAAAAATTACTTGGGGGTTCCTAGCTTCGGGAGATACTGGGTATGATGGGGCAACGCTTTGGTTGAGGTAGAGTCACTGTGCATGGTAACTTAACGGTATAGCATCTGACCGGTAATCAGCAGACCCCGGTTCGTGCTCTGGCCAGCAATTCTTCTGTGTAAAGGATTGCCTTTATTGTGCTGCCCTCTGCTCTCTTTGATTCTAGTGTTCTTCTAATATCCCTTCTCTTACCTATAAAAAAAACTCCTGTTTCTTGTCTTATTGCTGATTCGCGTCCAATTTTCACTTTCACTTGTACTATATATATATATATATATATATATATATTATTTGACATTAAAACCTTTGTATTCATGTTCAAAGATTTAGCGTTCTTGTTTCGTTGACGTCTTGTTTAGTTTCTTTGTTACTGTTCCTTTTTTGTTTTTCTCTCATAACTTATTCTTACGTGTATACTCTTTGCATTAGTATATGTTTATGTTAGTTTCTTTGTTAGTTGGTAGTATTCGGGTGTGTTTTGTGTTTCATACATATGTTTTGATCTTGCTGTTTCTTCTCAGTCATCGTTGGGTGAATTGTGATCTTGATCAGGTTATGAGGTAAATTCCGGTTCGTTCGTTATAGTCAGTTGTGCTTCTTCATCGGTCTTCTTGGTAGTTTCTTTTTATGCAAACTGCGGAACAACTGCGTTTCCAAACATGATGACGCTGCTAGGTAATCTTGAATGGCATGGATCTCGTTAGGTTTTTTCGATGAGTGCTCTAATCTCCTCGGTGTTACTTAACGTTATTCTTTCTTCCATATCTGCCGCTCTTTCCTCTAACAATGTGTTGATCAGCCTAATGTTCGTCGCTCTGTGCAGATCCTCTTGCCTTTTTCTATCCATTTTGCGTGTATTTGTGATTATATACAAGCACCTGTTTTTCTATTTT